>SJYT01080121.1:0-49237 GCA_006410635.1 Cephalophus harveyi | reverse complement strand
AGTGGGATTGCTGGGTCATAAGGCAGTTCTATTTGCAGTTTTTTAAGGAATCGCCACACTGTTCTCCATAGTGGCTGTACTAGTTTGCGTTCCCACCAGCAGTGTAAGAGGGTTCCCTTTTCTCCACACCCTCTCCAGCATTTATTGCTTGTAGACTTTTGGATCGCAGCCATTCTGACTGGTGTGAAATGGTGCCTCATTGTGGTCTTGATTTGCATTTCTCTGATAATGAGTGATGTTGAGCATCTTTTCATGTGTTTGTTAGCAAACACACAAAAATATGCTCAACATCACTCATTATCTCTTTAATTTTTAACACTTTAATTATAACGTATTTTGGTGTGATTCTCTTTGGATTTCTCTTATCCAGAAATTTCTGGGTTTGCTGGATCTTCATTTCTTTCCTTTCCAAGGTTATATAAGTTTTCAGATATAATTTCCTAAAATAGCTTTCCTGCCTCTCTTTCTTCTTTTTGGGATCCTGATAATGTGAATATTGGCTTTCTTGATGTTGCCACATACATTCCTTATGCTGTCTTCACTTATTTTTTTTTTTCTTTTTGCTATTGTTGGATGATTTCCACTGCATGTCTTTGAGTTCATTGACCTCTCTTCTGCTGTATCTAGTCTATTTTTTAACCCCTCTGTTGTATATTTCAGCTTAGTTCTTGTATTTTTCAGTTTTGGAACTTCTATTTGGCACCGTCTTATATACTTGAAATTCTCACCTTGTTTATCTGTTCTTCTCCTGAGTTTGGTTCATGTATATGACTATTGTTTTGAACTCTTTTTTAGTTATTAATAAACATCTCCATTAAGGTCTTTTTCTTAGGTTTTATATCGTGTTCCTTTATTTGGAACATACTCCTCTGTTTCTTCAATTTGCTTCACTCTCTTTGTCGGTTTATATGAATTAGGTAAAATAGCAACCACACCCAGTCTTGAAAGAGTGGCCTCATGTAGTAGATGAAGCTTATTATTTAACCCTTTCCTAGCTCTTGATTGTCTCACAAACCTTTCTGATTACCCAAGCAGGCTACATTATCATTAGTGGCTTCCAGAAGTTGAGTGTGTGCCAATGCCTGTCACTGTCCTAAAAGGGAGGATCTTAGTCTAGGTTCAGGCAGATTAGAAATCAGACACTCAGGCAGCAGCTCTTAAAGTATGTAAACCTCTTTCAGGGGAAGGCTGGGAGATGATATTTCTATCTGCCTCTGCCCTGAGTCCTGGTGTGATAGCTAAGAGCTGTTGGTTTGCTCCCATCCTATTGAACTTGTGAACACTTATTCAGCTTATATGAATATGCCAGCATACCCAGGCTACCAATGGGTGTGTCTTCTGAGTGAAGCCAAGGGGCCTGATGTGTACACATGCTCCTTTCTCAGATGCCAACCTGCAGCAGAGCAATGGGAGAATGTGAATACGGCACACACCGGCCTCTCCAGTCTCCAGAGAGGGCTGTAGTCTGTCCTTAGCTACATGTTTACCACAGAGCGTGTCCTTCGGGCCACAGCTGTGAATGTAAACACGTATCTTTCACAGACTGGGCTGTACTTCATTCTCCTGTCTCTATACTGTGCCTATGGGTTGGTAGTTAAGAATTCTTTCTCCATTTATTACAGTCTATAAGCACGGTAAGTCCCACTGGCCACAGAGCCAGGCAATCAAAGAGTGTCTATAAGATAGCAGCTATAAAAACCAGGCACCAGATGCGTACACTGTCAGGAGATAACTGGTGGCTTGGAGAAGGCTGTGATTATGGTGGTGACTGTAGTTATAATGGCTATGATCATAATGCCTGGTCTCTGTGGAGGATTACAGTAGTCACCTGGGTGTGTTTTAATTTATTAGATGACTGCTTCTTGGGCCAAAGCTTTAAGAAAAACAAGTAAGCATCTTTCACCAAACAACTGGGTACTTTTTGGTTGAATGCACTTAAATGCAAGATTTTTCTTGTTTGACTGTTTATAACAGTTGCTCAGTTAGTTTTGGGGGTTCTTTCAGGGGAAATGGGCTTCCCTGGTGGCTCAGAGGTTAAAGCGTCTGCCTCCAATGTGGGAGACCCAGGTTCGATCCCTGGGTCGGGAAGATCCCCTGGAGAAGGAAATGGCAATCCACTCCAGTATTCTTGCCTGGAGAATCCCATGGACGGAGAAGCCTAGTAGGTTACAGTCCATGGGGTCGCAAAGAGTCGGACACGACTGAGCGACTTCACCTTCACCTTCACCTTCAGGGGAAATTATTCCATAGTAGCTGTAGGCTTGGTGTGTCTGTGGGGAGAGGTGATTTCAGAATCTTCCTATGTCACTATCTCGAACTGGAACCATCTCTGGTAAAAGTCAGTGATATGGTGTCACTACAGTAATCAACTCCCACTTAATACGAGCAATAGCATCCTGATTGCCATTGGATTAGTGAGTCATCTAGTGGCATTGCTCCATTTGATCCATACAATAAGGAAAAAAATTACTGTGCTTAGCTTTCCCGGAAAATATAAACCTGAGGAAAAGTTTTATGTGGTTCAAATTTATTACTCAGTGTGATTGCAGAAAGCAAGCATGCAAAAGGGGGACTGAGGGTGGGAGGAAAAGTGAATCTGATGGATTGTTATTTAACTGGCTGCTGTTGGATATGAAGCACGACTGCTTGGTGTCACCAGATTGTCCTATAAGAAGAGAAGCTATCCTGAAAGTAACTGTTTATCTGGAGAAAGAAGAAAGAACAATGCAATCCCCTTGCACTTTCTAGTTGAATGTGCAGGCAAGTCTTGCTATCTCTCAGTACTTCAGTAACTCTAGGGTAGGAAGCAAGGGTGCATAATTGAGACATAAAGAAAAGCACTGTTAGGCTCTGCTTGAAGTAACTGGCTGATATAAGTGCAGTGTTAGTGGCTGCAGAATCTACTGGTTCAACTACAAACAAGCAAAGTTCCTGGAAAGAGGTCACCGCCGAGTAATTGGCACATACCACTTCAAATGCTTTATATCATTTGAAACTACCCTAATCACACATTGAAAATGAGAAAACTGAGTCTCAGGATTTCCCAGGACAACTCGGAAGTAACAGAACTGAGATTTAAATCCAGGTCTGTCTGCTTCTAATGTATTAATACATGCCCTCTTTCCTTCTGCATAGTAGGCATTTATCAGCTTGCAAATCCTATGTGCATGTGTTGCTGATTTCTACTCTGATTTATAAATACATATGTCCTACAGACTGGTTGCTCTACCTAATATCTATCTGATGTATCAGTACTTATTCTCTGATTATTGATATTTTCCCTGAAAAATCATTTCCCTAGTATTAATATTTACCATTTGAATGTATAGTAAAATATTCTATACAATGACTGATCCAGTAATCTAAGGTCTATAGGTTGCTCTTTCCTCACCTTCTGAAGTATAACCAGTGACATATAAAAATGCTAATAATTAAAGCACTTACTACATGTTTGGGACTGCCCTAAATTATTTTCATTGATCAACTTTGAGGATTACAGCAGAATAATTAGGCACTGTATTTCTCCTGTTGTTCAGGTAAACAAACAAGACAACTTCTCTGTCCTCTCATAGCTAGAAAATAGTAAAGCCAGATAAAAACATAGGCACTAAGATTCCTTCTGTTAGAGACTAATCACTATGTTAACTTGAAAAATCTTTTGATTCTGTAAATCTTTTTTGAATCCATCCTTTTTAAGCCATGCCAACTGTCAGCAATGGAATCCAAGTCAACATCCTCCTTTTATAACAAGTCTTAACTAATGCCCCATTACCCCATATTCTTCCTTACCAGTGTACTCTCTACATCACAACCACCATTGTTTAAGAAGTAAATATGATTTTATCTCTTCCTACAGAAAACCCATTCAAAAACCTTCTAATATCCTTCAAATGAGATGGAATTATGTTAATACTGCCCACAATGGACTTAGCATACTGGGCCTGGCTCCTGCAGAACTCTCCATCATCATCTGTCCAGAATCTAAATCTTCAGTTTAAATGATATGCTGTGTGCTCAGTTGCTTCAGTCATGTCTGGCTCTTTGCAACCCCATGGACCGTATCCCGCCAGGCTCCTCTGACAATGGGATTTTCCTGGCAAGAATACTGGAGTGGGTTGGTTGCCCTTTCCTTCTCCAGGGGATCTTCCCAACCCAGGGATCGAACCTGAGTCTCCTACATCTCCTGCACTGCAGACAGATTCTTTACCGCTAAGCCACCAGGGATAACGCTGTGAAAAATGCTTTCTATTCCTCAAAGTTGCTGCTCTCTTTCACGACAGTGCTATGCCCTTCATGTGCAACTTTCCATCCTATCTCCAACACTTTCATGTAGGAATTTTTCTGGAGATTCTTCAGTTTCTATAACCCCATCATTATTAGTAACTCGAACTTTATTATTTGTGTCAGTATTTCTCGTTCGACTCTAAGCAGTCTGGGGACAGGGGCCACGTCTACCTTGTTTGAAACCTGTCATTGCTAACACAGCACCAAGTACAGAAACATCTATCCACCCCACACACACATAACACATGAAAACATCCATGAATGCATGCACATGCAACCACATACATGCTCAAACACATGGGTGCTTACACCATTCAGTAAATTTATGTTCTTCTAGAGCATGGTTTTGTTGTAGATAAAACACTCAACTAGAAGATAAATAAAGACAAACCTTAATTGGATATTTCCAGTTAATGGGACATTTCCTCAAACTGACCTGAGAAAATCAACTTAATAAAGGTTGCTCCCAATTTTCAAAGACTGTGTTCAAAATCGTGTGGCCTGAAGGTTGATTCCCTATCTTTATTCAGGATCCTTCAGGATCTTCTAATTGCAAGCACAGCATTGGGTTTCTCTCCACCTCTTATAAATTCCTCTGTATTGATATGTACTATAGTAAATATGTTTTACTGAATTTCTATATGATACATTTTAAAGAAAGCTTTAAAGTAATTTTTCTTAAAGGGATGTGTTTACTTAATTTTAAACATTAATATCTTTGATGCCTAATCCAGTGGAAATTTTAAGATCCAACTCTTTCATTTAATATTAAAGTGCAATTTTTTTCTTCTAATAGCATAAATAGAACTGTTTACAGCATACTAAAGAAAGACTTCCCAGATAGCTCAGTTGATAAAGAATTCGCTGGCAATAGAGTAGACCCTGGTTCAATTCCTAGATCAGGAAGATCTGCTGGAGAAGGAATAGTCTCCCCACTTCAGTATTCTTGGGCTTCCCTTGTGGCTCAGCTGATAAAGAATCTACCTGCAGTGCAGGAGACCTGGGTTTGATCCCTGGGTTGGGGAGATCCTCTGGAGAAGGGAAAGGCTACCCACTCCTGTATTCTGGCCTGGAGAATGTTTCTATCCTAGCCTATGGTGGAAAAAAAAAGAAAAGGAAGTATAAAGATAAGTGAAATAAAGCATTTTTTCACATTAAAAATGAGAAAACACTTTGAAGTAAACAAAATTGTCTCAATATTGTTGCTAAATACTGTAATGGGATTCCATTGGGATGAATTCTAGATATTGTAATCCAGAGCATAAACCTAGATGTTTTAACTAATTAAAAGTCAATATTTGTCTGTTTCAATATAGGTAATTTTAAGAAAGCAACTTCTTCTTCAGTCTATATAGAAGAGAATAGCAAATTCATTCCACAAAACTTTTGTTTGTGTTTAGGCATTCAGTACGGCATGCTGTGATTTCTTGGTAAAAATACATCTCTTAAAACAGTGATTTTTTTTTTAACTTTGGCATGTAAAATTTAGTGTATATCTTAACACTGTCACTAGTTCAAGTTTTATTTTAAGAAATGGCAATCTTTCTAAGTACTCCCAGAAAATAATTCAGAGTATTTAAATATGAGGAGGAAAATGTTATTTTTAACTCTGAAAATAAGGTCTCTAGTTGTTACAGAGAAACACAAATAGCTTTTTAATGAAACTGTTAAAATATTTTATAAAACTGATTTCTCTGTTCCCACCCTGTCTCTTGTTCTGAAACTTGACTATAATGACTTTGTAGGCTTCCTTGTCACAAATCTTGTCTCCCTCAAATCTCTTCTAGTTACCACTTGTCCCATATAAAAAGCATCCTGACCACATCACTTCCCATATTATGCTGCTGCTGCTAAGTCGCCTGAGTCGTGTCCGACTCTGTGCGACCCCATAGACGCCAGCCCATCAGGCTACCCGGTCCCTGGGATTCTCCAGGCAACAACACTGGAGTGGGTTGCCATTTCCTTCTCCAATGCACAAAAGTAAAAAGTGAAAGTGAAGTCGCTCAGTTGTGTCCGACTCTTCACAACCCCATGGACTGCAACCTTCCAGGCTCCTCTGTCCATGGGATTTTCCAGGCAAGAGTACTGGAGTGGGGTGCCATTGCCTTCTCCGTCACATATTATAGCAGTTCATAATTCCCATGTAGTTACAATAGAATGTTTGAACTTTATAATATGACGTGAAAGGTCTTCAGGAATGCCTTACTTTCTTCCAGGATAGCCTGTCAAGAATGCTATACAACCTTGGTGAAAGTAGAATAGTCCAGGATTGGTGAATCCTGGGACTCTGCTTCACTCAGAGTCATGGCCAGATCTTTCTGTTTAGCTCTTGGTCACAGGAAGACTACAGCATCTCTAGCGATCACATTCTTTAAGACACCATCCAAGAGAAGAGGATACAGTTTATCTTTGTGTCTCTCTCCTTATCCAAGGAAAGCCTTTCATGGAAGCCACGCCCTCCATCCTCCCAGCAGCATGGCCCTTTGGTTTCACTGGCTATAGGACAGGATTATATACCTACTCGCACTAGTGGTTAAAAAAGTCTGCCTGCTAATACAGGAGACTTGGGTTTGATCCCTGGGTCGGGAAGATCCCCTGGAGTAGGAAATGGCAACCCATTCAGTATTCTTGCCTAGGAAATTCCATGGAAAGAGGAGCCTGGTGGGCTGCAGTCCATGGGGCTGAAAAGAGTCTGACAAGACTGAGTGACTGAGTACAGCTAATTACCAGAAGTAATCAGTTTAAGTGCTAGTGCTTTAATCAGTTTTGACTAATTGTAACTCATTCCCTGGAGCACTAGAGAAAACTACCTTTCCTGAATATTTTGCCACCTGAACAAACTTGGGGTTGAATTTATTTGGTAAATGGAGCAATGGATATGTGGTATACAAATAATTATTTCCTAATCCTCTTCTCAAAAGTTTTAAAAGTTTGGCAACAATTTCACATGTCCCGAGCTTCCCTGGTGGCTCAGATGGTAGAGTCTGCCTGCTAAGCAGGAGACCCAGATTTGATTCCTGGGTTGGGAAGTTACCCTGGAGAAGGGAATGTCAGCCCACTCCAGTGTTCTTGCTTGGAGAATCCCATGGATGGAAGAGCCTGCCAGACTACAGTCCATGGTGTCACAGAGTTGGACACAACTAAGCGACTTCACTTGCTTACTTACTTACTTCACATATCCTTGGAACTCTCCCTTACTGAGTTTATTTCTCATCTTCCATTCCTTTCACTATGCAGTTTTGAACAAGCTTGTCTAAGGTACGAACTCTTTCTAGTGAACCAGAAAAAAGAAAATTAAAAGTCTAGTGTTTTATCCTCCTAGTCATGTTTATAGCCCTAAAACCCAGAATTTCTTTTAGGTTACTATCCAAACCATACCTTTATCATGTCAGGCTTTGACTCTTTTTTTAAAAAAAATTATTTATTTATTTTTGCTTTACAATCTTGATCCTACTTTTTTCTCCACCTCACTTCTGCTGCTACGTTGGCAGCTGCCAGATCATCTCTAACAAACCCTCTCTAACTTCACTTGTATTTGGTCTCTCTATTCATTACTTCCAAAATATACTTGATTTATTTTTGTCAGCATTGTCAAAATGTCCCTTATAAAATTAGTAATTACATGTACTTTCTATGTATTTTTTAAATTAATGCATGGATTTTTACTTATTCGAATGCACTTTAACGCAAACTTTCTTGATTTTTCCAAATAACCAAAGACATCTGTTACTTATTGTTGCAAGAATTTTAAGTTGATATGTAATGTATAAAGACAAACAATATAGAACCAGTACTTGCTTATACTAAGGAGTTTTATTCATGTATCTTATCCAGTAAGAACATTAATTAAATTCATTATTTTTATGGTAGCTCTACTAGGCTGTGGAGCCTGGTGGGCTACAGTCCATGGGGTTGCAAAGAGTCGGACAAGACTGAGCGACTTCACTTTCACTTTCGCTAGGCTATCATAACTTTAACATTATAGGTAAGTTGCTGTAAGGGTCTATTTATTAATGGCTATTACTAGAATTTCTTACCAGATATGCCACAATTTCTCCTTTTGCTATTTTATTTTCCAGGCAGGCATCTTATATCTTTTTCTGAACTGTAATAATTACCATAAATATAGTAACATTGATAAAGATAGAAAAACATTATACTGTATAATAAATAACATGAATACATGTGGTATATTGTCAGTACATTATATAATACATACAATATATACTAAAAATATATATTATCCATATTTTAAAGATTAGAACTGAGACAACTTACCAAAGTCATACAAGTTAGTGGTTCAATCAAGAGTCACACCAAGGCATTCTGTATCTAGAGGATAGCAAATACCTCAAGAATTAATAAGTTGTATATTCAATTCCAGAGAAATAAAGTATGTTTCACCCTAGAATAAAGCAAGAATGGAAAACTTAGAAAATAAGAGACATTTCTCTCTTGACCTTTGATGGTGCTTAAAAGGCAATTTATTAATGTTATCTCCAAATTCATACACTTTCAGTGATGCCGTTTTACCTGAGGTTAAAATCCAAACTGTTATAGGGCATTCAAGACAATGAATAATATGACCTTATCCAACTTTCTCAGAATTACCTTTAGTTGTCTTTGTTAGAGTAGTCTTGCAGCTTCTTTAGTGGCTCAGAAGGTAAGGAATCTGCCTGCAATGTAGGAGACCTGGTTTCGATCCCTGGTTGGGAAGATCTCTGGAGAAGGGAATGGCTACCCACTCCAGTACTCTTGCCTGGGAAATCCCATGGACAGAGGGACCTGGCAGGCTACAGCCCATGGGGTTGCTGAGTCAGACACAGCTGAATGAATAACACTTTCACTCCTACTTGTTAACTGCTATAGTGATAGTATTTCTACCTAAATTATTTAATTGACAATTGATACAATTGTTTGTCATATTTCTTTTTCAGTTTTTAATTTCTATTTACTAACTTTTCACTTTTATTTATGATTTCAGTTCAATTCAGTCATTCAGTTGTGTCTGACTCTTTGTGACCCCATGGACTTCAGCATGCCCGGCTTCCATGTCCATCCCCAACTTCTGAAGCTTGCTCAAACTCATGACCATCAAGTCAGTGATGCCATCTAATCATCTTATTCTCTGTTGCCCCCTTCTCCTCCTGCCCTCAATCTTTCCCAGCATCAGGGTCTTTTCAAATGAGTCAGTTCTTTGCATCAGGTGGCCAAACTTTGGTTTCGCTTCAGCATCAGTCCTTCCAATGAATATTTAGGACTGATTTCCTTTAGGATTGACTTGCAAAACAATTACATAATCCTTGGATTCAGAGAATATTGAGTGATTGTGAAAATTTAAGATTACTAGTAAAATTACATTGACAGCATTTTGCTTATTTTACATCGTTCAGTTATGCTTTAAAATTATACCAAATTCTAAGTGTCTGAAGTTTGTTGGACACTTGCCTTTTGCTACAGACTATTCTATTTAACTTTGTATATTATTTAATCCACACCTCCTCCCCATGAATTTACTGCTAGAACTAGTACTCTGGAAGAGGTGTTGTGAAAGAACAAGAAATCAATTGAATATGTACATATGTGAATGATGAATAACCTGTACATAAAGCAGTATCATTTATCAGATTGAGTCCACATACAGAGTAGGATCATTTTGTAGAACTAATAAAATATAAGTCAATGTATGATGAAATATGATGAAATTTGAAAAATACAGGTCACTAGAATATTTATGTTTCTCACTACCATTATATATATTAACAATTTTAAGCAATATTTATTTTGTGTCAGCATTATAGGTACTCTAAGTACTATACATGTATTGTCATTTAATACTCTCAAAAGTCATAATAAGTACTATTTCCTCAATTTTAGAGACACATGATAAAAAAATTGACACAAAGTCTAAGACAACTAAATTGCTTACAGTTAAAAAGCTACAAAGTGGTAAAGACAGGAATTATAATATTAAATGAGTCTTTTTTATAGATTCTCAGAAGGATTTGATACCATCCTAACCTGCCCTTTTATCAGATTAGACTATGGCCTATAAAGAGAGGCATAAGAGAAAAAAACTGGCAAAAAGACTGCATGACTTACCTGTGTGCTATATTTTACACTATCAATTTAACCAAGAGACATGGTCTACTTCTAATCTTATAGCCAAACAGTGCTTCTAAAGTTTAACAATGAATAATAAAAAAATCTGAAGAAGGTGTAAGCTAGGATGCATATATAAAATCATCTCTGCAAGATTATATGTGAGATTATAAGTATACCTATATAATTTGATTTAGCCAGATCATAGCACGTCAACTCTCACACTAGAATGTAGCCAGTATGTGGGTAGATATTTCATGGTTTTATTCCTTATTATAGCTGCATTGTTTACATAAGTGCTTGAAACATGGTAGATATGCAGAAAGTGTTAATTTAATGAATGTGTGTATATTTTTTTTTTTTTTTCCGCCACATCCCGTAGAGTCCAACAATAGAATGATGGAAAGTGTTTTCCTATATTTAAACAGTGCATTTCACACAGTACTGCTTTGATTTACCCTCAATTAAATCAAAGAAAATATGACAGATAAAACATATTTAATAACATAGATTATCAAAATGAAGAGAACAAAGGCTAAGAGTCTATATAAAACAGGCTTAGATTACAGAAGGCCAAATTTAAGAGAATATGCAAATATTTTCATTTTCAAGAGGTGAATAAGATAAAATAGAAAATTTATTTCATCTGTGAGTGGTCATTGATCAATGCCTAGAACATAGATACTATCGATTGAGCCTTTTTTCAATACTTATGAACTCCTGAATAATTAAAGCACGTTTGTCCTGCAGGCCTGTGAGGCTGTCATGCTACCCGACCTACCAAGAACCAATACAAATGTTACTCTGCACTGACTGTTATCTTCAAGCACTCAGTCACGCTGTATCGATTTGTCCATGTAATCTCATTCAATCTCCAAAACAGGAAAAAAAAAACTAGAACATATCACTAGTCTTCCTTTACAAATGAGGAAATTGGAGTTTAGAAATCCAAGTCTGACTCTAGAGCCCAGATTCTAAACCAGTGCTTCTCAAGCTACTTATTTTTAAGTTTTATTGGGATATAATTGATGTACAGCACCATAAATCTGAGGTGTATAGTAGAATGATTTGATTTACATGTACTGTGAAATGATTCCCATAATAACTAAACATCCATCTTCTCACAGGTACAAAAAAGAAAAGTGCATTTGCTTGTGATGGGAACTCTTTGGACTTTCAAATTTCAAATATACCATATAGCAGTGTTAACTGTAGTAGCCATGTTGTATACTATATCCTAAATACTTATCTACCTTTTAAGTTCATACCTTTCAACAACCTTCATACATTTCCCCCTCTCCACTCCCTTCTGATAACCACAAATCTGATATTTTACTATGAATTTGCTTTAAAAAAATTCGTTTATCAAGCTGCATTTATCATTCTCTGACTTTGTTCACTCAGCACAGTACCTTCACCGTCCATCCGTGTGGTTGCAAATGAAAGAATTTCTATTTTTTATGTCTGAAAATATATGTATATATTGGAAAATTTTTTAAGTCATGTAGATATGTATACATAAAATCTTGCACATTTATCCAATCATCTATCAGTGAGCATTTAAGTTGTTTCCATGTCTTGGCTATTGTAAATAATGCTGCTGTGAACATGAGGGTGAAGATATCTTTCTGAGTTAGTGTTTTTATTTCCTGTGGATCTTTTCTCAGAAGTGGAATTGTTGAATCATATGGTAGTTCTGTGCTTTGAATATTATAGCTTTATAATAGAGTTTGAAATCAGAAATGTGATGCCTTTCACTTTGGTTTTTTTTGGACATTGCTTTGGGTATTCAAAACCTTCTGTGGTCCCATATAAATTTTAAAATTGTTTTTTCTACTTCTGTTTCTAAAAAGCCATTGGAATCTTGATAGGGATTATATGGAATCTATAGATGAATTTGGGTAGTATGCACATTTTACAAATATTCTTCCAGCCCACAGACACAGGTAACTTTTTATTTATGTCTTCAATTTCTTTCAATATCTTGTAGTTTTAAATTCTTGTAGATCATTCTCCTCTTGGTTAAATCTATCCCTAAATATTTTCTATTAGTTTGATGCTATTGTAAATGAGATCACTTTATTTCTTTTCCCAGTAAGTCATTAGTATATGGAAGCACTGTTGATCTTTGTATGTTAATTTTGTATCCTGAAATCTTACTGAGTTTATTAATTAGATCTAACTGGTTTTCTTGTGTTCTTGGGATTTTCTATATATAAAGTCATCAGCACATAGAGCTAATTTAACTTCTTTTCCAATTTTGAAGCCTTTTATTTCGCTTGCTTGATTGTTTTGGCTAGGACTTCCAAACCTATACTGAATAGAAGTATTGAGAGTGTCTTGTTCTTGTCTTACAGTTTGCTTTAAGCCTTTTGCTGTTGAGTTTGATGTCTGTGCTTCTTAAGCTTAAATGCATATACAAGTCACCTCAATGTATTAGAAAACCAAGATCAGGGGTGGTGCCTCAAACTTTGAGGCACTATAGCACTATGTCATCCAAGAATTTTATGATAGGTGCATGAGCATGTATTCTACAATACTTATTTATAATAAATGCAATTGAAATATGAGTATTTCAAGGAAACCAAATTAAAGTAGTATCAAACAGACTTATCAATAAGCAGTTTGAGTTATATAGCAGAATACCTCTATCACATATCATTAGCACTAATGTCAAGGTCATAAACTACATACATATACCATTCTTTCAGTGTCAGAAACAATGTATGAAAGCTCTAGATATCTTTACATAGAAAATTTTGGTATCTTTAAGCATTTCCAAAGCTTGACATGCTTGTTTGTTTTCAATAAATTAATGCAATATTATACAGATCATGAATAACAGCAAATAATTTTTAAATATATTGTGAAGCTTTTGCCTCCATTGAACATTTTCCTGATTAATTTAGGTACATACCTTTCATGACAATGACAAATTTTATCAATGTGTCAAAAAAGAACTGTTTCTGAGCTAAGAAAAAAAACATGTCAACAACTTGGGTAACTGGAGAAGCATTGCTTTACCAACTCAAATTTGGTAAGTAAAACTTAGATTCTTGTCTTCCAAGACTATAAATAAATAGAAATAAAATCCCCAAGATATTTTCTTATTAATTCAAAAATAAATAAGTGATTAGGAAATGAAGGTAGCATCATAATAGTGAAGAAATAAAGCATCATGCTAATCCACAGTTCAAACAATGCATATTGGCTCTTATTTTATAAAAGACATTTTGCTTTTGTTTGGTTGCTAAGTCATGTCTGACTCTTTTGTGACCCTATGGACTGTAGCCTGCTAGGTTCCTCTGTCCAAAAGATTACCCAGGCAAGAATACTGAAATGGGTTGCCATTTACTTCTCCAGGAGATCTTCCCGACCCAGGGATCAAACTCACATCTCCTGCATTGATAGATGGGATCTTTATCACTGACTCACCAGGGAAGCTCACATTTTGCTATGCTTCCTGAAAATAACCTTGTTTATATTAAAATATCACATTTTAACAATATTCATACTAAGTAGGTTTTTATACAATAAATCTGTGTATATACTCCTATTAGAACTCAGAATACTGCTTGTCATTAGAATAAACATTTTTTCTGGAGAATGTACATTCTGTATGTATGTCTGTATCCTCAAGTTACAATTAATATTGTGTTAAAACAGCAAGTTCACATTATGTTAAATGGAGGTATTTTCTTTATTTGGACATCATAAACTATATTTTTAATCTAAAGTCACTTTTTTCAACAAATATTTTCAGACTATTGAATTATGCTAAATGATGATCTTTATTTAAGGTGTTTAAAATTCAAAGCAAACAAATGTATGAATAATATCCATTAAAAAAACATTAAATGGTGAGGCCATTCGTTTGACTATAAAGAATTTTAAAGACCTAACATCCTCCTTGAAAAAAAAAAAGCCAAAAGAAATAATTAGAAAGCTTCTTAATACCTGCTAAGACTGAAGTGACTGAGCAGGAGCAAGACAACAAACTAGAAGCGTAGGTGGTAGAGGTGAAGTGGGGAGTCTACTTAATGTGCATTTCCTACAGACAAAATGAGCCCAGAACCTCTGAATCACTTGCATAATGTTCAAGCATAAATTCTTTTTTTAATAATTCTGAATAGCAGACCAGTGTTTATAAGTATATATCAAATGGCTCTTGTTTCCAGGCACTGTTCTGGAGATGTTAGACTGTTAAAAGTAGATCATTCAGGTTACAATTAGACAGATAAAGCTTTTCTCAGCAATTTTAACTGATTTAATGTCTTATTTTACTGCTAAAATAAAAACAATGAGAGCAATCTGAAAAGGATCACTGAAAATTCAAGTTGTTGTAACACCTCTACAAGAAATTGTATTCTAAACAAGTAAACATGTTCAGTATTTATTTAAAACATTTATGGTTATTAAACAAACAAACAAAAAAAAGGACTTTTGCTGATGGTCCTAATCTTTTGCTCAGGGTGCGCTGACCAGAGCTCATTAGGCTTTCAGGAGAGATATTGAAAGATGCTGTTCTGAATCCCATGAATTTTGAATGTTGGCAAATGGACCACAAAACCTAGAAGAGAACTTTAAGAATTCTGTATTTTCCTACTTTGCAGTTTATAGATTGGAAGTTATGAAACTGTCATTTGATCCTGTTTGAGCTAAAATAAAAGCCTCTTGATGAAAGTGAAAGAGGAGAGTGAAAAAGTTGGCTTAAAGCTCAACATTCAGAAAACGAAGATCACGGCATCTGGTTCCATCACTTCATGGGCAATAGATGGGGAAACAGTGGAAACAATGACAGACTTTATTTTGGGGGGCTCCAAAATCACTGCAGATGGTGATTGCAGCCATGAAATTAAAAGACGCTTACTCCTTGGAAGGAAAGTTATGACCAACCTAGATAGCATATCGAAAAACAGAGACATTACTTTGCCAACAAAGGTCCATTTAGTCAAGGCTATGGTTTTTCCAGTGGTCATGTATGGATGTGAGAGTTGAACTGTGGTGTTGGAGAAGACTCTTGAGAGTCCCTTGGACTGCAAGGAGATCCAACCAGTCCATTCTAAAGGACATCAGTCCTGGGTGTTCTTTGGAAGGACTGATGCTAAAGCTGAAACTCCAATACTTTGGCCACCTCATGTGAAGAGCTGACTCATTAGAAGCTGATACTGGGAGGGATTGGAGGTAGGAGGAGAAGGGGACGACAGAGGATGAGATGGCTGGATAGCATCACCAACTTGATGGACATGAGTTTGAGTGAACTCTGGGAGTTGGTAATGGACAGGGAAGCTGGGTGTGCTGCAGTTAATGGGGTCACAAAGAGTTGGACACAACTGAGTGACTGAACTGACTGAGCTCAAATGGCAGTTTCTTAGGCTGACTCTTAAGTTGAATTCCATGTCTATTCCCTGAGAACTTTGAAACCTCTGAGGAGATACAGCTATTCATGATCTAAAGCACCTGTCCAATAAATAGACCACATTAGATAAACAAGAAAGTAGACGAGATTCCAGAATGGAGATTAGACCTATAGCCAAAAGGATCACATTCTCAAAGTCTCTCAGCCAGACCTCAAATCATCCCCAAATACTCAGAACCCAGTCCTTAGGTTCACACTGTGTGTAGACTTGATGCAAAGGTCCATTTGCAAATTCTGGAAAAAGTCTGATTGACAGAAATGCTGGTTAGAGAGGAGCAGAGCAGGTGAGGGTGCAAAAGAGGATGTATCTGGACCACTCAGTGCCCAGTTTCGGAATGAACTGTTGCATGACGTCTCTGGGAAGTTCACAGAATGTTGTCATTTCTACACTGAGTTGATGCTTAATTCCTTTCTGTTTAATAATTTAGAAAAGAAAACTTGTTTGTATCCTCACATCACTTCATAAATAGCTGAATTTGCCTCTCTTCCTTTGTCTCTTTCTATACCCACACATTTATATGTATAGTATATTTAGTCATGAGATAGGAAGGAATGTTGAGGTGACTTCTAATTTAAATATTTTAATACCGGTTTTTACATGATTCATATCATGTATATTTAGTTAAAGGTGATATTGCATCAAGAAGACTTATGATTGACCACCATAATGTTAGTTGCTCAGTCGTGTTTGACTCTTTGTGACCCCAAATACCGTAGCCCTCCAGGCTTCTCTGTCCATGGAATTCTCCAGGCAAGAATACTGGTGTGGGTAGCCATTCCCTTCTCCCAAGGGATATTCCCAATCCAGGGATCGAACCTGGATCTCCTGCATTGCAGGCAGACTCTTTAACACCTGAGCCTCTAGGGAAACCCACCATATATTAGAGCCAAGCTTAGGCAATTATAAGATGCCAGTGAGTCTCTGCAATGTGTTTTTCCTGCTGTTAAGGGATGAATGGGGTCTTCTGTCACATGGTAGTCAAGATGCAGAGGAGACTGAGACTAGCACCCTCAGCTGACTGGGAGTAAACTCTAGAGGAAGAACTTAATCATTATTGGAAAAAGGCTTTTTTTTTTCTTTAAAGGATAGAGGGCAGTGATGACATTAGAGTCAAGCAATAAGATTGATGACTATTACCAAGAAAAGGATTTTAAATAAATAGAAATGGTTAAGACTAAAACTAGAACAGAAACACAAGTCCACACAGGGGCTGTTTGATACCAAACCCT
The DNA here is from genome assembly GCA_006410635.1 of Cephalophus harveyi. Classification (NCBI taxonomy): domain Eukaryota; kingdom Metazoa; phylum Chordata; class Mammalia; order Artiodactyla; family Bovidae; genus Cephalophus; species Cephalophus harveyi. The sequence goes on along the minus strand of SJYT01080121.1, from coordinate 32,202 downwards.
ATACCATTCACCATATACCTTCTCAAGCAGCCCCTAAACCGCTGCACTCTTTCTCCTTCGGCAATCCATTGTGATACCTCTTCTGCGCTTCCCAGAAAGTAGAATCAGTCAAATGCTCTCCAATCTGGAGGACTAATTGATATCACATCCACCTTTAGCACATAGAAGGACAAAGGCCTAGCCAGAGTTTATAGGAAAGCAAAGAATTAAAAATATCAGGAGAAGGACACTAAAGTTGATATTCTTCACACATTTTATACCAAATGCTTTGAGCACCCAAGTGTATGGCCAGAGATGAAAACAGGCACCAGGAAAATTTATCCAGACTCATTTCACATATCCTGAGACCTCATGCAGTACACTCCAGCAGCAATGCCCTTGTCTGTTCTTGGAACACAGCATATCCTGGGCATCCATGTGTCCCCTCTTCCAGGAACTGCTCACAAGAGTGACTTCATCTTACTTATTTCTCTTCATTATTTTGGCATTAGCTTAATTGATGCTTCTCCAGAGATATCTTTGACATTCATCCCAAACCTATTATAATCTCTCATCACACTCTTTCCTATCTTTTATAGCTCATAAAAGTTTTGGATCTATTTTGCGTGTGTGATTATATCTTATTGTCTACATTTCCAATAAACTGAAAGCTAGTAGTTCTCAATCTTGACTGCACATGAAATTGGAGCCTTTTTAAAAACTATCAGTGTCAAAGACCTCATTCTCAAAGATTCAAATTTAACTTGGAATGTGGTCTGTGCCTCACAGATATTTAAGAGCTTCCCAGATGCTTCTGAGAATCTGACGTACAGTCTTTGAGACAAGAATCTATAAGGGGACAAGAGCTTGTTGCTCTTTGGTTTACTACCACACCCACTATGTCCAACAGAGTACCTGCTGCATATCAGAATCCTGAATGAAGTCATGGTCCTGAGGTTGAGTAGCTCAAATCACATCCAGAATGAACATGTTTTCCAGTTATGACTAAAAGGCTCTTCTTGAATATTTGTCATAAAAGAAGGGTAGGAAGGCAGTTCCAGAGGCAAGCAAGATATTATTTGTGTGATCTGAGGAGGTTCAAGATACAGGTACAAAGGGTTTAAATATTCAACCTCTGATAATAATGCTGCATGGTTGTTAGCAACATTTTTACCTTTTTGTGACTTACTTCATCTGAAAAATGACAATAGCAATGCTACCTGCCTTACGGGGTTGTGAACATTTAATGAATTAACAAATATGCATGAGTATATAGGAAGCGCTAAGTGTCAACTATTATCTGTATCACTATCAATAGCTGAGTAGCTTATTCTGAAAATGCATATTAACCCTGAGGGGATGACATATTAGAAGCGAAGTTGCTCATCTACCTCCGTCACTCCAAAATATGAGCTCTGCGTGTCAACATGATGAAAATAACATTCTGAGCACTGACTCCATCTGATGAGGTCACAATTGTAAATCAGAGACCATTAGAATGAAGTCTAGCCACGTAGTTCACGGAAGCACAGAGAATTTCCTCCAAAGGGAACCCTAGATTTTTCCTTTCCCTTTGTTTTCTTTTGACATGGATATTTTCCTCCAAGATGTAAATTATCTGAATAAATACATATCTTTGTGAAAATTACTTAAATGCTAGAAAGAAAATAATTGTATGATGAATTAAAGGAATTAAGAAAGGCTTGAAAAGAGATAATGCAAACTTTTAAAGCATCAGGAATTAAAAATTCAAATTCTCTGGGATAATATTAAGAGAATTTGTAAATGCCAAAACTCTAAAGGCCATTTATGTGCTGTCATCTGGTTAATATTCATCTCCTTTCAAATGTTTGCTACCAACGACTGCCAATTCATAAAACAGATGTAAATAATTCAGAGATGGTGTCCTTCATTTTCCTTGTAGAAAAAGCTAGCTGGAAAAGCTATACAGCAGCTTGAAACTTATTAAACATATGCTTTGCTTCTATAGATGACTTTTGTTCAAACTCGTTCCCTCAATGCTAAAGAGTATAACCAAGCCCAGAAGTGCTGATGGTTGGTGATTTTTCTTTTTTTTTTTCTACTGAGCGTGTGTGAGAGTGGACCTTATATAGTCCATAATTGCTGCTGCTTTTGTTTACTAACAAGGGAAATTGATTAAAGGAAATCAACCCTGAATATTCATTGGAAGGACTGATGCTGAAACTGAAGCTCCAGTTCTTTGGCCACATGATGCGTACACCTGATTCATTGGAAAAGACCCTGATGCTGGGAAAGATTTAAGGCAGGAGGAGAATGGAATGAGAGAGGATGAGATGGTTAGATGGTATCACCAATTCCATGGACATGAGATTGAGCAAGCTCTGGGAGATGGTGATGGACAGGGAAGCTGGGCATGCTGCAGTCCATGGGGTCACAACAAGTCAGAAACAACTGAATGACTGAACAACAAAAAGACTACCTTTTTCCAATCCTGTAACTTTTAAGCACCTTTTTTTGCTTCAATAAATGGCTGCTTTTCCTCGGAACTGAATAATGTTAAGTCACAGTGATGAGTCTGGTCTTCAGAGCGTGTTCGTTCTAATTTAGGAGTATAATTAGAAATGCTGCTGGAGAAGGTCATCTTTCAGAAATAATGATGCTAAATTTCTTCTGCTGGAAAGATCTTCCAAGCCAGAGATTTTTTTCCTCTATACAGACCTGAGCAGAAAGTCTCCATCAACACTGAGAATATATGAACACTGACATGAGAAATGTTTCAAAGCTGTTGGCATCACACATTTCATGTATTCCCTTATCAGTGTGAGGCATAAAAATAATTCAGGTTAATTGTTTAATTCTTAGAGTTTAACAAAATTCTAAAAATAAGATAAACCCTTAGTGTTAGATGTTTAGTTGGATGTTATTAAAAAGTGCCTTACATGTCTTAGAATTAAAGTTAATAGGGAGACAATCTTTAGCCCAGTCAGAGCTTTTAAAGGATGGGTATCATAAACTGAGCTTCCCTGGTGGCTCAGACAGTAAAAAAAAAAAACAAAAAACAAAAAACTGTCTGCAATGCAAGAGCCCTGAGTTCAATCACTAGCTGAGAAGATCCCCTGCAGAAGGGAATGGCAACCCACTCCAATATTCTTGCCTAGAGAATTCCATGGATAGAGGAACCGGGCAGGCTACAGTTCATGGGGTCACAAAGAGTCAGACACGACTCAGCCACTAACACTTTCACTTTCATCACCAACAAAGACAATCTATGAGCCACACTTTTATATCTTTGTCCTCATCTACTGCAATCTTTCTCCTCAAAACTAAATGTTAAATACAATATAGTCAGTGTTATTATCCGAACCTGTCATTTATGGACTTTTTGTTGCATCAAAAAAATTGATCAAAATATTGCTAAAGATTTACTTTACATCCTGTTTTGTATTTGGAATAAAGAAAAGGTTTTCTCGGTACACTCACAACCCAAGGATTGATTTAACCCAGGTTCTCTTATACTTCCTCACAGAACTGTCACAGAGTACACCTTCCCGTGACTTCACAGTCAATAGAACGTTTGTACATACAACATATTAGCTTAACTACAGCAACATATGCTATTTGGGTTTGGTTTGTCTCACTATCTTCCGTTGTGGCTCAGATTGTAAAGAGTCTGCCTGCAGTGCAGGAGGCCTGGGTTCAATCCCTGGGTCAGAAAGATCCCCTGGAGAAGGAAACAGCAACCCACTCCAGTATTCTTACCTGGGAAATCCCATAGACAGGGGAGCCTGCTGGGCTACAGTCCATGGGGCTGCAAAAAGTCTAACGTGACTGAGTGACTAACACAACACACCTTCTAAACAGTTGGTAGTGGATTAGTTTGATTTAAAATGAGAGCTTCTGTTTCTGCTAGTTTAGCAACTAGTAACTTCCGTTAGCTATCTAAATATTGATTCTCTCAGCAAGAGAATTTATCAAAACAGCTGTGGTCTGATAACGGTACAACATCACAGAACAGCAGCATTGCAACTTTGAAAGGCAAGTTAAAGGACCTTAGCCGGTGTGTTAGCAGCTCTCCTTTGCATATTGTTGCATATAAACATTTCTTTATCCTTCTAACAAACACCCAATGGCTTTTATAAAATGCCATCTAATACCATTCCACGCTTATTGTAAATTCTATCTTTGTTAAAAAAAAATTCAATTCCAGTTTTGGAAATGCTGCATTTTATCATTATTTATTCAGGATACAAAATCCTCTAATAATTGCCTGAAGGAAATCATCATTTTAGGCTTAATCTGAGTGAGTGAACTCAGTATGTAGTTTTGGAAATGAGAATGGCCCAAGGACTTTCATCTGTACTTCAAGGCATGTAAGAATAATAACAGTTTAGAAGTTGCAGTCCTGAACTGGAGACTAAGAGAGAGGACCACATCATGTTTTCCACTGCATAACAGACTGGAGTGGGTCAGAGGACAAAAGACAAAGCTTCTAAAAATAGAAGCACAGTAATGGTATAGATTTATAATGACACAGGACCTGACCTGTGTTGGAACCCCAGTGAATGGATGGAAGAAGGGAGGGGTGTGGTTTTCTCTTAGGCACTCAGAGTTTCCTGAAAGAAGTACTATTTTAAAGTTCTCTGGGGCAATCTACATCACTGGCAAACTTAATTTTCTAAAGCCAAATTTGGGACAAAGAGTTCAGAGTAAAGAACAGCATGTTTATTGCCTGGAGTCTGTTGGAGACCTAAATTATAGATTTTGAATATAAAAACTCTCTTGCCTTCAAATAAGAAACTGGTGTTTTGAAGCTCCAAACTTTGAAATGAAAATAGAAAGCTATTCTTTTAGCTTGACTTAGAAAGAATTGAAAGATAATGGGAAATTTACCAATGATAATACAAGCTATAAAAGTGAGAACAGTGACAGTCTTAAACTTCTTATAGCAGATAGTCATTATTTGGCATCAGTTACTCTTTTCCTATTTTCAGAATTTTACAAGCTGTCGTTTCTCCATTTTTTCAAAAAATATCATATGTATATTCTGCTTAAAATGCTGGGTGACAACAGATATATCATGAGGTTTACTTTGACTTTCATTTCTGAATATGATCTATAATAACCTCAGGATAATGGTAAGAATATGGCTTTTAAATTTTTAGGAGAAAATGTATCAACTCCTGTTTTAGGGATGGTGACCAGCTGACACTTGTTATTACAGGTGACAACGAAAACGCCGATATAAACTGCTAAAGCTAGCATGTAGGTTTTCATGCTTTTTTCTCCTTTGCTTTTAAGCAAAAACTTTAAAATGGAGGCTTTCTTCACCCTTCAGATATAGCTGGACTTTGTGTGCAGAAGTTGTTCTGAGCCAGGATGTTTCCCTCAGGCTGGATGGCTGCTTTGAGAAATGGGGAAAAAAAAAAAAGGTGATGAGTACATTACTGTCTCTCTGTGTGTTTAATACAGCCCAGAAGGCAAGTTATTCTGTGACAGAATCTCTATGGCTATTATGCTCTGATATTGGCGCCCATAGATCTTCCTCAATCAGACCTTGATAATACTGCAGGCCCCTTCCTTTGGTGAAGGAAAAGAAGAATATAGCAGTAAACAGGAGCAACTGATTATGCCAGCTGTCTCTTTTCAGGGCAGACTAGGCATTACCCGTCCCTCCCCTGGGACTGGGCCAAAAAAGGACTGAATTATTATAATTAAGATTTTCTAATTTTTGAGTCATATTTATGGAGTCTCTAAGCATCAGTCTGTGACTATCAAATGAAGCCACCTCCTTGAAAACAAAAATATCTTATTTCCTTCAACTAATATGTTATTTTCAATTAGTAAAAAAAGAAAAAACACTAAAATGTTAAAATCTTGGCTCCTCTGCTTAATGGCCTCATAAACTTGAATGAATTGCTTAACTTCTCTGTCTCAGTATTTTAATCTGTATAATGGAAATGATAATAGGTGCTCCTCTGGTGTAACTGCAAGGATTCAAAACATATATATGTAAAGAACCCTGAACAGCGAATTGCATCTTATAATTGTTCCGTAATTATTCATCATTACTATAGTTAGTAAAACTCCTAAGGATGTACACAGAAGTATGACCAAAATTTGACATTGATTTTGTGTATGTTTAAAGAGCCTTAAGGCTTGGTTTGATATGACTTTTGTTGAAGTATGGTTTTAGTTCCTATAAAAACAATCTTAACATTTTTTAATGAAATGTAGTTACATGAGAGAGATTTCAGGTTTGTTTGCAGACCACCAAAGTAAAATGAATCTCACAATAAAGTGAGTCACATGAGTTTTTTGGCTTCCCAGTGTATATAAAAGTTATGTTTATACTATACTTTAGTGTATTAATTGTGCAATGGCTTTATATCTCAAAAACCAATGTGTATACCTCAATTTAAAAATATTTTATTGCTAAGAAGTGCTAACCATCATCCGAGACCTCAGCCAGTTGTAGTCTTTTGGCTGGTAAATGAGAATGCAATCCAGCTGATGCGCTGGTGTTTTGCTTTGAGGGGCCCTCTTTGCGACCCCATGTACTGTAGCCTACCAGGCTCCTCCATCCATGGGATTTTCCAGGCAAGAATACTGGAGTGGGTTGCCATTTCCTTCTCCAGGGGATCCTCCCAACCCAGGAATTGAACTCGGGTTTTCCCACACTGTGAAAGTGAAAGTGAAGTCACTCAGTCGTGTCCGACTCTTTGCGACCCCATGGACTGTAGCCTATCAGGCTCCTCCATCCATGGGATTCTCCAGGCAGGAATACTGGAGTGGGTTGCCATTTCCTTCTCATTGTAGGCAGACGCTTTACCGTCTGAGCCACCAGAGAAGTGAGAGACCCTAGGCAAATAACCAAACACTTCCCTGGTGGCTCAGCAGTAAAGGATCTGCCCATAATTCGAGAGACCCAGGTTCAATCCCTGGGTTGGGAGGATCCCCTGGAGAAGGGAATGGCAACCCACTCTGGTATCCTTACCTGGAACATTCCATGGACAGAGGAATCTGGCGGGTTACAGTCCATGGGGTCACAAAGAGTTGGACAAGACTGAGCAGCTACCACTATACCATACCTGGACTTTTGATCTCCAGAATTATCATCAAATAAACATGGGTTTTCAGTTTCTAACTGTGTGGCAGTGGAAAACTATGAATAATGCATCACTTAATTGTAATCAACATGCTTCTTATAAACATACACTCTCAGCATCTCAGAAGCTCCCCTGTGTATTAATTCATTAAAATGAGCCAAAATGTTAGGTTCTGCCATGGCCGTGCCCTCTACTCTTGCATTTCCTTTCTGATGCTTCCCGCTTCCATGGAGCTTGCTTTACCCTCCAGCCATACATTTATCATTTCTAGAGACAGAGGAATGCCAATAATGATGAAAGCAAACTGTATCCTCTCATTTACTCAGCCTCCTATCAGTATCTCATGACAATGAGAAATGCATCTAAAGAGATAACATCTCCTGAAAGACCATCATGATAGACATTGATGCTCGCAGGTGCCTCAGTGAATGATTAAGTCTGTGGATACCATAAGGAATGTACAGCAGGGGACAGGATCAAGCTCCATGAGTGATTTTATGCTGTCACCTTATTCTGCCCATAGTGGAAAATGGAGTGATAGTAAAACCTCTGTAGTCAGAGATAGACTCTGCTTCCACTTCTCTTCACCACATAAACACTCTATTTCCTGCCCTTGTGACACTTGTCTCACCAAAACCCTAAAAATGCAACTCTTTTTTTCTGCAGTTTGTACAACCTATCTCTAAACATATTATCACAGGACAAAGCTTTCTCAAGGACAGCAGAATAATATCCACATATGAATCTTTTCCTTTCCTAAATTTAAACCAGCTCCCTCTCATAAAACAACACAACTCAGCTAATTTTTTTTTATAGGCTTCATACCTTATATCTCATTTCTAAACTCTTATTGGCAATAGCCACCCAGACATCGAAACTCTGGGTTAAGTGGCAAAACATGTAAAAGACATTGGATTTTATATAATTTAGATGCTATTTCAATCTTCACTGAACTGTCAAGCAAACAAATGTTCAGGTACGAAGTTTCAAAGATAATTAAAAGAGAAAAGAAAGCCTTTATAATAAACCTATCAACATATTTTCCATAGGAAAATAAAAGGTTCTAATCCTTTCAAAATGAATAGCAACAAAATTAAATTCTATTCAGCTCAATCTAATTTTTGAAAAGGTAAAAGAAAATATTAGCTAGAAAAAAATATTTTGCCAAGGCCCATGAGCTTCAGCTAAACTAAACACTACTTCTCTAGCATATTTCTAATTAAATATGCAATTAAAATGTTCACTGCCCCTAAGGCCTCCCATCCTATTTAAATAGCTTCTTGTCCTACTTTAAAAAGCAAGTTATAACTTTTCAAGTGTTTTTAAAAATCCTTTAGGTTTGCTATGTGATTTCTTGAACAAGCTTATTCCTTACTAAATGTATGAAGTTAGATACATGAACAGTTCTTTACGTATTTAATAAATTGACACCTCTAAGTAGTTTATATGTCAAAGGACACACACAAAAATCTGAAATGAGTGCCTTTAAAAAATAGTAAGTATGATTCAGATTCAGTTACATATATATATATATATAAAGGTACCAATGAAAAGCTATAAAATCAATATTCCAACTAATTGTATATCAAGTATGTATTACCTAAAAGATATGAAGCTTTACATGTTTCTATTACTTCACATAATGCTTCTCTGTACCATGCCTTTAATTCATGTATATACCTATTTTAGTCAGAACATCTAGTCTGCTAACTTTATCAAAGTATGGTTTTTATGTATGGAAAAAGTTTATTTCAGTTTTTGAATATTTTTTTAGATAATTTGAGATGAATCACATTCAGCTTGTAACAAAGGACAGCTGATTGTTTAATTAGATCTCTAAGCTGTCCATTTTATCACATTCCACTGAAAAAGTAAATCAGTGACTAAGGCTGCTGTTACTAGAGTTTCATGATAAATTTTAATTATTGTTTAAATGTTTGTTTCTTTGACAGTGGTCGGGCTTTAAAAAAAAAGTCTGTGGTTGTTCCTAGGAAGATACCAAACTATTAACAGATTTCAGGTTCTCTCCTAAGAAGGCAACCCTGGTGATTATACTATAAAAATGTAAGTTTGTGAATTTCAGATCATAAATAAGTGGTTGTTGTTGCTGTTCAGTCACTGTCATGTCTGACTCTTTTGCAACTGCATGGACCGTAGTACACTAGGCTTCTCTGTCCTTCACCATCTCCTAGACTTTGCTCAAATTCATGTTCATTGAGTCAATGATGCTATCTAACCATCTTATCCTCTGTCTTTCTCTTCTCCAGCCTTCAATCTTTCCCAGCATGGGGGTCTCTTCCAGTGAGGAAGCTCTTCATATCAGGTGGCCAAACTATTGGAGCTTAAGCTTGAGCGTCAGTCCTTCCAATGAATATTCGGGGTTGATTTCCTTAAGGTTTGACTGGATTTCCTTGCTGCCAAAGGGTCTCTCAAGAGTCTTCTCCAGCAGCACAATTCAAAAGCATCAATTATTTGGCCCTCAGCCTTCCTTATGGTCCACCTCTCACATCCATACATGACTACTGGAAAAACCATAGCTTTGACTGTATGTACCTTTGTCAGCAAAGTGATGCCTTTGCTTTTTAATACACTGTCTAGGTTTGTCACAGCTTTCCTTCCAAAGAGTAAGCATCTTTTAATTTTGTGGCTGTGATGATTTTGGAGTCCAAGAAAGTTAAATCTGTCACTGCTTCCACTTTTCCCTTCTATTTGCTGTGGAGTGATAGGACTGAATGCCATAATCTTAGTTGTCTGAATTTTGGGGTTTAAGCCAGCTTTTTCACTCTCCTCTTTCACCCTCATCATGAGCCTCTTTAGTTCCTCTTCACTTTCTGCCATTATAGTGGCATATCGTTTGCATATCTGAGGTTGTTGATATTTCTCCCTGCAATCTTGATTCCAGCTTGTGATTCATCCAGCCTGGCATTTCACATGATGTACTCTGTATATAAGTTAAATAAGCAGGGTGACAATATGCAACCTTGTCATACGTCTTTCCCAATTTGGAACCAGTCAGTTGTTCCAGATCCAGTTCTAATTGTTGTTTCTTGACCTGCATAAAGCTTTCCTAGTCAGGCAAGGTGTTCTGGTATTTCTATCTCTTCAGGAATTTTAAGTGTGAAAAGGCAAAAAATAAGTGGCAAATACTTAGAAAGCAAAGATGTTTTAGTTTTACTATTTGTCCCACCACCACCCTATATTTCCCTAATAGATCTCTGAATAATGTGTCTTTTTATTTTTTTTAATGGCACTATTAATGTAATTCTGAGATGAATCATAGAAACTAGTATCAAGCAATGTTGAAATATATCTGAAGAGAAAATCAGATGGTGAGAGTATCATATAGATAAGTAATGGTGAGAGTTTGTATTTTAATACTCTTTCTGTAGGGTAATCTCTATATTTACTAAAATTAGGCACATGAAGGCCATGTGACCCAGTGGTCCCTCTCCCTGTATAACTACAAAGCTCAGCTCTCATTAAGGACAAGAAGACCACATTTAAGGATATTTATTTCAGCAGCATTTATGGGAGAAATGGCCTGAGGACACAAATTGCCATCACTAAAGATTGGATAAGATAGATGCATATTTCAATATATTGAATAATTGGAAAAAACGAGCCGAATATGCATAAATAAATATGACTTTATTTTAAAACTATATTATTAAACAACAATGGAATAGAAAACAAAATTTATATGAAAACATGTATAGATCATACATATGACAACAGATCAGCTGATACATATGAATTTTCTCTGTGTGTGCTGGAGAAGGAAATGGCAACCCACTCCAGTGTTCTTGCCTGGAGAATCCCAGGGACGGCTGAGCCTGGTGGGCTGTCGTCTATGGGGTTGCACAGAGTCGGACACGACTGAGGTGACTTAGCAGCAGCAGCAGCAGTGCTGTGTATACTCAAAGAGTAGTCTACTCTTTGCAACCCCAAGGACTGTAGCCGCCAGGCTACTTTATCCATGGAATTTTCCAGGCAAGAATACTGGAGTGGGTTGCCATTTCCTTCACCAGGGGATCTTCCTGACTGAGGGATCAAACCCACATCTCTTGGGTCTCCTGCATTGTCAGTCATATTCTTTACCACTGAGACACATGGGAAGTCCTTGAATTTTCTTTAGAAACTTAGAGTCAACTGTGAAGTCACAGATAACTTCACTTCCATGGAGGTGCAATGTGGGGATGGGGATTGTTATTTCTTGCTTTATCACTTATAAATGTTTTTATGTTTTACTAAGAAAAAATTAAATTCAGTACTAAGACCACATTGTGAAGATTAAATGAAAAAAAAAAAGAAAACAGTAGATGCCTATGAGGTAGAATGGAATAGGGTTGGGGTATTCAAGAAACATTTCATGGATTGATGATCATAATGGATAATGTGACAAGGGCTGAAGGTTTTGATTAAATGCTCTGCATCTGAAGCTCAAAATAAAATCTGATAAAATGTAAATAATATTACTGAATACACATTTACTCAGGAGAACAGCTGGATATACTTTATGATCTATTTACATATAAACAATGATAGGCTCATTTAAAACTTTCTTCTTTAATCTTTCCTCCCAGGTTTACTCAATAGCCTTTTAGTCTAGTTTTAATTATAGAACCTGAAAGCATTCAAATTTGGTCTATAATTCATTCTGTTAATAATAAAATAAGACTTTTTCAAAGTTAGACTGTTTTCCATAGTTTACCTTTATTTGCTTTTGCAGAATATAAAAGTGTTTAAGGTTTTGATTTTCTTATTTTTGCAAACTCAAAGCTAGGTCTATTTAGAAAATAAATAGTGATTTATTAGTGATATGAATACATGCATGCTCAGTCGTATCCAACTCTTTGTAACCCAATGGACTCTATCCCACCAGGCTTCTCTGTCCATGGAATTTTCCAGGCAAGAATACTGGAATGGGTTGCCATTTCCTACTCCAGGGGATCTTTCCCACCCAGGAATTGAACTCAGAGATATGAAAGAGTCATACCAAAAACAAAAGCCTGTAATTCTGTAGAGGCAGTGTTATAATAAATGCTGAAATATAAACAATTTAATAGCATTAAAATTTATAATAGTAGATTTTAAAATTTCATAATTTTTCTTTTATTTAAAAATAGCATTTGTCTCTGCCCCTGTAACATGTGTGATATTCTAACATATTTGAACAGGTTATTCTAAAGGAAACATATGAAAATATTAAATATTCCATATGTTCCTATTTTCAGGGTTTAAAATTATTTTGTATAATTGTTATTATAATATATACAATTAACCTTGAAAAACAGGTTTGAATGGTGCCGATGCACTTACACATGAATTTTTTTCGGTAAACTACTGCCCACCCTCCCTATCTGAAGGCTCCACATCGGGGAATTCAACCAACCTCAGATACAAGCTTAATACATGATCCAAGCTTGGTTGAATATGCTGGTGCAAACCAGTAGATATAGAAGGCTGACTCTGATTCTTGAATATCCTGGTATTTTGGTGTCTGTGGCAGGTCCTAGAACTTCTCCCCTGTATGTACCAAGGAATGACTGTATGAATATTGCTTGTTAATATTAAATGTTAATAATTACTGTCTTATACATGTTGTTGGTTTTGTTTAGTCACTAAGTCATGTCTGACTCTTTGCAATCCCATGGACTGTAACCCACCAGGCTCTTCTATCCATGAGATTTTCCAGGCAAGAATACTGGTGTGGGTTGCCATTTCCTCCTCCAGGGGATCTTCCCATCCCAGGGATCAAACCTGCATCTCCTGCACTTCCTGCATTGGCAGGTGGACTCTTTACTACTGAGCCACCAGGGAAGTCTTAGACATGGAATTGACAAGAAAAGTAGAAAAAATTATACTGTTAAAGGACACCTTATTTCCTAAGTATTAATATTTTCACTTTAAAAGGAACAGTATAGAGTTAATCCAACTTCAGTCTAAAGCTAAAAGGAAAAGAAGGGTGTGCTTATAGACCCATATTGTATCTGGAGTTTTATTTTGACTTCAGTAGCACAAATCACTACTGATGATGAGGTAAGAAATGGAGCCTAGAACTCAGCATTGATGTGCCTCTATAAGATATATTTTAGAAAATGCTTGGAAAGTCTAATTGCGTGCCCACTCAGATTACTCAAGTTGGCAGGTTCTTATCTGGGAAAGGCAGAATTTCATAGCCAACAAATTTAAGAATGTTCTAGCCCGGAACTAGGGAGATTCAAGAAGCTGCAGCACTAAACTTGCCCTTGCCAGATATTTTCCAATGCCCGCTGCTGAAAGTCAGTTCCTTAGCTAATCACAGTGAGATGTAACTTGCATAAGATGTTTGTGTGAAAATGTGTATTTTTACCAAGGTTCTCTAAGGCTATTTCAGCTTCCTCAAAGGAATTACATATGGTATGAGGTGAATTTTGAAAAATGGATAGGAAAAATTGGCATGAAAAGATGGAAGTGGAGGCAAGTCAAGTCAAGGGAACAGCTTTAACTTGACATGGAAGTTTTCAAATGTGACATGTGTTCAGAGATGCAGGGAATTTATGCAGGAGAGTACTGAGAGATAAGACTGGAAAGAGGGCTTGTGGTTACTTTGAGTATAATTTGAATTTAAACTTAAGTATCTGGATTTGAATATTTATCAGCATTCCCAGATTATCATGCCCCATTGAGCATACCCCCATATGTGTATATTTATTCATTATAAACATGCACTCATATATGAATACAAAATATGCATGTTTATGTGAAACAAATCTAAAGTTTTTGAGGCTGTTATAAAAATACATAGAAACAGAATTTTAAGACTAAGAACCCAAATGGATTGTTACACAACCTCCTAGAGTCAAAGACTCTAATTCAAAGACCAAAGTTAAAATAGGCTTCCCTGGTGGCTCAGATGGGAAAGAATCTGCCTGCAATGTGGGAGACCTGGGTTCAACCCCTAGGTTGGGAAGATACTCTAGAGGAGGGCCTGGTAGCCCACTCCAATATTCCTGCCTGGAGAATACCATAGACAAAGTAGCTTGGCGGGCAACAGTCCTGTTAATAATTACTGTCTTATACATGTTGTTGGTTTTGTTTAGTCACTAAGTCATGTCTGACTCTTTGCAATCCCATGGACTGTAACCCACCAGGCTCTTCTATCCATGAGATTTTCCAGGCAAGAATACTGGTGTGGGTTGCCATTTCCTCCTCCAGGGGATCTTCCCATCCCAGGGATCAAACCTGCATCTCCTGCACTTCCTGCATTGGCAGGTGGACTCTTTACTACTGAGCCACCAGGGAAGTCTTAGACATGGAATTGACAAGAAAAGTAGAAAAAATTATACTGTTAAAGGACACCTTATTTCCTAAGTATTAATATTTTCACTTTAAAAGGAACAGTATAGAGTTAATCCAACTTCAGTCTAAAGCTAAAAGGAAAAGAAGGGTGTGCTTATAGACCCATATTGTATCTGGAGTTTTATTTTGACTTCAGTAGCACAAATCACTACTGATGATGAGGTAAGAAATGGAGCCTAGAACTCAGCATTGATGTGCCTCTATAAGATATATTTTAGAAAATGCTTGGAAAGTCTAATTGCGTGCCCACTCAGATTACTCAAGTTGGCAGGTTCTTATCTGGGAAAGGCAGAATTTCATAGCCAACAAATTTAAGAATGTTCTAGCCCGGAACTAGGGAGATTCAAGAAGCTGCAGCACTAAACTTGCCCTTGCCAGATATTTTCCAATGCCCGCTGCTGAAAGTCAGTTCCTTAGCTAATCACAGTGAGATGTAACTTGCATAAGATGTTTGTGTGAAAATGTGTATTTTTACCAAGGTTCTCTAAGGCTATTTCAGCTTCCTCAAAGGAATTACATATGGTATGAGGTGAATTTTGAAAAATGGATAGGAAAAATTGGCATGAAAAGATGGAAGTGGAGGCAAGTCAAGTCAAGGGAACAGCTTTAACTTGACATGGAAGTTTTCAAATGTGACATGTGTTCAGAGATGCAGGGAATTTATGCAGGAGAGTACTGAGAGATAAGACTGGAAAGAGGGCTTGTGGTTACTTTGAGTATAATTTGAATTTAAACTTAAGTATCTGGATTTGAATATTTATCAGCATTCCCAGATTATCATGCCCCATTGAGCATACCCCCATATGTGTATATTTATTCATTATAAACATGCACTCATATATGAATACAAAATATGCATGTTTATGTGAAACAAATCTAAAGTTTTTGAGGCTGTTATAAAAATACACAGAAACAGAATTTTAAGACTAAGAACCCAAATGGATTGTTACACAACCTCCTAGAGTCAAAGACTCTAATTCAAAGACCAAAGTTAAAATAGGCTTCCCTGGTGGCTCAGATGGGAAAGAATCTGCCTGCAATGTGGGAGACCTGGGTTCAACCCCTAGGTTGGGAAGATACTCTAGAGGAGGGCCTGGTAGCCCACTCCAATATTCCTGCCTGGAGAATACCATAGACAAAGTAGCTTGGCGGGCAACAGTCCATGGGGTCTCACAGAGTCAGACATGACTGAGTGATTAAGCACAGCACAAAGTTTTAATAAGTAATAAAGGATATTGAACATGGAAGTGATATACTGATCTCAAATGTTGCCATCTTTACCCAATAATTGTCTTCTACTAGGAAAATTTTACAACAGTTTGATATGACATAATTACATAAATTCAATAAGTTAAAGAAATATAAAGAAAATACAACGCATAGACCTGAAGCAAATATTCTCTAGGTATACTCTGTAGTTCTGTATTTATCTTAGAAACATTTATGAGGAGAGTTCATTTTGTCCCAGTTATCTGATACAGGTTTGCATGTGGGTGCTAAGTCACTTTGGATGTCTGACTCTGTGTGACCCCATGGACTATAATTCACCAGTCTCCTCAGTCCATGGGATTTTCCAGTCAAGAATACTGGAGTGGGTTGGCATTTCCTCCTCCATGGGATCTTCCCAACCCAGGGATCAAACCTGGGTCTCTGCATTGCAGGTGGATTCTTTACCATCTGAGCTAGCAGAGAAGCCAGAAACTGGTTGAGAGCAGTTTAACTCTCAAGTCATACTTTGTGTACCTGTGTAGACTCTCAGAGACTCTGGCTGGAGGAGAGAGGGTTGAGAAAGATGAATCTGGTGGATGTTTGAAACTTTATTTCTACAGCAGCATCTCTCATCATCCAGCCTGTACACTGAAACTTCAAGGGAATTACACCTGATAAAATCCCCCTGCTTTCAAGATAAAAAGTGAAAAAACACTAAAGTGTTTTACAATGCCAAAAGGAAGCAGGATTTCTTTCCAATTAAATAAAATTTCACACTTAGTTTTGCTACAGTTTCAGATCAGTGTCAACTGGATAGTGTTGTAGTGCTGGTTCTCAATAGAAATTTACATATTTTTCAATTATGCTTCTTAGACAAATAGCATTAAGACAAAGTTTACTCTGATACCACGGTCTGGCAATGGAGATATACAAATTATTACATTGCAGTGTTGTTGTTGTTGTTGTTCAGTCACTCAGTCGCGTCCGACTCTTTGTAACCCCACGGACTGCAGCACTACAGACTTCCCTGTAATTCACCATCTCCCGGAGCTTGCTCAAACTCATGTCCAGTGAGTTGGTGACAGCATCCAGCCATCTCATCCTCTGTTGTCCCCTTCTCCTCCTGCCTTCAATCTTTCCCAGCATCAGAGTCTTTTCTAATGAGTTGACTCTTCATATCAAGTGGCCAAAGTACTGGAACGTCAGCTCCAGCATCAGTTCTTTCAATGAATATTCAAGATTGATTTCCTTTAGGATTGACTGGTTTGATTTCCTTGCAATCCAAGGGACTCTCAAGAGTCTTCTCCAACACCACAGTTCAAAAGCATCAACCCTTCGATGGTCAGCTTCCTTTATGGTCCAGCTCTCACATTCATATGTGGCTACTGGAAAAACCATAGCTTTGACTATACAGACCTTTGTTGGCAGAATAATATCTCTGCTTTTTAATATGCTGTCTTAGGATGAAATGCTCATATTATTTTCTCTGTCACACTAAACGAAAATAGAACAAGGTAGAATACAATCTCCTCTTTTAGTGTAGAAGTCACTGCATATCTTCCTTTGAAGGAAGCATATTAATCCAGTTACTTAAGAGAAATGATTCTTCTTGTTAGTATGAAATTCTACTTATACTCTTTGGCAAAAAAAAAATTCAAAATTCCATATTTTAGCAACTAAAGTTTATTCTTGGCAAAGATAGATAATTGACGTAAATATGTGATATTTTTGGTAGGAAAACTAGGTAACTATTTTACTAATGGAAAATTGTTAAATTCACTGTAAAATTAGATTTCAAACTTTGCTATAATGGTAGTAAGTTTTCATGAATCAACACTATGAAGTTACATATGATTACAATACGCCAAAGTAATACACGTAAACATTCCTCTAATATACATTCATAGACCTGAAGCAAATATTCTCTAGGTATACTCTGTAGTTCTGTATTTATCTTAGAAACATTTATGAGGAGAGTTCATTTTGTCCCAGTTATCTGATACAGGTTTGCATGTGGGTGCTAAGTCACTTTGGATGTCTGACTCTGTGTGACCCCATGGACTATAATTCACCAGTCTCCTCAGTCCATGGGATTTTCCAGTCAAGAATACTGGAGTGGGTTGGCATTTCCTCCTCCATGGGATCTTCCCAACCCAGGGATCAAACCTGGGTCTCTGCATTGCAGGTGGATTCTTTACCATCTGAGCTAGCAGAGAAGCCAGAAACTGGTTGAGAGCAGTTTAACTCTCAAGTCATACTTTGTGTACCTGTGTAGACTCTCAGAGACTCTGGCTGGAGGAGAGAGGGTTGAGAAAGATGAATCTGGTGGATGTTTGAAACTTTATTTCTACAGCAGCATCTCTCATCATCCAGCCTGTACACTGAAACTTCAAGGGAATTACACCTGATAAAATCCCCCTGCTTTCAAGATAAAAAGTGAAAAAACACTAAAGTGTTTTACAATGCCAAAAGGAAGCAGGATTTCTTTCCAATTAAATAAAATTTCACACTTAGTTTTGCTACAGTTTCAGATCAGTGTCAACTGGATAGTGTTGTAGTGCTGGTTCTCAATAGAAATTTACATATTTTTCAATTATGCTTCTTAGACAAATAGCATTAAGACAAAGTTTACTCTGATACCACGGTCTGGCAATGGAGATATACAAATTATTACATTGCAGTGTTGTTGTTGTTGTTCAGTCACTCAGTCGTGTCCGACTCTTGGTAACCCCACGGACTGCAGCACTACAGACTTCCCTGTCCTTCACCATCTCCCGGAGCTTGCTCAAACTCATGTCCAGTGAGTTGGTGACAGCATCCAGCCATCTCATCCTCTGTTGTCCCCTTCTCCTCCTGCCTTCAATCTTTCCCAGCATCAGAGTCTTTTCTAATGAGTTGACTCTTCATATCAAGTGGCCAAAGTACTGGAACGTCAGCTCCAGCATCAGTTCTTTCAATGAATATTCAAGATTGATTTCCTTTAGGATTGACTGGTTTGATTTCCTTGCAATCCAAGGGACTCTCAAGAGTCTTCTCCAACACCACAGTTCAAAAGCATCAACCCTTCGATGGTCAGCTTCCTTTATGGTCCAGCTCTCACATTCATATGTGGCTACTGGAAAAACCATAGCTTTGACTATACAGACCTTTGTTGGCAGAATAATATCTCTGCTTTTTAATATGCTGTCTTAGGATGAAATGCTCATATTATTTTCTCTGTCACACTAAACGAAAATAGAACAAGGTAGAATACAATCTCCTCTTTTAGTGTAGAAGTCACTGCATATCTTCCTTTGAAGGAAGCATATTAATCCAGTTACTTAAGAGAAATGATTCTTCTTGTTAGTATGAAATTCTACTTATACTCTTTGGCAAAAAAAAAATTCAAAATTCCATATTTTAGCAACTAAAGTTTATTCTTGGCAAAGATAGATAATTGACGTAAATATGTGATATTTTTGGTAGGAAAACTAGGTAACTATTTTACTAATGGAAAATTGTTAAATTCACTGTAAAATTAGATTTCAAACTTTGCTATAATGGTAGTAAGTTTTCATGAATCAACACTATGAAGTTACATATGATTACAATACGCCAAAGTAATACACGTAAACATTCCTCTAATATACATACCACAAAAATTATGTATACCTAATAGCTGGAAAAACTAAGATTTTGAAATACTAGCCAAAATTTCTTAACAATAATTATTATGTTTTGTTACCATGGGAAAAGGGAGTAAGTAGGAATATAAATACAATTTAAACATATATACAAAAGTTTAAGAGGAGGCAAAAGATTGATGGAGAAAAAAAACTGGATTTTTCCAGAGAGGCCAATCATCCTCACAGTTGCTTTTTCCAGAAGATAATGCTTTCTGATTAAGATTGTAGGTCAGTGTGAACAGAAACTCCTAGAAGGAAGCTCAAGTTAAGAATTATACTCTGAAAAAAACGAAACTTCTTTCCTTGATGGTTTACTGTTGCCTTCACCCTCGTTAATGTTCCATGCTACATTTAAAGTTTAAAAGGTGAATAAGCTCTGTTGTCTCTTAAAACTGACACAGGTCCCCCCCAAATTGGGAGAGCAGTATCGTGAACAAGTGTGACAACATAAAGTGACGGGACTGGATGTAACAACCAGGACAACATCCAGCAGCAGCAGCACCATGAGCCCCAATGACAGTGGTACGTAGGGTAACACTAGAGAAATGGGGCTCAGGTGCAAGTGTAGAGACGTCAAGAAACATTTACAGAGGACTAGCTGAGAAGGCAACCCACAGTAGGTTCTTATGGTATTCAGTAAATGATGAAATAAAAGTGGTTTTAGAGTATAATTGACACTACTTTTAAGCACTCATGGTTAAAAGACAAGATTTTGTCTTCAGTAAAAAATGAATGATTAATACAACATGGTTTTCAAGGTAATAAGCAATTGTTGTTCTCAGATACATCTTTATTACAGGTGTGCTTTATATACTTCTCTACATACATTGCAGAATTTGTAAAGCTTGCATTCACTGATACAACACTGTTCTCAATATACCAAGCAAGGAGCATTCTTTTTTGTGGTTGTTGTCATTAATATACCTCGTTGTATATGCATGTAGAGAACTGTATACAAACACTTGTTTAGCATTCTTAGAAATATCTTTGTTATAAAAGAATGACTAGTGAAATGATACTTAGATACATATAAAAGATACATATACATTGTCTAGCTGTTATGAACATTCTTACGTGGTACATACATTTATAGGGAGCTTGCTTCTCCTAACAGACAACACTTGGCTGTTGTCTTGCCAAATCTAACTGCTAAGGGACTTACAAGTGTGCAACTATCCCAGAGTTTGGTTGTTTCAGTTAATTCTTTGACTTATAAAATATGCAAGAAGTATAACTCTTAGTTGGAACACCAGAGAAACATCTATTTAGAAATCCAAAATTTTCTCCTATCAAAATTTATCCAAGCATAGAAAGATCTTTCTCTAATATCACTTATTCCCTTGACAGAAAAAAGTAATGCTGTGTCTTCTGAACAAGTTTCATTCATAAGTTCACCAAAACATTCATTTTAAGTCATCCATTCATTCATTCAATGAACATTCAGTAAATTCTGGCTATATGCCATGCATTTTTCTAGGTACTGGACATGTGTTGGCAAAGGAAATCAAATTTCTATTCCTTCATAAAACTTATATTCTGGGGGGAGGGTGCAAGAAGAATAAAGGCAATAAATAATTCAGCAAATAATCACAATCTATCCTGTGCAATATGCATTGTGGCATAATAAATATAGTGAATAAATTTAGAATTACTTTTAAGTAGTAGCAAACCTGTTCCATTTTGATGTTCTCATTTACATTTTAGCCACTGTTCAGTTCAGTTCAGTTCAGTTCAGTCGCTCAGTCGTGTCTAACTCTTTGCGACTCCATGAATCTCAGCTCGCCAGGCCTCCCTGTCCATCACCAACTCCCAGAGTTCACTCAGACTCATGTCCATCAAGTCAGTGATGCCATCCAGCCATCTCATCCTCTGTCGTCCCCTTCTCCTCCTGCCCCCAATCCTCCCAGCATCAGAGTCTTTTCCAATGAGTCAACGCTTCACATGAGGTGGCCAAAGTACAGCTTTAACATCATTCCTTCCAAGGGCTGATCTCCTTCAGAAAGGTTTGGTTGGATCTCCTTGCAGTCCAAGGGACTCTCAAGAGTCTTCTCCAACACCACAGTTCAAAAGCATCAATTTTCGGCACTCAGCCTTCTTCACAGTCCAACTCTCACATCCATACATGACCACAGGAAAAACCATAACCTTGACCAGATGGACCTGTACCCTTTAGAAATTGTGTTAGAGTGCAACTAACAAGGATCTGCTATAGCATCTTAACCAGATGAGGGCTTCTTTTCTCATACAAAAATGTGAGGCAGTCCAAGGGTTTTCTGTCCAGTGCTTCTGCTATGTATTGACAAGTCATCAAATTGTTTCCATATGCATTCTTTCATCCTGAAGGTAACAAGGTGAATATTACAGTCTATTTCCATGTACTGTATTCCATAGGAGAGGAAAGGGGATTGCACAGAAGAAATGATGCCTTCCCCTTTGAGTCAGCTTCTTAAAGCCATTGCCTGCATCCCTGATCCTTTGACTTCTGTTTACATCAAACTGGTCATTCCCAGCTACAAATAAGGGTGAGAAATACGGTGTTTTAACCTGAACACACTATTGTCCTGAGGAAAATCAGGATTCTGATAGCAAGCCAGTAGTGAAAGTGTTAGTGGTTCAGTCATGTCTGACTCTTTGCAAACTCCTGGACCTTAGCCAGCCAGGCTCCTCTATCCATGAGATTTCCCAAGCAAGAACACTAGAGTGGGTTGTCATTTCCTTTTCCAGGGGATCTTCCCAACCCAGGGATCAAACCCAGGTCCCCTGCATTGCAGTCAGACTCTACCATCTGAGCTACCAGGGAAGCCAGTAGGGATAATGAATATTTGACAAGTTCCCAGCAGTCCCAGCCACAGACTCCTAGACGAGATTTCTCTAACACAGCAGGGATTTCTGTAACATTAGAGAAATGTTAGAGGTTTCTTTAATATTCCTTACTCATTTGGCAACCAGAACAACATGTGGCATGCTGAGCATGCTCAGAAACTGGTAGAAGGACCCCCGAGTAAATAAATGGATGAAGTCTTTCTATCACTGGTGTGGTTACTCCCCTCTTGTCTCTAACAAGGAACAATCCTAAGTTAAATAGTCCAAAGTATCATGCAGGGGCCCAGGCTGTATTGAGCCCACAAAGATAAATAAAGCAAGTCTTTTAGAAAAACTTTAAAATCTATCTTAAGAATAATATATATTCAGACTTGCCTACAATAGTATATATATGATTAAACAAATTGTTCTGGGAACATTTGAAAGAAAGAGGGCCTGCAAAAGCCAGATAATAAACTGAAAATGGCTTGTTTATTAAAAACCTGACATATATGTTGTTTGTTTATATATTTCAATTTGAATATAAAATGCTACTATCTGTACAAGTTGTATATAATTTCAAAGAGATGCAAATGGCATCCTCAGAGAACCTAAATTCATAAGACCAAAAGTATTTTCACATATGAGGCAAATACGCAAATGCATTCTATAAGAAAGCTGTATTTTCTGTCTTTCTTAAGTGTGAATATCTTTAAAAAGTAGTGCTTCTCTGTAGACTTTTTATGTTAGAGCTCTAAGATCAATGTGAATCTTGAGTCTTTATTTTATTTTTTGGATGTATCTCTCAGAAAAAGATAAATCATCTATGAAACTCTTACTTGGTAATTATATGAGCTCTTACCTTCCACTAAAATGTGAAAGTTCTTATAATTAAGGCTTACTTTTAAAAATAAGGTTATGGAGCTGCCAAAAAAAGTAATACATATATATGTATGTATTATATATGTATGTATTAATATACATATATTATATATACATATTATATATGTATTATATATACATATATATATATATATGGAGAAGGCAATGGCACCCCACTCCAGTACCTGTCTCTTATACACATCTTACAAAGCTCAGCTCTCATTATTTCCCTTTCACTTTTCCTTTTCATGCATTGGAGAAGGAAATGGCAACCCACTCCAGTGTTCTTGCCTGGAGAATCCCAGGGACGGGGGAGCCTGGTGGGCTGCTGTCTATGGGGTCACACAGTGTCGGATACGACTGAAGTGACTTATCAGCAGCAGTATATATATATATATATATATATATATATATACACACACATATGTGTGTGTGTGTGTATATATATACTGTGTATATATATACATACACACATGCACAGTCATGTCTAACTCTTTGCAACTCCATGGACTGTAGCCTACCAGGCTCCCCTGTCCATGGAATATTCCAGGCAAAAATACTGAAGTGGGTTGTCATTTCCTACTCCAGAGGACCTTCCTGAGCCATGGTCGAACCCATGTCTCTTGTGTTTCTTGAAT
Organism: Cephalophus harveyi; assembly: GCA_006410635.1. Taxonomy (NCBI): domain Eukaryota; kingdom Metazoa; phylum Chordata; class Mammalia; order Artiodactyla; family Bovidae; genus Cephalophus; species Cephalophus harveyi. Next base: position 8,598 of record SJYT01080121.1, on the reverse strand, counting down.
TGGCAGGTGGATTCTTTACCACTGAACTGCCTAGGAAGCCTATTATATATGTAGATATAGATATAGATAGATAGATAGATACACACAAACAGACATATACATATGTATAAAAAATGAAAGAGACACCACGTATGGAAACTGAAGATATTTCTTTCCTGACTCTGTTTCCATGAAGCTGATGGAGTGATCATGATTGAGTTTTGTTTCAAGATGATAGAAAACACCATAAACCTTTTTAAAACCTCAGGAAAAACAATGAAAATGTTCATAAGGTGGAAAATAATATGCAAAAAGTGAAAAGGAGCTACCATTTATAGACTCAAGAAGTATGCAAAAAGAAACTCAGTAATAGTTGATAAATGATTATTCTTCACCACCATATGATTTTTGATAAAGGGTCGAAAACTCCAGACTTCCTATTGAAAAATTACCTGGGTGTCAAGTTTTTAAAATTCTAGCAATGTGCTTTCTTTTGTTAAGTCTCAGATTCAAACCTGGAAACATCAGGCATGATTAGGATTTGCTTTTTCCCACTGAATGAGATCTGATTTATACTTTATCCTTAAAAATGCATTACTCTGATCTGTAAAGTAAGCAGAGAAAACACATATGCGTGATTATGCATGTGTGCATTCGTGTGCATGTGTCCTGATGTCCATATAGTTATTTATAGGTTGATATAAACAACTTTCTCCATGTCTGATCTTTTCTTCCCTGACAATAACACTAAAGAAACTTAAGTAACCACACCATCCATGGTTAAGACTGGAGAAAAAAAAAAGCCAACGTAATCAATTTTTGTCTGTATAGCTTTCCCTCATTTAAAAATGAGGGAAAACACATAGTGCTATGAAAAATTTTCAGTAAAATGCTCCGTCATCTCTGTTCCCAATGTGATACTTCATCATAGGCCTAAATAGTATATGAAATTCCAAATGTTTGCTTCACCTCAGTGTTGAAAAAACTCCAGAATTGGTAATGATGCACCAGAACACTTCTTCTTCCCAATCTAATGTGGGGAAAAGGCGGGATGGAATCAGTTGTTACTCATTTTAATTATAGTCTGTAACAATGTTAAGTATTTTAAGTTTCATGTAACACTGCGCCTGGCCACAATATATATTTAGAAAAGTTTTGTGGAACGAATGACTAAATGTTATGCACCAAGTCTGAAACGTGTAGAAAATTATCCCAGCCTTCTTAAATCTTATGAGACTGAAGATAAATTTTTTCTCAGGAACTGAATAAAGAGTCAATGTTATCCATAATGTCCCCAGGTTAATTTTAATAGTGCATTTCATAAGGTGGTGTTTTATACCCCTCAATAGAAGCAGATGATACCTTGTCAATTATCTGCATTCAGCCCAGCAGAGATAACATGGAGACTAAAAAGAGCAATCCCAGTGTGTAGCTTTCTCATCATCTAATTTGATCTGAGGGCAAAATTTGGATTACCTAAGGCAGGAATATCTAACATTTAGTATGCATAAGAGTTACATGAAGTGATTATAAGAATATTTCCAAGACTTTGATCCTAGAGTCCCTGATTTGATGGATTAGAATGGAGCCCCTAATTTTTAAAAATAAATTATTTCTGTTAACACTTGATAAACATTAATATGTAGAAAGAGTGACCATATCCTTATTTCACAGATATCAGTTTTTGACAATAAATGTCAACCAGGGGCCTTGAGATCATACTCAACTGCAATAAACAAGAGTGCAGAGATTTCATTTTGCTGATTAAGAGTAAACATGCACATTTTATATTTAAACATATTAGAGATTTGGGTTGATAATTAGAAAAATATTTTGGAACTAATAAGGATATTTGAGTAAATAAGAACTTGCATGATTTGAAGTTAAGAGTTTCATTAGAAAATATATCAGATATTCATCACTTTACAAATGCATGGGTCTTAAAAGTACCATGATTCCATGCCATAAAACCTGGACCCAAGTTTAGTCCTTTAAAATTTTAAAAACAGTTGATTGCAATTGCTTAATATAGCCAAGAAATAAAAAGATTCAGTAAAGACTCCACAAATCAAGGACAACCATATATCTGTGTATGTGTATACAACCATACATTAAGTAAATTGGTTGATGCAATATATTATAATTTTAATAGCCAATTAACTTTTGGAGGACTATGTTCAAAAATTTTAGGACATTTGATTATGAACCACTGTTTCTATAAATATTGACTAGAATCAACTATTGAGACCACTTTAAGTTTTAAAAATGGCAAAAGCACAAAACTATATACATATTTCTCTTTTGTCAACTGAAAATAGGAAAATGTGCATATACACATATGCATGCATTTTATGGGCACATAAATTTTATGTGTTTATAACAATATACAGATCAAAATAACTTAAAATTATAAAATCATGAAGGCATGAGTTTAAAAAATATATTTGTCCTCTCACATTTGTTATTTGGCCTGCCAGAAGATAGTTGCTATTGACTCTGAAGCTCTTGGGAATATTAAGGCCTTTACAGGAATCATTTTCTGCCTGGTCTCCATTGACACCAAACAACTTAGATATTGGTGGTCTCTGAGGGTCAGAGTCTAGGGGAAGATCAATAAAAGCTGCAAACAACCTCATGTTGTTTTAACAGAATTCACAAGGTGAGAGAAAATAGAATGTGCATCTCAACTGTTGACTTCTGTGCCTGGACTCATAGATTAAAAGAAGAAAAACCCAACTAACTTTTAATGTTTAAAATAAGAAAAGCACCAGAGATACATTAACCTGCATGCTTAACAATAATTATGAGAAATTTTGATGCACTCTCCTCTCAATTACCTCATCTTTTTTTTTTCAGTCTTATTTACTCCAGCTTTATTGAGGTATAAATATCAAATTAAAAATTATATATGTAAGGTATACAATGTAGTGTTAAGCATACCTGTGTGGTGATGACAACAATCAAGCAAATTAACATACACATCACCTTGAAGAGTTACTAATTTGAGTGTAAGTGCAGTCCATGGGGTCACTAAGAGTCAGACACGACTGAGGACTTCACTTTCAGTTTTTCCTTTCATGCATTGGAGAAGGAAATGGCAACCCACTCCAGTGTTCTTGCCTGGAGAATCCCAGGGATGGGGAAGCCTGATGGGCTGCCGTCTATGGGGTCGCAGAGTCGGACACGACTCTGTGACTTAGCAGCAACAGCAGTAAGAACACAAGTTAGAGAGGGTGTGGGGGAAAAGGGAACCTTTATACCCTGTTGGTGGAAATGTAAATTGATATAGCTGTCATGGAAAACAGTATGAAGCATCCTCAAAAATTAAAAATAGACCTAACATACTATCCAGAAGTCTCACTGCTGGGTATATATTAAAAAAAATGGAAATGGGACATCGAGATATTTGTACTCCAATGTGCATTGCAGCATTATTCACAATAGCCAATGTATGGAAATAATCTAAATGCTCAAAGGTTAAAAGAATAAAGAAATACAGATAATATATATATATGTACATACACATACATATATATACATTTATGCACATATATGTGTATATATAGTGAAATACGTGTGTACACATTTCATTATTTTCATCCTTAAAGAAAATGTCATTTGTGATCATGTGAATGAATTGAGATGTGTTACACAAGGTTATGATAAACTAGATGCAGATAAATAATGTGTGATATTACTAATATATAAAATATAGCAAAGTTGACCTTAGAGGAAGAGCAGTATAGTATTTGTGGGGGTCTGACAGAAACAGGGAGATGTTAGTCAAAGTGTACAAGCTATCAATGAGATGAATCAATTCTAGAGATCTAATGTACAAAATGGTAATTATAATTAATAATATATACTTGAAATTTTCCAAAAGAATAGATCTTAGGCATTCTCATCCACCTCTTGAACCATGGGATTATCTGGCAGCTCCAGTTAGAAAGCTGTACACCAGGTCATCTGCTGTAGATACAGTTGGCTTTCAACTCTTACACTCATCCTTGTAAAGCAGTTCTATAGGTCTTAAGATGCTATCTCAAATTTAGCCAAATCCAAATTTGTAATCTTCTCCCATCCAAACTCAGCCCTTCTTAGACTCTCCCACTTTCAGTGTTGGTTCTCCATCAAGTGATCATCAGTTTGTGATTATAAAAGCCAGAGGATAAACAGTCATCAGAAATAAATGGAACCTGAAACAAAGCAACAGAAGAAAATTATCATTAATGTCCCTGAAGTAGAAAAATGTTTACATATGCAAAAATATAGTATGAAAATAAACAAAATGTTGTGGAAAAATCACTTAAATTGAAAATGCAATAGTAGCATGAAAAAATAATAGAAGGATTGTAAAAAAAAAAAAAAAGTAGATGCTTAGAAAACAGCATGCTGACAATGCTCAGAAAATTAAAGATAAATAAATTGAAGGGAAGAAATAACAAAACTGGAGATCAATAAAGGAAATTTGTATCAAGCTAATAAGAATTACTGAAAACATGTGAAACTACAGGACAGAAAATTAGGAAACAGTATAAAGTCTTTTCTGGACTTCCCTGCTGACAGATGATAAAGAATCTACCTGCAATGCCGGAGACCTGGATTCGATCCCTGGGTTGGGAAGATCCTTGGAGAAAGAAATGGCTACCCACAGTATTCTTGCCTGGAGAATCCCATGGACGGAGGAGCCTGGTGGGGTCACAAAGAGAGGGACATGACTGAGTGACTAAGCATTCATGCCTAAAGTTTTTTCTAGAACTTAAGGATAACCTATTCTACTTGGAAAGGACCCACGAGTCCCCAGTAAAACAAGGAAAATACCACACCAAAACACATTACTATGAACATGGAACCAGAAAACAAAGTTTTAAGTTGAAAGAAAAAGTTGCTATACAAAGAGTTAAGAACCAGAAACACATGAATATTTCAAGGAGTAACAGAAGCTGGAAGTCTCTAGGAAGATGCTTACACAAAAATTAAAAGAATTACCCAGTCTCATTATTAATGAAAAATTTGGATGGATAAATATTTTCAGACTTACAAATTTACCTAAAGCACCTCCCAATTACTCAGGCTATTACTTGAGGTGACCTACACCAAAATGAAGGCATGTGCCCAGAAAGAATTGAAGACAAAGGTCTGTCTAGTCAAGGGTATGGTTTTTCCAGTGGTCACGTATGGATGTGAGAGTTGGACTGTGAAGAAAGCTGAGCGCCAAAGAATTGATGCTTTTGAACTGTGGTGTTGGAGAAGACTCTTGAGAGTCCCTTGGACTGCAAGGAGATCCAACCAGTCCATTCTGAAGGAGATCAACCCTGGGATTTCTTTGAAAGGAATGATGCTAAAGCTGAAACTCCAGTACTTTGGCCACCTCATGCGAAGAGTTGACCCATTGAAAAAGACTCTGATGCTGGGAGGGATTGGAGGCAGGAGAAGGGGATGACAGAGGGTGAGATGGCTGGATGGCATCACTGACTCAATGGACGTGAGTCTGAGTGAACTCCGAGAGATGGTGATGGACAGGGAGGCCTGGCGTGCTGCTATTCACGGGGTGGCAAAGAGTTGGACATGACTGAGTGAGTGAACTGAATTGAACTGAACTGAAACCATATGTAAGGTTAAAAGAATCTGCAGGATGAAAGCAGGACAGGAGGCCTATGGAGCAATAAGTCCAGATTAGAATAGAAAGAAGGGACATCGAGGAAAACATGATGTATTTGACAGGATGGAAATGTTCCATAGCTCTTTCAGAATTGGGACAATTAGTGATGAATTATGGTGAAAGCTAAGCTGATGAGTAAGAGGAGTTCAATAAAATGTCTCCTATTTAAAAATCTTCTTAGCTATCACAATCAAAATAACATTATGAGCTAACCATTATAAAAACAGAAGTATATGTGCATATGAAAGTGAAAGCATTGCTCAATCCTGAATTCTCTAGGCAAGAAGACTGAAGTGGGTTGCCATTCCCTTCTCCAAAGGGTCTTCCCAACCCAGGGATTGAACCCAGGTCTTCTGTATTGCAGGCAGATTCTTTACAGTCTGAGACACCAGAGAAACCCCTATATATCTCTGCATACATACAGATATATGTGTGTGTATATATATATATGTATATGTATATGTATATACATATATATGTGTGTGTAGATATGTATACACACAAATGCTGGAGGGGTGCAACCCACTCCAGTGTTCTTGCCTGGAGAATCCCAGGGACGGGGGAGCCTGGTGGTAAGCATCCAAGGCTATAAAAAGCTACATTTTCATTTACTATGGTAAGAAAAAAACTGAGAAACAATATTGTAAGTAGTATAAGCATATTAAAGGGAAATACAGGGAAATGGTGTCATAGAAGGGTGTGGAGCTCACCCCCTACACGTCCGCACACACACGTACAAATACATCAAAAATACACCTGCATGTGGAACAATCCTCAGTGAAAACTAACTGGAAACTGCGGAAAGACTCCTAAGCAAATGAGGCTATAAGCAAGATCCACAGGGAACTGCTCAGAAGGGAAGAGAAGTGATTGAGTTAAAATCTGTGCCCCTGGGCAGGAGACTCAAAAAAGGACAATACAAAGGTGAAAACCCATTCTGGGGGGTGAGTGGTGAAAGCCACGTATTGGGTCCTACCTTGGCTGGCTGGAGAGTTGCTCGAGCTAGCAAGAGTGTAAGAGAGAGCCCAGACTCCACTCTGCTCAGAAGGTTCGTTGGTAGATGAAAAACTGCTCCAGGAGCTGCTGGGTTTCCCACCACTCTCTTGGCACGTGCCACAGCCTGAGCTGAGCTGAACTCTCCAGCCCCACTTACTCCACATCACAGCTCTGCACTGGACCTAGGGCTGCCTTAACAGAGGAGAGAGCTTGCTGGTGAATACTGAGGTGATTTGGATATGAGGTGGCTGCTGAGCAGGCTGGGGGTGGCCATCGTCAGTGAGTGGTTGGGCGGTGCAATGGCAGCAGCCTGAATCTCTAGCAGTGGCTGCTACACCAAAGCCTGTTGTCAGATATGAGGTGTGAGCCCACGCAGACCCCACCTGTTCTCTTTTATGGCTCCACAATGGAGTGGAGTTGGTGGAGGCTGGGGTACTGACAGACTGTGAGGGACAAAGAGGATATGACCTGTGGTTGTGTCTGAGCAAGCCAAGGGCAATAGTTGCTGGCACCCACACAGGCAGCACATCAAAGGCAGCTTGGACCTCTGTCTGGAGCTGACTCACCACAGCACATGCTCCATCTTTAGCAAAAAGCCCACAGGGCCCCCTCTGGCTTCAGCACTGCTCCTCTCTGCAGGCTAGTGTCCCAGTGCTGGAATGTGTGCACACATAAACAGGACAGAGTCAGTTGGAATCCAACCCTCAAGGCTTCTGTCCCAGCAACTTGAGATCTGCCCCTGCCCATGATAGGGCAGTGACCAGTGAGCAGAGGGGAAGCCCTGCCTCACACCCAGCTCCAGCCCTTGAGCCTAAATCTCCAGCCCCACATACTACTATGATGGCAGTTCAAATGCAAAGATTCTGCCTGCAATGTGGGAGACCTAGGTTCAATCCCTGGGTGGGTAAGATCCCCTGGGGAAGGAAATGGAACCTACTCCAATATTCTTCTCTGGAAAATTCCATGGATAGAGGAGCCTGGTGGGCTACAGTCCATGGGGTCACAAAGAGTCAGATATGACTCAGCGACTAACACTTGCACACTTTCACCACAGTAATAGAGGTCAGTAAATCCGAGGAAAGACACAGCAAATCCACATCAAATCTAGCTCTCCAACCTAAAGAACCCGGCGCACAATTCATAAATGGATGTCCCCACAAAGGACACTCATTCAAGATTGCAGTAGGTAACTGTTTCATCTAAATTTCTACAGAGAAAACTAAGCCCCATGAGAGGGCAGAGGAACTGGTCTCAGTTGAAATAGAGGAAAACACTGACAAAAGTAATGAAATAGATAAACTATTTACAGAATTCAAAATATTAGAAATAAGCATAACTTAACAATGGAAAGCCAAAGATGGAGAAGCTCTATACAGTCAACAAAAACAAGACCAGGAGCTGACTGCAGCTCAGATCATGAACTCCTTATTGCCAAATTCAGACTTAAATTGAAGAAAGTAGGGAAAACTGCTAGACCATTCAGATATGACCTAAATCAAATCCCTTATGATTATACAGTGGAAGCGAGAAATAGATTTAAGGGCCTAGATCTGATAGATAGAGTGCCTGATGAACTATGGAATGAAGTTCGTGACATTGTGCAGGAGACAGGGATCAAGACCATCCCCATGGAAAAGAAAGGCAAAAAAGCAAAATGGCTGTCTGGGAAGGCCTTTAAAATAGCTGTGAAGAGAAGAGAGATGAAAAGCAAAGGAGAAAAGGAAAGATATAGGCATCTGAATGCAGAGTTCCAGAGAATATCAAGAAGAGATCAGAAAGCCTTCTTCAGTGATCAATGCAAAGAAATAGAGGAAAACAACAGATTGGGAAAGACTAGAGATCTCTTCAAGAAAATTAGAGATACCAAGGGAACATTTCATGCAAAGATGGGCTCGATAAAGGACAGAAATGGTATGGACCTAACAGAAGCAGAAGATATTAAGAAGAGGTGGCAAGAATAC
>SJYT01080116.1:590220-644174 GCA_006410635.1 Cephalophus harveyi | reverse complement strand
GAGGAGCCTGGTTGGCTGCAGTCCATGGGGTCACTAAGAGTCAGGCACGACTGAGTGACTTCCCTTTCACTTTTCACTTTCATGCACTGGAGAAGGCAATGGCAACCCACTGCAGTACTCTTGCCTGGAGAATCCCAGGGACAGAGGAGCCTGGTTGGCTGCAGTCCATGGGGTCACTAAGAGTCAGGCACGACTGAGTGACTTCCCTTTCACTTTTCACTTTCATGCACTGGAGAAGGCAATGGCAACCCACTGCAGTACTCTTGCCTGGAGAATCCCAGGGACAGAGGAGCCTGGTTGGCTGCAGTCCATGGGGTCACTAAGAGTCAGGCACGACTGAGTGACTTCCCTTTCACTTTTCACTTTCATGCACTGGAGAAGGCAATGGCAACCCACTGCAGTACTCTTGCCTGGAGAATCCCAGGGACAGAGGAGCCTGGTTGGCTGCAGTCCATGGGGTCACTAAGAGTCAGGCACGACTGAGTGACTTCCCTTTCACTTTTCACTTTCATGCACTGGAGAAGGCAATGGCAACCCACTGCAGTACTCTTGCCTGGAGAATCCCAGGGACAGAGGAGCCTGGTTGGCTGCAGTCCATGGGGTCACTAAGAGTCAGGCACGACTGAGTGACTTCCCTTTCACTTTTCACTTTCATGCACTGGAGAAGGCAATGGCAACCCACTGCAGTACTCTTGCCTGGAGAATCCCAGGGACAGAGGAGCCTGGTTGGCTGCAGTCCATGGGGTCACTAAGAGTCAGGCACGACTGAGTGACTTCCCTTTCACTTTTCACTTTCATGCACTGGAGAAGGCAATGGCAACCCACTGCAGTACTCTTGCCTGGAGAATCCCAGGGACAGAGGAGCCTGGTTGGCTGCAGTCCATGGGGTCGCTAAGAGTCAGGCACGACTGAGTGACTTCCCTTTCACTTTTCACTTTCATGCACTGGAGAAGGCAATGGCAACCCACTCCAGTACTCTTGTCTGGAGAATCCCAGGGACAGAGGAGCCTTTAGTTCCTCTATGGAGCTACCGTCTATGGGGTCACAGAGAGTAGGACATGACTGAAGCGACTTAGCAGCAGCAGCAGCAGCAATCAAAGCTATGGTTTTTCCAGTGGTCATGTACGGATGTGAGAGTTGGACTATAAAGAAAGCTGAGTGCCGAAGAATTGATGCTTTTGAACTGTGGTGTTGGAGAAGACTCGTAAGAGTCCCCTGGACTGCAAGGAGATCCAATCAGTCCATCCTGAAGGAAATCAGCAGCAGCAGCAGCAATCAAAGCTATGGTTTTTCCAGTGGTCATGTACGGATGTGAGAGTTGGACTATAAAGAAAGCTGAGTGCCGAAGAATTGATGCTTTTGAACTGTGGTGTTGGAGAAGACTCGTAAGAGTCCCCTGGACTGCAAGGAGATCCAATCAGTCCATCCTGAAGGAAATAAGTCCTGAATATTCAACTGGAAGGACTGATGCTGAAGCTGAAACTCCAATACTCTGGCCACCTGATGCAAAGAACTGACTCATTTGAAAAGACCCTGATGCTAGGAAAGATTGAAGGCAGGAAGAGAAGGGGACGACAAAGGACAAGGTGGTTGGATGGCATCACCAACTCAACGGACGTGAGTTTGAGTAAACTCCAGGAATTGGCAATGGACAGGGAAGCCTCGCTGCAGTCCATGGGGTCACAAAGAGTTAGACACAACTGAGGGACTGAACTGAACTGAAAGAAATAACATGCATAAGGAAGTGAGGGATAATATATATGAACTTAAAAGATGGTTGGTTATAATAAAGACAAAAACAAGTGTTGGCTAGAATGTGGAGAAATTTGAATCCTCAGATACTGCTGCTGAAAATGTAAAATGATGCAGCACTTTGCAAAACAGCTTGGCAGTTCCTCAAAATATTAAACATAGACTTACCATGTGACCCAGTAATGCTATTAATACTCCTAGGTATATACCCAAGAAAATTGAAAACATATGTCCACAGGAAAACTTGTACATGAATGTTTACAGCAGCATTATTCATAATAGCTAGAAAGTGGAAACAAGTCAAATGTCCATCAGCTGACAAATGGATAAACAAAACATGGTATATTATCCATACAATGGAATAGTATTTGGTCATACAAAACAATGACATTCTGATCCATGCTACAACACGGATGAATCTTGAAGACAGTATGCTAAGTGAAAGAAGTCAATCACAAAGCGCCACATATTATATGAGTCCCCTTATATGCAATGTCCAAAACTGCTAAATCCACAGCAAAAGATAGATTAGTGGTTACCTAGGGCTGTGGGAGTGGGGTTTAGGGAGTGATTGCTAAAGGATATGAGGTTTCTTTGGAAAGGACAAAAATGTTCCAAAATTGATCATGGTGTCGGTTGCACAACTTTGCAGCTATACTAAAAACAACTGGATTTTACATCTTAAAAGATAATCACAATAATAGAGGGTTGTCACAAATATCATAATTACTTCACTTAATGTAAATGGGCTATGAAGGCAGAATGGTCTGTATCTACACTGTGAAACGAATCCCAACACTTAAAAGACACACATAAATCCAAAACCGAATAGGCAATATTATTACTTCAGGAGATTCTTTAAATCTATCTTACACAAAAATAAAAATTACAACAAAAAAATGAAACAAAAACTATTCAATGTATGTGTCCCAAATAGAGTAACAAAAATATACAAAAATGATACAAAAATAAACTTTTATTATAATTGAAGGCTTCAATATTTCATTCACAATAGATGATAACACAAAATGTTAAAAGAATAAAACTGATATAAAGCATAAATTAAACCATTTCCTTTGGTAGGGGCCAACTTGGCAGAGTCAGGTCCAAAAAAGAAAGATTTAGATAGATACAGATAAAATATCAGGCTTCCCTTGTGGCTGAGACGGTAAAGAATCCGCTTACAGTGAGGGAGACCTGGGTTGAGAAGATCCCCTGGAGGAGGGCATGACAACCCACTTCAGTATTCTTGTCTGGAGAACCCCCTTGGACAGAGGAGCCTGGCGGGCCACAGTCCATGGGGTGCAAAGAGTCAGACATGACTGAGCGACTAAGCACAGCACACACAGCACAGATAAAATATAGATACAGATGTAAGTAGATAGAAATATATAGACAGATTTATATATATAAAGAGACTATGATACCGCAAATGTGGTGAAACCTTAATTGGAAAATCTGGGTATACTACTACAATTTATTTCTAAGTTTGAAATTCAGAAAATGTTTTAAACTTTAAGTAAAATTAATAGTCACATAACAGGGGACTAAGAAGCTAAGGAAATAACGCTTTCTTTTCTGAGGTATAGTATCTTTCACAAAACGTGTTCTCATGCTAGAATGCAGAGACACACCTAATTTCTAGTTTGGTTGGTTGGTTGGTATTTTTGGCCTCGCTGTGCTGCTTGCAAGACCTTGCTCTCAAACCTTGCTCTCAGACCTTGCTCTCAGGGACTGACACCATGCTCTCAGCACTGAAAGCATGGACTCCTCACCACTGGACCACCAGGGAATTCCCCACCTAGTTCTTATATGAAAACCTAGAATTATAGAACACATTCTTAGGCCATAATGCAAAACCACAAAACAATTTATCAGTAACATCTAAATTCCTAAGCTATACAACAACAACGAGAGGAAATTTATCATAAATGCCTGTGGTCTTAAGGAAATAGAAACAAAGTTCTGTTTCTTCCTCAAGAATTTAGAAAGAAAAAAAAAGGGAAAGCTAAAAAAGGGGAAGTACCAAAACTAAGATATAAAATTGATAAAAGGAAAACTAAATATGATTAAAAAATATATCATTAGAGAACATTTCAAGGAAATTGGTATACAGTCAGAGATGATAGCAGGGTAGCTTTCAAACAGGAAGAGGTAGGAGGTGGATTCAAGGCAAGATTTGAGAAGGGAAAGGACAGAATAAAGCAGAAATGGCAAGGAGTATGGGCAGGAGAGGTGCTCAGATGGGAAGGACTGGAAACTGCAGAAAAAGGGATTTACATTCAACTTGGTGGTTGTGAGCAACAGCAACGAAGGAAGGATTACACACCAATTTGACCCTCCTCCAAATAGGTTTTCCACCCCATATCAAGAGCATCACAATTCATCCTGCCGCCTATAGGAGGTGATCCAGAAGCTAAGGGAGAAAAAGGTCAGTGAAAGGATGGCTGGGTAGGGCCTAACAAGCTGAAGAGCTGATGCCCCTAGACATCAGCTCTGGAGAATTTTTGCCATGTGTAAAGAGCCTAATGTTATCAATACCTCCAAATTCAAAAAGTGAAAGTGAAAGCTGCTCAGTTGTGTAGGGACTCTTTGCAACCCCATGGACTACACAGTTCATGGAACTCTCCAGGCCAGAACACTGGAGTGGGTACCCTTTCCCTTCTCCAGGGGATCTTCCCAATCCAGGGATCGAATCCAGGTCTCCTGCATTGCACACAGATTCTTTACCAGTTGAGCCACAAGGGAAGCCCAAGAGTACTGGAGTGGGAAGCCTATCCCTTCTCCAGTGGAGCTTCCCGACCCAGGAAATCAAACCAGGATCTCCTGCATTCCAGGCTGATTCTTTACCAACTGAGCCGCTAGGGAAGCCCTGATAAGTTTAGAAAAGGCAGATCAAAATCCAGATTTTCAAATGACACCTCAAGATTTTCAAATGGTTAACAATCAATTCAATTTCTAAACATAAAGTGCAGCCAAACAAATCCTCTGAGTTCTCATTTCCACTGTCATCTTCACCATGCCCCCAGTCTCGTTTCCTCTCCCTTTCAATACCAGACTTTGTTTTCTAAAACCACAATGTCACTCAAATCCTTTAAAAGCTTTCCTTTCTCTGCAGAGCAAGTGTCAAACCTTCAGTTCAGCCTTCCAGGCCTTCCTCTAATACAGTGGCAACTGTGTTAGACTCATCTCCTGCCTTCATCCCCACAGCCCAGTATCCCCAAATAGTCCCCTTGCTTCCCCATCTTTGTAGCTGGATTCCAGAGCCATTCCAATAGCCTAGAGAACACTCTTTCCAACTCTCCTCAGTTTCTACATTCTTTCAGTCATTAACTCCACAAATAAATATAGGATGGGCACCTAATTTTGTGTCAGATATAGTTCTAGGCACAGATGATAGAGCAGTGAAAAAAAAAAAAAGAAAAAATCCCTGCCCTCATGGATCTACACAGAGTCGTCAGAGAATAACATGTGTAATAGTTCACAGGCTTCCCTCATGGCTCAGACAGTAAAGAATCTGCAGGAGACCTGGGTTCTATCCCTGGGTTGGGAAGATCCCCTAGAGAAGGGAATGGCTACCCATTTCAGTATTCTTGCCTGGAGAATTCCATGAAAAGAGGAGCCTGGTGGGCTACAATCCACGGGGTCGCACAATGAGTGGGACACAATTGAGTGACTAACACAACTTTTCATATTAGGTCACAGAGAAAAAGGTGCTTTGGAGACAGAAAAAAAAAAAACACAAACGAGGATTAGGGTATGAGAAGGGGAGATGGGGTGGGAGGCAGAAAAGGTTTTAAAAGGGAAGTTGAAGATGGGAAGGAGCTAGGGGATAAATAACTGGGACAAGAAGGTTCCAAGCAAAAGGAAGGTCAACAACAAAGGCCTCAGGCAAAAGTGTGGCTGGTGTTTTGGGCTGACATTCTACTCTACCCTGAAAGCCCAGTTCGAGAGCCACTTATTCAGGAAAATAGGAATTATTTTTTGATTCCCAGAAAAAGGAATTATTCATTCCCTTAACACTGTATCAGTATCTTCCTTGGTGGCTCAGACGGTAAAGCGTCTGACCGCAATGCAGGAGACCCGGGTTTGATTCCTGGGTCAGGAAGATCCCCTGGAGAAGGAAATGGCAATCCACTCCAGCACACTTGCCTGGAAAACCCCATGGATGGAGGAGCCTGATAGGCTACAGTCCATGGGGTCACAAAGAGTCGAACACGACTGAGCGACTTTACTTTAACACTGTATCAGTATCTTCCTTAGGGCACACCTCATATAGTGGAAACCTTCACTGATCAATTAATCATAAAAGTCAGGTAGAGCAAGGAATCATTTTTTAAATGACACATACATATTACAACCATTTTAAACTTCAAACATATAAATGGACATTCATTTCCCCATATATTATAGCATCAAGACCTTTTCTTTGAGTATGGGTCTGCCAAACGCAGCTCTCCACTTCCTTGGATAAACCACAATCATAACCCATTATCTACAATGTCCATTTTCCTCCCTTTCACAGTAGAACAAGACTTTTAAAATATCTGCAAAGTTTCTAGGAGTAGAATCCTCCCAGATTTGTAAGGTTTCCCCAATCTGTTTTGGTTGAACTGACCACAATTTAATTCATTGAAAGGCAATTCTGTCAGCTTCATGCCTTTATCAAGTCTTTCCAAAGCAATTCATAAAAACAGCTGCTTTTTGCATTCACATTTCATCTATTTGAGTAATATTTATTAATATTTATTTGTTTTGTTCACTGCTATATCATCTGTGCCTATTAATTAATATTTATTATACCACTGGTATAAATAAACTTGAGAACAAACACAACTGATTCTTGGTAAGCAGAGAAATCAAACAATACACAGACAAACCAGAGCAAACTTACCACGGGAGCATCTGTATGCTGTAGGATTTGGATAATACAGTTCACTAAGTTAGTTAGTTAGTTAGTTCAGTCGCTCAGGGAATGTTTAATACAGAAGGTTAAAATCAAGCCCAGCAAAGGATCTGAAGAGAAATTCCTCCAAAAAATATATATAAATAGCCGTTAAGCACATAAAAATGTGCTCAATGCCATTAGGGAAACACAAATCAAAACCTCACTAATGCACAACTTCAATTAGGACTCCAACTAGAACAACTATAATAAAAAAGATAGCAACAAGTGTTGGAGAGGATGTGGAGAAATTGGTATCCTTGTACACTGTTGACGAAAATCTAAAATGGTTGCAGCTGCTTTGGGAACCAGTTTGCCAGCTCCTCAAAACGTTAAACGAGAATTGAAAACACAGGTCCACAAAAAAACTTGTACATGTATGTTCATAGCAGCATTATTCATAACAGCCAAAATGTGGCAACAGCCCACTGTCCATTAGCTGATGGAAAAGCAAAAAGGTAACACATATATCCATACTACAGAGTATTACTCAGCATGTATCAGAAAAAAGTTCTCATACATGCTATAACATGGATGACTCCTGAAAAAATCATGCTAAGTGAAAGAAGTCAATCACAAAAGGCCATATACTATATGGTGCCCTTTATATGCAATGTTCAAAATAGGCAAATCCATAACGTCAGGAAAAAGATTAGTAGTTGTTAAGGGCTGGGGGAAGGAGGGAGGGGGCCCAGTGAAGAGGAATATGGAATCACTCTTAATAAGTACAGGATTTCGAGGGAGTGAAATGTTCTGGAATTAGATAGTGGTGATGGTTGTATGACTTTGTAATTATACTAAAAATCACTTTAACTGTACACCTTTTAAAAACTCCATTGCTGCTCCTGCTGCTGCTGTCAGTGTTCAATAAATGCTTATTATTGAGGGAGTGGGGGAAAGGGGGAGAAGGTCCAGACGTACTAAACAAATTTCCTGCATGTATTTTTAAGAGGTTAATCAACCACTTCTGTTGGGTTTCCCTGGTGGTTCAGAAGTTCAAAGCATCTGCCTGCAATGTGGGAGACCTGGGTTCGATCCCTGGGTAGGGAAGATCCCCTAGAGAAGGAAATGGCAACCCGATCCAGTATTCTTGCCTGGAGAAATCCATAGATGGAGGACCCTGGTGGGCTACAGTCCATGGGGCCACAAAAAGTCGGACACGACTGAGTGACTTCTCTCTCTTCTCTCTCTGTTGGAATATAAGGCCTTTGAAGGCAGGGATGACCTCTAATATATTTCCCTTAATATCTAGTATATTAGAACATAGAAAGGCAATGCCAGAGAATGCTCAAACTACCACACAATTGCACTCATCTCACATGCTAGTAAAGTAATGCTCAAAATCCTCCAAGCCAGGCTTCAGCAATACGTGAACCGTGAACTCCCTGATGTTCAAGCTGGCTTTAGAAAAGGCAGAGGAACCAGAGATCAAATTGCCAACATCCGATGGATCATGGAAAAAGCAAGAGAGACAGACGCTTACTCCTTGGAAGAAAAGTTATGACCAACCTAGACAGCATAGTAAAAAGCAGAGACGTTACTTTGCCAACAAAGGTCCGTCTAGTCAAGGCTATGGTTTTTCCAGTGGTCATGTATGGATGTAAGAGCTGGAGTGTGAAGAAAGCTGAGCGCCGAAGAATTGATGCTTTTGAACTGTGGTGTTGGAGAAGACTCTTGAGAGTCTCTTGGACTGCAAGGAGATCCAACCAGTCCATTCTGAAGGAGATCAGTCCTGGGTGTTCATTGGAAGGACTGATGCTAAAGCTGAAACTCCAATATTTTGGCCACCTCACAATGACTCACTGGAGAAGACCCTGATGCTGGGAGGGATTGGGGGCAGCAGGAGAAGGGGACGACAGAGGATGAGATGGCTGGATGGCATCACCAACTCGATGCATGTGAGTCTGGGTAAACTCCGGGAGTTGGTGATGGACAGGGAGGCCTGGCATGCTGTGATTCATGGGTTCGCAAAGAGTCGGACACGACTGAGCGACTGAACTGAACTGACTGAAGCAGGTACTCAGTCAAGGTTCAACACTCACATATTACATACCAGGGATTTAGAAGTGTCCTGATCAAAATATTATACCAATTACAAAAAATTCACTTTTTATTCCCCAAAATCCTGAATTGCCACTAACAAGGCACTTACCTCCTATTTGTTTATTTTTGCTTTTATTTCCATTACTCTAGGAGATGGATCCAAAAAAATACTGCTGCAAATTATCTCAAAGAGTGTTCTGCCAATGTTTTCCTCTATAAGTATCAAAGTATCTGCTCTTTTATTTAGGTCTTTAATCCATTTTTATTTTTGCATATGGTTATTAGAGAATGTTCTAATTTCATTCTTTTTTTTGCAGCACCGTGTAGCTTGCAGGATCTTAGTTCCGTGACTTGGGATCAAACACAGGACCTGGCAGTTAAAGCGCCAAGTCCTAACCACTGGACAAACCAAGAAATTCCCTCTAGTTTCATTCTTTTACATGTAGCTGCCCAGTTTTCCCAGCACCACTTACTGAAGATGACTGTCTTTTCTCCACTGTATATTCTCACCTCCTTTGTCCTAGATTATTTGACCGTAAGTGTGTGGGTTTATTTCTGGGCTTTCTATACTACCCCCATGGATCTATATGTCTGTTTTTGTGCCAGTAGCATACAGTTTTGATTACTGTAGCTTTGTAGTACAGTCTGAAGTCAGGGAGCTGGTTTTCTCCCCACTCCCACCCCCGCCCCCGTTGTTTCTAAACATTGTTTTGGCTATTGGGAGCTTTTTATGTTTCTATACAGATTTTTTTAAACATCTATTTATTTACGTATTTATTTATTTTTGGCTGTGCTGGGTTGTTCTTGTAACACTGCTCTTCACTGCTGCGCACGGGCTTGCTCTAGTTGGGGCGAGCACACGCTACTCATTTCAGTGGCTTCTCCTGTTGCGGCGCACAGGGTCTAAGGTGCAAGGGGCTCAGTTGACCTGAGGCATGTGGGATTTTAGTTCCCAGACCAGGGATCAAACATGTGTCCCATGCATTGGCAGGCAGATTCCCAACCACTGGACCATGAGGGAAGTCCTTCCATATAGATTTTTTTTAATTTTTGTTCCATTTCTGTGAAAAATACCATTGGTAATTTGACAACAGATTGCCTTGGGTAGTATGGTCGTTTTAACAATATTGATTCTTCCAATCCAAGAACACCATCTATCTTTCCCTATGTTTGTGCCGTCTTCAATTTCTTTGATTAGCATCTTAGAGTTTTTGGAATACAGGTCTTTTGTCTCCTTAGGGAGATTTATTCCTAGGTACTTTTATTCTTTTCAATGTGATGGTAAATGGGATTGTTTCCTTAATTTTTCAATGAGAAACTTATCTTAATATGAACTTTATATCACCTATTTATATCATTCTTAACCACACCACAATCCAGAGGATCTGGATTTCTGTGACATTTTAAAAACCTACTTCAAATTCTCCACCTTACATCTCTCACCAATGCAGCTTGCTGGTCTCTTTAAACGTTTTTCTTTCTCTTTAACCCCATTCCCTAAAATAGCAGTGTCTCACATGTTTAGCCTCATTTGTTCTTCTCTAACACCCTAGAGCCAAAAAGCACTGTTATCATTATCTTCACATTACAAATGGGGAAAAAAAAAAAAAAAGCAGCATGGCTAAGGCCACCTGGTCTCCTGGGCTCAAGGTTAATTTTTCTTCACATAAATCATGTATTTCCAAACATTTTTCTCTTTGGATGAACATGAAACCTCTCTGGTAAGGTAGATTTTTTTAAGTAATAAGTACAGGGCTTCCCTGGTGGCTCCGTGGTAAAGAATCTGCCTGCTAACACAGGAAACACAGGTTCAATCCCTGATCTGGGAAGATCCCACACACTGTGGAGCAAGTAAGCCGTGCAGCACCACTGCTGAATTTGTGCCAGAGCCAGGGAGCTGCAGCTACTGACGCCTGTACACCTTAGAGCCTGTGCTCTGCAGCAAGAGAGTCACCACAGTGAGAAGCCCGTGTACCTCAAACAGAGAGCAGCCACGCTCACCGCAACTAGAGAAAAGCCTGCGCAGCAACCAAGACCCAGTGCGGCCAAAAATAAAAACAATAAATAAAATTATTAAAAAATAGCAAGCACAAACAACAAGAAAACAATCGATAAGTATAAAGTCTAGAACGAGTAGAAAACTTAGACAAGAGAACAACTTTTTTAAAAAAAAAAGGGGGGGGCTTGTTTTGAACAAGAGATAAACAAAGGGCTCATTGCTTAGCAAAGATGTTGTAACATCACGAGGCGACAGGGACATGCAGACCCTTTCTGTTTCTTCTCTGCTTTAGTAATCTTCACCAAAGAACAGGACCTTCAAAAACTGGGAAGGCAGACCCTGATAAAATGGAGCTAACATCTAAGGGAAGCGACATGGAAAGGAGACATTAATGGAATGGAGAGCTAGTTCAAAGGAATCTGCTTCTGATCCAAACAAATCACATTCCATAACGCTGAAAAACACTTTAAGATCTGACTACTGATTATCTAAGCCATCTTGACAAGATGCCAGAAGACCAGAAAGGAAAGAATGCATTCTCAATTTTCAAAAAAAAGAAAACAAACCCAGAAAAAACATCCATAGGTAAAGCTGCCACATATCCACCAAAAAACTCTAGAATGGGTCAATAAGTTTTTTAACACAATGAAAAGAAAAAGCCACCATGGGCTCTCAATTAAGGCAGACTAAAGGACATTTGCTTTTTGATATGACTACTAAGAATGGAAAAGGGATGATACAGATATATATATATATATACTGATATATATATATATATACTGATTCTAACAAGACAATCTGACAGCATCTTTTAAATGATAGACTGGTGAACAAACTGGGAAAATGTTAACAGCAGAAGCTCAAAAATCTGTTATATACAACTAGGAAGATACATAGCTGGTTGAGCATCCGGCTGATTAATGTATCAACATCAACCAATTTGGAAAGAAGTCTACAGTAAAATATCACAGAGTTCCATATTTTTCCATGATCTAAACAACTTCTATTAATTTAATGAAGCCGCAGACTTTCTCCTCCCATTTACAAGGGCCACAGGGCTGTGAGTGAGCCAACTCACATAGCCTGACAGAATCAGTTTTCAGAAAGGTCAGAATAGGTTAAAACAATGGTCAAAAACCCAAAATGAAAATTAACAGACAGTCAAGGCCAGTATTTAGATTTTAAAACTCAAACATGTAGAGGAGTAAACCCGTTTATGTGGGAAATGCCTGGGTAATAAAGCTACTAAAAAAAAATCAATACACAATCTCAAGCTGCATTAATAGATGCATACATCATGAGAAATGCTGCACTGGACGAAGCACATGCTGGAATCAAGATTGCTGGGAGAAATATCAATAACCTCAGATATGCAGATGACCCTTATGCAGATGACACCACCCTTATGGTAGAAAGCAAAGAACTAAACAGCCCCTTGATGAAAGTGAAAAACAAGAGTGAAAATGTTGGGTTAATGCAACATTCAGAAAACTAAGATCATGGAACCTGGTCCCATCACTTCATCGTAAAACAGTGGAAACAGTTCAGTTCAGTCGCTTAGTCGTGTCCAACTCTTTGCAACCCCATGGACTGCAGCATGAGAGGCCTCCCTGTCCATCACCAACTCCCAGAGTTTACTCAAACTCATGTCCATTGAGTCAGTGATGCCATACAACCATCTCATCCTCTGTTGTCCCCTTCTCCCACCTTCAATCTTTCCCAGCATCAGGGTCTTTTCAAATGAGTCCCTTCTTCACATCAGGTGGCCAAAGTATTAAGAGTTTCAGCTTCAGCATCAGGCCTTCAGTGAATATTCAGGACTGATTTTCTTTAGAATGGACCGGTTGGATCTCCTTGCTATCCAAGGGACTCTTAAGAGTCTTCTCCAACACAGTTCAAAAGCATCAATCCTTCAGCACTCAGCTTTCTTTATAGTCCAACTCTCACATCATACATGACTACTGGAAAAGCCATAGCTTTGACTAGACAGACCTTTGTTGGCAAAGTAATGTCTCCAGTTTTTAGCATGCTGTCTAGGTTGGTCATAACTTTTCTTTCAAGGAGCAAGTGTGTGTTAAATTCATGGCTGCAGTCACCATCTGCAGTGATTTTGGAGCCCCCCAAAGAATAAAGTCTCTGTTTCCACTGTTTCCCCATCTATTTCCCATGAAGTGATGGGACCAGATGCCATGATCTTCGTTTTCTGAAGGTTGAGCTTTAAGCCAACTTTTTCCACTCTCCTCTTTCACTTTCATCAAGAGGCTCTTTAGTTCTTCTTCACTTTCTGCCATAAGGGTGGTATCATCTGATATCTGAGGTTATTGATATTTCTCCTGGCAATCTTGATTCCAACTTGTGCTTCATCCAGTCCAGCATTTCTCACGATGTACTCTGCATAGAAGTTAAATCAGCAGAGTGACAATATACAGCCAATCTGCAGTGATTTTGGAGCCCCCCAAAGAATAAAGTCTCTGTTTCCACTGTTTCCCCATCTATTTCCCATGAAGTGATGGGACCAGATGCCATGATCTTCGTTTTCTGAAGGTTGAGCTTTAAGCCAACTTTTTCCACTCTCCTCTTTCACTTTCATCAAGAGGCTCTTTAGTTCTTCTTCACTTTCTGCCATAAGGGTGGTATCATCTGATATCTGAGGTTATTGATATTTCTCCTGGCAATCTTGATTCCAACTTGTGCTTCATCCAGTCCAGCATTTCTCACGATGTACTCTGCATAGAAGTTAAATCAGCAGAGTGACAATATACAGCCTTGAAGTATTCCTTTTCCCATTTGGAACCAGTCTGTTTTCCCATATCCAGTTCTAACTGTTGCTTCTTGACCTGCATACCAATTTCTCAGGAGGCAGGTCAGGTGGTCTGGTATTCCCATTTCTTTCAGAATTTTCCACAGTTTGTTGTGATCCACACAGTGGAAAGCTTTGGCATAGGCAATAAAGCAGACGTAGATGTTTTTCTGGAACTCTCTTGCTTTTTCGATGATCCAACGGATATTGGAAATTTGGTCTCTGATTCCTCTGCCTTTTCTAAATCCAGCTTGAGCATCTGGAAGTTCACAGTTCACATACTGTTGAAGCCTGGCTTGGAGAATTTTGAGCATTACTTGGCTAACGTGTGAGATGAGTGCAACTGTGCAGTAGTTTGAGTGGTAACAGTGACAGACTTTATTTTGGGGGCTCCAAAATCACTGCAGAGGTGACTGCAGCCACGAAATTAAAAGATACTTGCTCCTTAGAAGAAAAGTTATGACCAATCTAGACAGCACGCTAAAAAGCAGGCACATTACTTTGCCAACAAAGGTCCATCTTGTCAAAGCTATGGTTTTTTCAGTAGTCATGTATGGATGTGAGAGTTGGATTATAAAGAAAGCTGAGTGCTAAAGAATTGATGCTTTTGAATTGTGGTGTTGGAGAAGACTCTTAAGAGTCCCTGGACTGCAAGGAGATCCAACGAGTCCATCCTGAAGAAAATCGGTCCTGAATACTGGAAGGACTGATGCTGAAGTTGAAACTCCAATACTTTGGCCACCTGATGTGAAGAAGGGACTCATTTGAAAAGACCCTGATGCTCGGAAAGATTGAAGACTGGAGGAGAAGGGGACAACACAGGATGAGATGGTTGTATGGCATCACCAACTCAATGGACATGAGTTTGAGTAAACTCCGGGAGTTAGTGATGGACAGAGATGTATGGCATGCTGCAGTCCAGAGTTGCAAAGAGTCAGACACGACTGAGCAACTGAACTGAACTGTATGTCTAAACTTGACTTCCCTGGTGGTTCAGTGGGAAAAAAATCCGCCTGCAATGAAGGAGACACGGGTTTGATCCCTGGGTCAGGAAGATCCCGTAGAGAAGGAAATAGCAACCCACTCCAGTATTCTTGCCTGGGAAATCCCATGGACTGAGGCTCCTGGTAGGCTACAGTCCACGGGGTCACAAAAGAGTCAGATAAGACTTAGCAACTAAATTGGAAACAACAAATGTCCAAACTGCAGTACTACAGCTCTCTAATTAATCAACTCTAAAAAACTTATTTTCCATATGAATTACTCCCAGATCTTCATCCTAGGAACAATTAGGACAAGAATCTACAAATACCATTTAGTTAGAACTTAGTTTTAAACTCAGTTATTCAAGTATATCTTAGCATTAGAAACATTTTATTTAATAAGTTTAATTTATTGGTATACATATCAAAATATCAATATACCCTTTAAATAAGGCTCAGATATTATTAAATCCAAATCCCTTTAACAAAAGAGTAAAGTAAGAAAATTAAGTAACTTGCTCCAAATCATATAGTTGCCTAGCAAGGGCCACAATCCCCAAATCGTTCCTTTTTTCCATACCATGTGGGTTTTCAGCCCTCTATGTCTTTTTTTAAAACTTGTACTATCCACCAGAGAGTTAGCAAGCAGACCCGGAAAACATCCATCAATACACACTTTATTTTGCTAAGGACAAATTAGCTCAGCAAGAACAAATAACCACAGCACATTATCCCATAAAATATTTTGACATGGTGTGATCACTTAGAAGTTTGATAGCCAATATTTGTTACAAAAGGGCATGCTAACATACTAATGACTTTTATTCTTAACCATTAAAGTGTGATTATGTATTAAAGCATTATCCCATATTCCACTTAACACTAGGGAAAATAAAGAAAAAGTTATTACATGGATGGAAAAGCTTTTAATGGACATGCTATTGTTTACTGTGCTCATAACCCCTCCCCCATCATAAAATATGCCATTATGAAAATTACTAAAAGATTTCGGACCTTCAAACCTAAACAACAGGCCAAAGGTTTTCTTGACTTAGGGTAGCATAAACATCTGTGCTGAGGCCCACTTGCTCCCTCACTCTCCCAGGAACAATGCCCCTTTCAAGAGACCTTTGGGTACAAAGGTTGTCTGGCAGGCTAACCGAAGGATTCTCTGAGACCTGATGTCCAATCTCTCTTCAGCCCCACCCCCGACCTCCATGCCTCTTCTCCCACCCTTGATTTAAAGAACACAAGTAGAAAATGAGAACTGATAGAAGGGCAAGTTAGCCAGGCTGTGGCTTATGATCACCAGCATCTGCCAGGCCAGTTCCAGGAGGACCTACGCACCCCTAAATGAGACCTGGAAGCCTCTCCTTGCCCCAGGGCTCCTTTGGGACCCGTCGTGAAAGGAAGAGGGAACTTTACTGCCAGGATCCCCTCCTCCCCAGTCTCGTCCATTACAGCCCCAGCAAGCTCTTTGTTTGCAACAGCTGTGGGGGGGCAGACGGCCTTGGAGAGAGGGGAGAGGTCACTCCCTTGCTCCCGCGGCTGCCAATCTCCAAGCCCTGATGCACAACAACCCAACGCACGCACAGGACCATTCCCTCGGAACCGGTTCCCTCTTCACACACCACCTTAACCCGGGGCACACCTTTCTACACAGAGGCACTCCTGGAGACTTAATTACCTCTTTTCGTTACCCACATCCTACACAGCATCATGATTCCCTAGCTAACCTCCCTCTGAATCCACACACACGGGGTTCACTCCAGGACCCCCTTCCTTCCTCCTCAATGTATACCCCGGCAACATCCCTGAGCCCCTCGCTTCACCCAGCACAACGCATACAACAGAGGGTCACTTCCATGGCCCCAGGACTTTCCCTGCTCATATCCACAGACCCGGGGTCACTCTGAGCCTGGAGCGCCCACCTCTCAACCCAAAAGACACACAGAGTCACGCTCCATGGCCGATCTGCGACCTCTGGGCCAGCCGCTCCCCTTTCCCACATGACCCCTTAGAAACCCCAGTGCCCCCCAAGAAGGAACCTCCCCAGCGCGCGGTCACTCCCCTGGCCCCTCATCGTCACACAAGCACACAGAAAAGCCCAGCCTGGGGCCGCCCCCCTCCCTCCCCTGCGCCTTCACAACACAAACATGCGCTCCCGCGTGCACACCCACGACCACACCGGGAGCCCCAGCCGGCTGCCTCCCACTTGCCGACCCGGCCTCATCCCCTCCCCACACGCCCGGCCGCCCGCGCCCAGCCACTTGGCACACACGGACGCACGCACAGCCACTCCCCGGCCCCACGCGGGTCCCCAAGCCCGCATCGCGCGCTCGCGCCCCGCCCGGCGCCCTGGCTCACCCTCGGCCCGGCTCCCGGACCCGCACGCCCCGGCCTGGCGGGGCCGCGTCGCGGGGCCCGGGCGGGAGGAGGCGCGGGGGCGGGAGGAAGGAGGGGCCGCAGAGGCGCGCTCCGGCCGGTCCTACCTGAGCAGTTGATGCTCTTGCCTTTGCCGCCGGGACAGTCCCCGCCGCCGCCGCCGCCGCCCGGGGGCTGGTTGGACGCGCGGCTCCCGGGCAGAGAGAAGGCGAAGAGCAGAAGCACCGACGTGTAGCAGCAGAAGGCGAGCGGAGGCGCGGCCGGCAGCCGGAGCGGCGCCTCAGCGGCCGCGGCGCCCATGGCTGGCGCCCCTGGACGGCGGGAAGCGCAGGGAGCCGCAGGCCCGGGGCATCCAGCCGCGCGCCAGGAGCCCCGCCGCCGCCTCGGCGCCTCCTAGCAGCCGCGCCGCTGCGCCGGGGAGCGGCCCCGCAGCATCCCCGCCCCACCCGCAGCGCCCGCCAGGCCCGGGCCAGCCGCGCTCGGGACGGAGTCGGAGGGTCGGGGCGAGTGCGCGCGAGCGGGCGAGCCCGCGCGGGGAGACCGCTGCCGGGGAACGAGCGGGCGCGCGCGCGCGCGGCGGGCGGGGGTCGCGGGGCAGGGGCAGGCCCAGCCCCGCGCTCGGCTCCTCGCCTTCCCTTTGTGTCCGCGGCCGTCGCCGCCGCGTCACAAAGACCCCGGCCCGCCCGGCGCGGGGCGCGTGACAGAGGCGCCGGCGGGAGGGGTGGCTGCGCCCCCGCCCCGCGCACACCCCCGGCGCCCGCAGCCCCGCCCCCGCCCGCGGCCGGCGCCGCCTCCGGGGGAGCTATTGTTCCTGCGGCGGGGCGGGAGCACCGGCGGGGGCTGGGGGCGCGGCCGCCCCTCGGGCCAGCCACCTGGGGCCGCCGGGCGCCGAGCAGGCTCCGAAGACCTTGCCCTGACCGACGTTTTTGCCGCCCTTTTGTGAGCGTTTCTGAAGCGTTTCCTTGGCCCAGCAGTTTGGCCGGGAAAAGGGCAGGTGGGCTATTATATAGCTGTTCCCTAGGTGAAGAAACAGCCGCGGAGAAGTGAAGGTGACTTGTCCAAGGTCACCTACGAGGAAAACGGGCAGGACCCCAGAAGTAGAACTCACGTTCTGACTGCAGCTTTGTCGTTCTTAGAGATGGGGGTAAATGGCTGAATTACCGGGATCCTCACCCTTACCCTGTTCCCACAAACACCAACTGGATTTAACATAGTTTTTAAAATTCTGTATTGCCCTCTCCCACTAAGAATAGCTAATATTTAGATAGGATTTGCTACATACAAAACCTGGCCAAATTCCCTCCAGTTCTTTCTTACGGCCCTACAAAGGAGTTTTCACTCTCATCCCTCTTCAGAGGAGGAAGTTGAGAGCCAAAGAGGAAAAGTGATCCGACTCCCAGCGCAGTGCTCTTCCTACCACACTGTGCGAAGTGAGCGAGACCCAGCCACAGCAATAAGATGATGGACTGAACTGTTTGAAATTCCTCTACTTTTTTCATTTTATTATGCTGCCTCTCACCTCAAAAGGAATTTATAAATCTCGTTGAATTTGACTCATAAAATTTTTTAATGTGGGAAAGCTGCCACAGGCAACACGACACTAGGGGTAATATCTCCAATGTAAATAGAATCAGGAATAAAAGGTTGATAGAGTAAAAAAAAAAAAAAATGGGGGTGCTAATGTCTTATTCACATTAAATACAGACAATAAATAGATAAAAAGATATTTAAACCCAGTAGCAGTAAAAAGCAGATTAAACCGACAAGCTTTCTTTTCCTGATGATGACTAAAAGAGATAAAAGAAATGACAAAGTTAAAGCCGCTCAGTCGTGTCTCTTTGCTACCCCATGGACTATACAGTCCATGGAATTCTCCAGGCCAGATTACTGGACTGGATCACCCTTCCCTTCTCCAGGGGATCTTCCCAACCCAGGGATCGAATTCTGGTCTCTGGAATTGCAGGCGGATTCTTTACCCAGCTGAGCCACAGGGGAAGCCCAAAAGAAATGACAGAACCTTGCTTTATTAATTTATGTTTGAGGTGAGCAATTGAACTATGTATCAGAAACCTTTAAAACATTTATCCTTTAATCTAGCAATTCCAAGAATTGGAATTTGTCCTAAAGAAATAATTGGACAAGAGCACAAAATGTCTATATGAATATCCATCACAGCCTTTTTATAATAGTAAATATCATCTAAATGTCCATCTGTGGGAACTAAAGTATGGTACCTCTTTTTGCAATGGAGTATTATGCAGCTTTAGCAATGATGATTAGATTAGTGTTTACTGACATGGAATAAAGGATACTAGTGGGTATGTGTAAGAAAATCTTATTTTTATGAAACAGACATGTGTGTGTACATATACATAGGGAAAAAAGTTCAGAAGAATGTACAGCGATATATTAGCAGTAGTTATCTCTAAAAAGTGAGCTTATGAATAAGACCCCTGTCCTTTATACTTTTCTGTTTTTTTCATTTTTTTCAATGAAAATTTTTGTTAAAATTTTAAAAAGCTATTTTCTTTTAAATTATATTTTCATCATGCTTTTTATATAAATTCACATTTGAAACATTTTACTAAGATTGCCTCACACCTCTAAACTGGGCTGTGGCATGGCAGTCATTACAGCTGAAATTCAACTAGCTTCTGCATTAGGTGTGATCTCGGGTTCCTGACTGCCAAGTCACAGCTAAAGGCTCCTTCTCAGACCATTCCTTCAACAGCTACTCCATTAAACATGACCTCCCCAGTGATTTTTTCCTGCCATGTGTTTTGGCTCTCCAAACCCGTCTTCTGCCTTTAATTTTCATTTGACTGCTAACCATAGTCCAGGAAGAAATACCATTGAGGAGACAATCCTTAATAAAACCAAAAACCCTATGGCCATAAATCACACATCATTTATTTCTGCATCTTTCTCCAGATCAGGTAAGAAAAATTTAACACAGATTTCTCAGTTTTCAAATTGAAAAGGATTGTACTTCAGAAACAGGAGTCCTCTGACTTCAATCATTCAGTCTCAGAGAGGAAAAAAGATCTTAAAAAGTACAAACTTCCATGTATAAAATAAATAAGCTACAAGGATATATTGAACAGCACAGGGAATATAGCCAACATTTTATAATAACTTTAAATGAAATATAATCTATAAAAATTTTGAATCTCTGTTACATACTAGAAACTAACATGTAAATCAACTATACCCCAATAAATTTTTAAAGTTAAAAAAAATCTTAGTGGTCATCTAATAGAATCCCCATCACATGCCTTAACTTTGGTGACCCACTCAGACAGCAAAAGAGTGGGGAACTCACTACATAAAAACCACCCAGAGGAAACTTCCCTGGTGGTTCAGTGGTTAGAAATCCACCTTCCAGCGGAAGGTTGGGGTGGGGAAGGCAGGGGGAGGGTGCAGATTCAATCCCTGGTCTTGGAACTGGGATCCCATATGCTGCAGAGCAACTCAGCCTGCTCACTGCATGCTGCAACTAAGACCCAAAGCAGCCAAAAATACATAAATATTTTTTTAATCACCCAGTCAGTTTTAAAAGAATATAGATTTCCGAATATGACTCCAGGAATTCTGGGGGAAGCTCAAATATCCCTTATTTACTTTAAAGTTGTCTAAGTAATTCACATACACTGCCAGTTTGGAAACCCCTAGCCTATCAGTCAGTGATTGCTCCATAACAAACAACCACAAAATGGCAGCAACCTGCCACAGTAAACATTCATTTCTCATAGGTCTGGGGGTTGACTGTAGGCTTGGCTGAGTGGCTGGGCTCCAACTGGGCTTGGCTCCTGTGTACAGGTTGAGTTCTGATCTTCTCCAGGCGTATGCACTTTGGGGCCGCAGCTGAAGGGACAGAACCTAAGGGAACCGGTTTTTATGGAGGTGGCAGAGGTACAAGGAGCATAACCAACTGTGCAAGCACTTTTCACACCCCTCTTTGTACATGTCTGCTATGATGCCACTGGCTAAAGCAAGTCTCATAGCTGAGCCCAGAGACAGAGGAAGAGAAGTCTGTTCTTCTTAGAGAGGTAAGAAGGAGTTACTATGGAATAAACATTTTTTAACAATGATCTGTCAGATTCTATACCTGAACACCATGGATTATGCTCTATCAGAATGTTTTCAGTTCTAAGTCTCAGAAAACAGAACCCAAATTAACTTAAACAAAAAGAGACTTACTGACTCAGGTTTAAAAACAAAAACAGAGGTAGTGCCCTCTCCTTTGAGCTGATTTTTGTCCTCAGTAAAACTTCATTCATGGAAAACATTGCATTCCTTCAAGAAATCTCATTGCATTCTTTCAAGCCTCTGGGAGCAAGAGCTAGTCCTGCCTTGCTAGGGGATGAGGGGGGTGATACATCTAAAAAATTAATCATAACAACACAGTATGATAAACACTAGATAGAAGTAGAGGGGGGGGTGGGGGAAGGAGGAATAAATGGCAAATCCTACTTCACACTCCCAACCCAGCCAAAATTCTGACTTTTCTAGACCTCGTGCTAGAGGGTCTAGCAGCATAATAAAGCCCTGATAAGCTGTAATGAGAACTCTGGGACTGACAAATTGGCCTTGGTAGGAGAGAATCATAGTACTTGAGTTCAGTTCAAAAACATTGGAATGACTTATGGCACAGCACCAATGCAAACCTGGGATTGACCTCTGACCCAACTCGAAATTGGACACCACTTCCTGGACAGAGGAGTATTTTTAAAAAATGAAAAGAGTAGGGAGTTCCCTAGTTGCCTAGTGGTTAGAATTTCAGGCTATCACTGCCGTGGACCAGGTTCAGTCTCTGATGGGGGAACTGGAAACCCACAAGCTGCATGGTACAGTCAAAAACAAAAACAACAGCAATGGAAGTCATTCATTCATTCAGCAAATTTATACTGAAGGTCTACCCCGGTCCCTGAAAATTTACAGTGATAAGTACAACAGATAAGGTCCTTCTCCTTATGAAGTTTACAATCAAATATTAATCAGTTATACAAATAAAAGTAAAAGTGCAACAGTATTAATGGAAGCTATGGAAGGCAAAGTCAGAGATTTCTCTGAAAGAATTGTACTCGTGCTTAGATCAGGAGGAAGAGTTAACTAGGTGAAGAGGGGAGTGTTCCAGGCAGAAGAAAAATCAGAGCAAGGCCTATGAGTTCGTCTGAATGCCAGCCAGCATAGTGGGGACAGAGAACAAGATCAACTGGTTGTAAACTTCAACAAATATTTACTGAGCACCTACTATAAAGTACACACTGTTCTATATGCTGAGAAATAGTACTGAATGAAACAAAGTCGCTGCTTCTCAAGGAACTTATAGTCTAGTGCAGAGACCCCATAATATCATTGGTGGGTTGACCCATAACAATAGTAACTATAATTCTCTGAAGATCTGTTACATCCCAGGTACTGCCAGGCACTTCCTATTACTTGTCACTAATTTTCCCATCTACCCTGTTGGTAGGTATTAGTTCCGTTTTATAGATGAGGAAACCGAGGCTCGTGAGGTTAAGTAACCTACCTAAACCACAAAACTAGGACATTGGAGTCACCTGGCTCCTCTGACTCCAAAGCCCCATCACATCACAAGCATGAACAGGTGGAGAAGCATCATCCATCACCTGATAAACGATGGTGCAAAGATTGGCACCAGTAATACTTCAGGGTGTACAAAGGTATGCACAAGCCATCCTGGGCCCCTGGCCAGGCATCAGGAGACTTGTTAGGGCTTCTTGTCATCATAAACAGCGATTATTGTGATTACATTGCTCGTAATTACAACTCCAGTTGAAGGTACCATTCTTGTTACCCACATGGCCTTAATGGCCTTCAATTTTATTGATGGGCAGAAGCCAAGAAGGCTAGGGTTACAGATATTTGAACAAAAAGTGCTGTAGGAATCCACAGAGGTAGCATCACTCTGCCTTGAGAACAGGCTTTACCACTGTAATTGTGTATATTTGAAAGGCTCCTCACCCAAACAGTCCCTGTGAGTGGGTAAAGAGACTGAGGAGCCACCTCTGGGTTTTTCCTGAAGGTCTTCTTGTCATTCAGTTGCTCAGGATTGCTCTGAATACAGAATGCAGATTTTCTCCATCTTTCAGCAAATGGGAATGTTCAGCTGCAATTCAAAAATTTCTCCAAAGGTTTAACTCATAAAAGGATTGTACCAAAAAATAGCTTCTCGGACAATCACCCATGAATTGTAGTAAGCATTCAGTTCAGTTCAGTCGCTCAGTTGTGTCCAACTCTTTGCGACCCCATGAATCACAGCACACCAGGCCTCTCTGTCCATCACCAACTCCCAGAGTTTACCCAGACTCACGTCCATCGAGTCGGTGATGCCATCCAGCCATTTCATCCTCTGTCATCCCCTTCTCCTGCTGCCCCCAATCCCTCCCAGCATCAGGGTCTTTTCAAATGAGTCAACTCTTCGCATGAGTTGGCCAAAGTATTGGAGTTTCAGCTTCAGCATCAGTTCTTCCAATGAACACCCAGGACTGATCTCCTTTAGGATGGACTGGTTGGATCTCCTTGCAGTCCAAGGGACTCTCAAGAATCTTCTCTATAGCATAGTAAATAAGAGTGTAAGCTCTGAAACCAAACCATCTGGTTTTGCATCTTAACTCTGCCACTTGCAAGCTTAATGACCTTGGGCAAGTTACTTCAATTCTCTGGGCCTCAGTTTCATAATCTGTAACATGGAAATAAATTTTTTAGTTACTTGATAGGGTTGTGGTAAGGATAAAACGGGTTTGCATAGATAAAGTGCTTAGAACAATGTTTGAAGTGAAATGAAGTGGCTCAGTCATGTCCGACTCTTTGCAACCCTGTGGACTGTAGCCCACCATGCTCCTCTGTCAATGGGATTTTCCAGGCAAGAGTACTGGAGTGAGTTGCCATTTCCTTCTCCAGAGGATATTCCTGACCCAGGGATCGAACCTAGGTCTCCCGCGTTGTAAGCAAGACGCTTTACCGTCTGAGCCACCACGGAAGTCCATAGAACAATGTTTAGTAATGGCTAATTATCACAACTTTCCCTTCTGGTAGCTGGGCTGCCCCTGCCAGTCACCCAGCTGCACTCTTGCAGGTCTCTCTAGCAGCCAGCCAGATCAGGTGAGCTCCTTAGACTGCCAACTGTAAGGGTGACCATAGGCTTTGGACTCAGACAGACCTCAGCTTGAGTCCCAAGTCCTACTGCCCACTAGCTGGGTGACCTTGGACAAATAAATTTATTTCTCCAAACCTCACTTTTCTCATCTACAGAATTAGAATAATAATAGCACCTTCCCCATTAGGTTTTTGGGAGCATTACGGTATATAATACATGTGGAGCTCTTAGCCTAGTATGTAAATGCAGTTAATGGCTACTACCACTCATAATAGCTAACATTTATTTGCTTATTGCTACCTCTACCCAATTATTTATTAAATATTTACAGTGTACTAAATTAGGCTAAGAGCTCCACATGTATTATATAACGTAATGCTCCCAAAAACCTAATGGGGAAGGTGTTATCATTATTCTCATTCTGTAGATGCGAAAACTGAGGATTGGAGAAATTAATTATTTGCCCAAGGTCGCCCAGCTAGTGGGCAGTAGGACTTGGGACTCAAACTGAGGTCTGTCTGAGTCCAAAGCCTATGGTCACCCTTACAGTTGGCAGTCTAAGGAGCTCATCTGATTTGGCTGGCTGCTAGAGAGACCTGCAAGAGTGCAGCTGGGTGACTGGCAGGGGCAGCCCAGCTACCAGAAGGGAAAGTTGTGATAATTAGCCATTACTAAACATTGTTCTATGGACTTCCGTGGTGGCTCAGACGGTAAAGCGTCTTGCTTACAACGCGGGAGACCTAGGTTCGATCCCTGGGTCAGGAATATCCTCTGGAGAAGGAAATGGCAACTCACTCCAGTACTCTTGCCTGGAAAATCCCATTGACAGAGGAGCATGGTGGGCTACAGTCCACAGGGTTGCAAAGAGTCGGACATGACTGAGCCACTTCATTTCACTTCAAACATTGTTCTAAGCACTTTATCTATGCAAACCCGTTTTATCCTTACCACAACCCTATCAAGTAACTAAAAAATTTATTTCCATGTTACAGATTATGATAGCATAGTAAATAAGAGTGTAAGCTCTGAAACCAAACCATCTGGTTTTGCATCTTAACTCTGCCACTTGCAAGCTTAATGACCTTGGGCAAGTTACTTCAATTCTCTGGGCCTCAGTTTCATAATCTGTAACATGGAAATAAATTTTTTAGTTACTTGATAGGGTTGTGGTAAGGATAAAACGGGTTTGCATAGATAAAGTGCTTAGAACAATGTTTGAAGTGAAATGAAGTGGCTCAGTCATGTCCGACTCTTTGCAACCCTGTGGACTGTAGCCCACCATGCTCCTCTGTCAATGGGATTTTCCAGGCAAGAGTACTGGAGTGAGTTGCCATTTCCTTCTCCAGAGGATATTCCTGACCCAGGGATCGAACCTAGGTCTCCCGCGTTGTAAGCAAGACGCTTTACCGTCTGAGCCACCACGGAAGTCCATAGAACAATGTTTAGTAATGGCTAATTATCACAACTTTCCCTTCTGGTAGCTGGGCTGCCCCTGCCAGTCACCCAGCTGCACTCTTGCAGGTCTCTCTAGCAGCCAGCCAGATCAGGTGAGCTCCTTAGACTGCCAACTGTAAGGGTGACCATAGGCTTTGGACTCAGACAGACCTCAGCTTGAGTCCCAAGTCCTACTGCCCACTAGCTGGGTGACCTTGGACAAATAAATTTATTTCTCCAAACCTCACTTTTCTCATCTACAGAATTAGAATAATAATAGCACCTTCCCCATTAGGTTTTTGGGAGCATTACGGTATATAATACATGTGGAGCTCTTAGCCTAGTATGTAAATGCAGTTAATGGCTACTACCACTCATAATAGCTAACATTTATTTGCTTATTGCTACCTCTACCCAATTATTTATTAAATATTTACAGTGTACTAAATTAGGCTAAGAGCTCCACATGTATTATATAACGTAATGCTCCCAAAAACCTAATGGGGAAGGTGTTATCATTATTCTCATTCTGTAGATGCGAAAACTGAGGATTGGAGAAATTAATTATTTGCCCAAGGTCGCCCAGCTAGTGGGCAGTAGGACTTGGGACTCAAACTGAGGTCTGTCTGAGTCCAAAGCCTATGGTCACCCTTACAGTTGGCAGTCTAAGGAGCTCATCTGATTTGGCTGGCTGCTAGAGAGACCTGCAAGAGTGCAGCCGGGTGACTGGCAGGGGCAGCCCAGCTACTAGAAGGGAAAGTTGTAATAATTAGCCATGTGGGTCAAAGGGAAGGGACAAGAGCCTGGAAACTTGAGAAGAGCATCCACTGGGCTTAAGACTCATGAAAAAGAAGTAAGGCAAGGAGTTAAGTACAGGGAGGAATTAGAGTGAGTCAATGGATCTAAATAATTCTCTTTTACCACTGTGTATGTTTAAGTATGTCAGCTTGATTCTGTATGTACACATATGTACTGAGCATATGTCATTTGCTATGTGTATATATGTAATGAGTGTATATCAGCTTGCCTCTGTATATATGCATAAGTGCCAAGCATATGTCCTTTTACTCTCTGTGTGCATATGTAGGGAATGAGTATATATAAGGTTGCCTCTGGGAGTGTGTATGCTTGCATATTTGAGTGTGACAGCTGGACCCTGTGTTTGTACATGCATATTTACATGTGTGTATCCATGCACACATCCCTGTATAGAGCAACTCATCAGTACATGTACATGTGAGCTTGAATGAAGTCAGTGATTTTCCTTCTCTTTCTCCCTTGGCAACCAGCTGAAAATTATTCCCTACAGTCTGATGGCCTTGGAACTCATCATCGGGATCAACATAGTTAGATTCGGCTCTTAGTCTGGGTTCCTACTGAAGGGAGTTGGAAAGGCGAAACAGCAAGACTCCACACTAAAGCTGTTTTTCTCAAAGCAGAACAAGAGTGGTGAGACCTTGGGCAGCTCTGATAGTGGTGATTTCAACAACAATGGGAGCAGGGGTCAGAGTAGGGCATGGAGAGCAAGGACAGTAGCGCCATTCATCCAACAATATAGAGAGATTGCCCATTACATGCCAGGCAACCGTGTTAGGCAGTGAGGAGGCAGGGGAAAACCAGACAGACACAGTCTTTGTCTTACTGTCTAACAGGAAGTCAGACTTTAGATGGCCAATTTCAGTAATGAAGGATTTTGTGAAGGATGTGTGAAAGCATCAGACAGGGGCCCTAACTCCAACGGGTTGGGTACTAGTATAAGGAAAGCTGCCCCTAAGAAGGGATATTTAGCCACTCCTGGAAGGCTGATGAA
The DNA here is from genome assembly GCA_006410635.1 of Cephalophus harveyi. Lineage (NCBI taxonomy): Eukaryota > Metazoa > Chordata > Mammalia > Artiodactyla > Bovidae > Cephalophus > Cephalophus harveyi. Next base: position 616,900 of record SJYT01080116.1, on the reverse strand, counting down.
GAGTTAAAAGGGAGTAGGGAGGGAACAGTATTCTATGAAAGACTTTCAACCTGTAAATGATAAGAATATGGCAAGTTTAAGAAACAGAGAAAAGGCAGCTGTGGTTGCAGCCTGAGGACTGAGGAGGCAAATGACACAAAGGATGAAGCTGGAGACCAGACCACATAGGGCCTTTTAAGCCAGAGTAAGGATTCATATTTGATCCTATGATTATGAATGGAGAACATCCTGCTCAGATTTATGTCTTTAAAAGATTACTTGGTTATGAAACGTTGTAAATCAACTATACCTCAGTTTCAAAAAAAAGAGGACTTGGTTATCTGCATGAACCGTAAGGTATGTTAATTATATCCCAATGACACTGTTGAAAAATACTTTGGCTGTAGTGTGCATAATGGATTGGAAAGGCAAAATGTACCCAAGAAAACCACAGAGAAAAATTGCAGTAGTCCAGGTAAGGGATCATGGTGGCTTGAAACTAGGGAAGATGAGGATAAGTAAAGGAATTAACTTAAGGGGGTAAAATCAACAGAATTTGGTGACTGACTAGATGTGGGAGTGAAGGAGAGAAAGTGTCAAACCATGGTTATCCCTAGGTTCAAGGATATTTACTAAAATGGCCAACTCTGAAGAAAAGGCAGGCTTGGAGAAAGGATGATGGGCTCAGTTGTAGGCACACTGAGTTTGAGTGGCCAGTGAGGTATCAATCAATAGGACATCCAATACCAGTTGGATTTATAAGTCTGTTGCTCCTGAGAGATTTACACAGAATACATAAGTATGCAAGACACCAAATAAAAATTAATTGAAGTCATGGAAGTCGGTGTGACATCTTAAAAGGGTATAAGATACAGTTGACCCTTGAAAAACATGGGTTTGAACTACAAGAGTCCACTCAGTTTTTTGTTTTTTTTTTTAATAAATAGGTACTATGGTACTACACCATAAAAGGTTGGTTGACTCCTTAAATGCAGAGCTGTGGATACAGAGGGCCAATTGTAAAGTTCTATTCACATTTTCAACTATGAGGGGGGTTACCCCCACTAGGTCCCATGTTGTTCAAAGGTAGACTTAGTATAAAATTAGAAGAGGTCCCAGGTTAGGGAAATCTACTCAATGTTCTATGGTGACCTAAATGGGAAGGAAATCTAAAACTCATTCTGAGAGAGATGGGAATACCAGACCACCTGACCTGCCTCTTGAGAAATCTGTACGCAGGTCAGGAAGCAACAGTTAGAACTGGACATGGAACAACAGACTGGTTCCAAATAAGAAAAGGAGTATGTCAAGGCTATATATTGTCACCCTGCTTATTTAACTTATATGCAGAGTATATCATGAGAAACGCTGGGCTGGAAGAAACACAAGCTGGAATCAAGATTGCCGGGAGAAATATCAATAACCTCAGATATGCAGATGACACCACCCTTATGGCAGAAAGTGAAGAGGAACTAAAAAGCCTCTTGATGAAAGTGAAAGAGGAAAGTGAAAAAGTTGGCTTAAAGCTCAACATTCAGAAAACGAAGATCATGGCATCCGGTCCCATCACTTCATGGGAAGTAGATGGGAAAACAGTGGAAATAGTGTCAGACCTTATTTTTTTGGGCTCCAAAATCACTGCAGATGGTGACTGCAGCCATGAATTAACAGACGCTTACTCCTTGGAAGAAAAGTTATGACCAACCTAGATAGCATATTCAAAAGCAGAGACATTACTTTGCCGACTAAGGTCCATCTAGTCAAGGCTATGGTTTTTCCAGTAGTCATGTATGGATGTGAGAGTTGGACTGTGAAGAAGGCTGAGCACTGAAGAATTGATGCTTTTGAACTGTGGTGTTGGAGAAGACTCTTGAGAGTCCCTTGGACTGCAAGGAGATCCAACCAGTCCATTCTGAAGGAGATCAACCCTGGGATTTCTTTGAAAGGAATGATGCTGAAGCTGAACTCCAGTACTTTGGCCACCTCATGAGAAGAGTTGACTCATTGGAAAAGACTTTGATGTTGGGAGGGATTAGGGGCAGGAGGAGAAGGGGACGACAGAGGATGAGATGGCTGGATGGCATCACTGACTCAATGGACGTGAGTCTGAGTGAACTCCGGGAGTTGGTGATGGACAGGGAGGCCTGGCGTGCTGCGATTCATGGGGTCGCAAAGAGTCGGACATGACTGAGGGACTGAACTGAACTGATACCTGATTCACTTTGCTCTAAAGCAGAAACTAACACAACATTGTAAAGCAACTATATACTCCAATAAAAATTAATTTAAAAAAAAAAAAAAGGGGGCTTCCCTGATAGCTCAGTTGGTGAAGAATCTGCCTGCAATGCAGGAGACCCCAGTTTGATTCCTGGGTCAGGAAGATCCACTGGAGAAGGGATAGGCATCCCACTCCAGTAGTCTTAGGCTTCCCTGGTAGCTCAGTTGGTAAAGAACATGCCTGCAATGTCGGAGACCTGGGTTCCATCCCTGGGTTGGGAAGATCCCCTGGAGAAAGGAAAGGCTACAAGGCTTCCCTGGTGGCTCGGAAGGTAAAGAGACTGCCTGCAGCGTGGGAGACCCAGGTTCAATCCCTGGGTTGAAAGATCCCCTGGAGAAGGAAATGGCAACCCACTCCAGTATTCTTACCTGAAAAGTCCCATGGGCAGAGGAGCCTGGCAGGCTACAGTCCATGGGGTCACAAAGCAACTATATACTCCATTAAAAATTAATTTTAAAAAAGAAAGAGGGTCTAGGCTGAATCCCTGAGGATCTCCAATGATGGCAACTGTAAAAAACTGCCAGAAAATTAGAAGGAAACCAGGAAAGAACAGGATCACAGTGACCAAGGAACAAAATGTTTCAAGAAGGAGGACATGCCCACCTAGTCAAACGCTGCTGAAAGGTCAAGCAAAATGAGTCCTGAATAGTGTCCAATGGATATAGTCACTTGAAGTCATCAGTGATCTAAGCAAGAGCCATTTGGTGAAATTGTAGGGGCAGGATCCAGACTGGAGCCTTCTGAGAAATGAGTAGGAAGTAGGAAGTAGAAACAGAACGTTTGGACAGCTTGACTGTGAAGAGAAGAAGAGAAACAAAGCTAGAGGTGACTGGGTGGAGGAGGGACTTTTTGAGATGAGACTGTAAAATACTTAAAAGGATGATAAAGATCCTGGGGTTGGGGAGTTGACTGTACAACACAGGGAAAAGGATAATCAGCAGTGTAAGGTTCTTGAGAAGACAAGTGAAAGTGAAGTTGCTCAGTCGTGTCCGACTCTTAGCAACCCCATGGACTGCAGCCCACCAGGCTCCTCCGTCCACGGGATTTTCCAGGCGAGAGGACTGGAGCGGGTTGCATTGCCTTCTCCGGTCATGTCTCTAACCCCAGCCAAATTTCCCTCAGGAGTTGAAATTCATAGCAAATCTTGTCATTTCCACCTGAATGTTTAGTAGGCGTCTTAAATGTAAGTCTTTGTGTTCCCACCGCAATCCCTAAACCTGCTCCTCTCCCAACCCTCCATGTCTCAGCAAAGAACATGGTGTTCCACAAGTTATACAACTGAAACCTATACTTAATCTTTGATTTCTCAACTTCCCCCACTACAACCCATCATCAGCTCTACCCTTCCAACCATATCGCATATCCCTGCAACTCTCTTTATATCTCTACTCTTATTTCCCTGGTCAAAACTTCAACTCCTGAAACTGTGTTGCCTCACTGCTCTTCGTACTATCTGTTCTCCAGACAGCAAAGTAACCTTTCCAAATCATAAAAGAAACATTTTTTCTGCTCTGCTTAAAAGCCCCCAAAGGCTTCCTATTTTACAATGAAAATCTCCAGCTTATTACAAAGTCCTATGGCCCGGCCTCTTGCCTAACTCTAATCCCTCACCTCTCTTTCCCCTCACCTCCTAGAACAAAACAGGCCTTTTTTGATTCCCTCACCTACAAAACAGGCCTTTTTTCATTCCCAAAGCACACCCCTGAAAGTCTTTCCCTAAAGAAAACACTCTCCCCATCTCTGAGTGCTTATTATTCAGATCTCAGTTTAAATGTCACCTTATTTAGAAAGGTCTTCTGTGACCAGTCAATTTAAAAGTAGCCACCTAGTCATGCACTATCACATTACCTCACCCTATTGCAATTCTCTACATAACTCTTACCACTATCTGGTTTTGAAAACTTGTTTTTCAACTGATTTCTCCCACTATAATGTATACACCATGACAGCAGGACCTGACATTTTTAGTTAGTATTCAACCAATATTAAATAAATTAACATGCAAAGATTGAGGGATCACTGACTTGGCAATTCACCAAAAAATGTATTTAGTTCATTCAAAAGATTTTTACCAAATTCTTGTTGCTGTTTAGTCTCTAAGTCATATCCGACTCTCTGCAACCCAATGGACTGTAGGCTCCTCTGTCCATGGGATTTCCCAGGCAAGCATACTGAAAGGGGTTGCCATTTCCTTCTCCAGGGGATCTTCCCAACCCAGGGATCAAACCCACATCAGCTGCATTGGCAGATGGATTCTCCACCACTAAGCCACCGGGAAAACTCCCTTAAATGCTTCCTGTGTGTTGTGGAATTCTGGCAATCCACTCCAGTATTCTTGCCTGGAGAATCCCACGGACGGAGAAGCCTAGTAGGTTACAGTCCACGGGGTCGCAAAGAGTCGGATACGACTGAGCGACTGAACTGAACTGAACTGAACTGATGGAGGGACTGACTTTTGAGGAAGACACTCTTCTTTGAAACAAGATAGAAGAGTGGAAGGTGACATGGGGGTTGTAGATATGGTATTGAGACACTGAGGAACATCCTGAATCTTGGCTTCATTGTCTCTCTGAAAAGAAAGGGGGCAGGGCGGAATGGGATATTGGCGGGCAGGGGCGGGGAGGGGCGCTGCTGCCTCCAAAGGTAGCTGAAGGCACCTTTGGCCCCACTATAATCTCCATCAGCTCCCTCTAGGCTGTTCCACTCCGATCTGCATTACCATCTTTACTGTGGGCAGTTGCATTCTCTCAGTCTTATGTAAAAAGTTACTTTTTCTTTAAACTGACTTAGAGTTCTAAGGGAAATGGTCTCTTAAAGTTTGGGCAAAGTGGACCCTTTGCTTTCTGAGTAGTCAGTGTGGCTCGAGGTAACCTAAATTCAGATTCTCTCCAATCTAGCATGCCTTCTATTCTGTAGAAGTGAAAGTGATAATCGCTCAGTTGTGTCTGACTCTTTTCAACCCCATGGACTGGAGCCTGCCAGGCTCCTCTGTCCCTGGGATTCTCCAGGCAAGAATACTGGAGTGGGTGGCCATTTCAAATGCTGGCAAATGGTCAAGGGTGATTTAATCACCATTTTGCAATCACCATGAAATAAGTGATTTGAGTAATGATCACCAATCGATGCTAAAACTGTGGGGTGAAAGGTTGTAGGGGACAGGATATTCACGTAGTCTTAAAATATCACCCCACAGATAACTTCTTAACTATAAACAAAAGGAGATAACTTTATAATGGAGAAATCTAGTAGATGTTGCCTTTGCCAGGTGATCAAATTTAGCCTCCCCAATGGTGGGGCAGCTTTTGACCACACAGCTCCAGAAAGGATGTAATGAGAGATAGGTGACATTATCTGTAAGATAGTCTTGCCAAAGAAGTTTAACCTGAATCTAATCACAAGGAAGTAATCAAATAAATCCAGAACACAAGGCACATTGACGAGGCCTGGACTTTAAAAGAAATTTAATGTCAGGAGAAATAATAAAGGAAAGAGGTTTCTTCTAAATTAAATTAGGCTAAAGACACAAAACAACCAAATGCAATAAACCTTGATTGGATCTGAGAAAATAAACAGCAATAAAAGACATTCTTAAGACAACTAGAGAAATGTGAATGTAGACTACATATAGATATTATGTGGTAACTCAGAAGATATTACTAAGTTAATATTAATTTTCTTCCATGTAATAATGGAATTGCAGATGTAGGAGCACGCTGAAGAATTAAATGGTGAAGTGTCGAAGTCTGCAACTTTCAAGTGGTTCAAAGAGCGAGAAAAGCAAACTGTTAACAATTGGTGAATCTAGGTGAAGGATTAAAAAAAGGATTTAAAAAAAATTCAATGCAATTTATTTCATTACTTCAAACATATTTTTTTGCCATGACCTTGGATAGCTTTTCGTGCTTCTTAATATGCTAAATTAGATAGAAATCTTTAAAAGCATCACAGCAAGAAAACTACTCTGCAAAGCCTTTTAGACATAAAAGAATTTCTAATTTGTGTAGGAGTATAAGTGAATATATGGTAAAATGGGAGAGAGGGCCACAAAATAATAAAAAGAAAACTCTCTGGGAGTTGAAGACCTTTGTGTATTGCACTTAACCTGCGGAGGTGTCTGTTTGCTCATCTGCAAAGCAGGGGTAATAATATTGCCTTTGTCATCCTGCGGTCCAGGCACAGGAGAAACAGGATAGGAAAAGACTTTATAAACTGGAAATGGGAATGGAAGTCATACTATTGTGATGTCTTGTTAGCAATGGTTCTTGAGCTTTATTACACCTACCAAGCAACAGGGAAGCTTGTTAAAAGCATAGATTGCCAGTCTTGCCCTCAGAGATTCTGATTTCAGTAGGTCTGGGTACTGGTCCAGAACTTGCTTTGGGGAAGCACACCAGATTCTCTGATGCAAGAGATCTGAAACACTTAGGGAGCCACTGAGGATGCTGGTGCTGTTTAGTCACTCAGTCGTGTCCAACTCTTTGTGATCCCATGGACTACAGCCCAACAGGCTCCTCTGTCTATGGGATTTCCCAGGCAAGAAAACTGGATAGGGTTGCCATTTCCTTCTCCAGGGGATCTTCTCAGCCCAGGGATAGAACCTGTGTCTCCTGTATTGGCAGGCGGATTCTTTACCACTGAGCCACCAGGGAAGCCTGCTGTGGAAATTACTGTGATTTAAAATCCTTGCTACTCAATGTTTGGTCCACAGATTGGCAAAATCACTAACCCCTGCAAACTTGTTGGGAATGCAAAATCTGGCTCTACTCCAGACTTACTGAATCGGAATCTACATTTTCAGCAAGATGCCGAGGTGATTCTAATGCACGTTAACATTTGAGAAGCACCGCAAGACAGATGGGTGACCTCTCTTTCGCCTTGGTCACTGATTCTCAGCTTGCTGTCAGAAGAACTGGGTACCACCTTTGCTGCTGCTGTTACCTTTAACCTCGTGTAGCTCTTCTCTCTGCTTCTGCTTCATTTTGTTTCTGGCTCATCATTCCTAACAGATGTTGATAAACATAACCAGCCATAAACAGACTAATCAAATCATACTAACTCGGGATCTAAATCTAGTTGAGCTAAATATGCAATTTTTTTATTGCAGTGAAATACCATAAAAGTCACCATCTTTGCCATTTTTAACTGTAAAGTTCAGTGATATAAAGTACATTCACATTGTTGTGTAACCATCTGTAGAACTTTTGGTATCTGACTTTGAATGACACTTAACCTCTCTAAGCTTCATTTCATTATCTTTAAAATATGGATAATATTCCTACTCCTACAGAGTATTTTAAGAATAAAATAATATATGAACACGCTTAGGGACCATAAAAGATATTCAACAAATGCTAACTTCCATCCTTGGAAGTAGGTTTCCAGGCAGCCCTGGATGTTCACAACAGATATCATCTACTGAAAGCAACTGATTGTTAAAAGCATATACAAAAATCTATACATTCTGGGTATATTACTGCCTTGCTGCTGCTGCTAAGTTGCTTCAGTCGTGTCTGACTCTGTGCATCCTCAGAGACGGCAGCCCACCAGGCTCCCCCGTCCCTGAGATTCTCTAGGCAAGAACACTGGAGTGGGTTGCCATTTCCCTCTCCAATGCATGAAAGTGAAAAGTGAAAGTGAAGTTGCTCAGTCGTGTCCGACTCAGCGAGCCCATGCACTGCAGCCTACCAGGCTCCTCCGTCCATGGGATTTTCCAGGCAAGAGTACTGGAGTGGGGTACCATTGCTTTCTCTAATATTACTGCCTTAGAACAGGGCAATTTGTAAAATAGAAGGATTCTATAATCTATAGAAGTGGGCAATTTAAAAGAGCTAAAGTAAACAGCAGCTAATTACATCTTATTGGGAAAATTACATTTTGGGAACCAACAACCTTTATGTACACTTTATATAGAAATTCTTGTATTGCTTGTATTTGGTTTATTTTAGAAACAGTTTAAGTATAATCATTATGCTAATTCAATAACTTTCACAAATAGCACTTTCAACTTTGAAGTTGACCCACCTGAATGGATTATTTTAATTCCATTTATGTACACATTATCAGGCTTTCCTGGTAGCTCAGACGGTAAAGCATCTGCCTACAATGCGGGAGATCCAGGTTTGATCCCTGGGTCGGAAAGATCACCTGGAGAAGGAAATGGCAAACCACTCCAGTATTCTTGCCTGGGAAATCCCATGGACCGAAGAGCCTGGTAGGCTACAGTCCATGGGGTCGCAAAGAGTCAGACACGACTGAGCGACTTCACTATGTACACACTGGAAATCTCAAGTGGCACTAGTGGTAAAGAACCTGCCTCCCAGGGCAGGAGACGTAAGAGACACGGGTTCGATACCTGGCTGGGGAAGATCCCCCGGAGAATGGCATGGCAATCCACTCCAGTATTCTTGCCTGGAGAATCCCATGGACAGAGGAGCCTACCAGGCTACGGTCCATAGGGTCTCAAAGAGTTGGACACGATTGAAGCAACTTCGCACACACACACATATACACATTATCTTTTAAGGAGAATGGTAAATTGAAAACTTGTGTTACAAGCAGTAAAGTGAAAAGATTAGTTTAACTTCAGAATCAGATGAGTTAGAACAGGGGAAGGGAATTTGGAGATCCTCTCCTCCAACACCCTTATTTTACACACAAGGGAATTATATTAATCCAGAGAGTGATGAGTGGGTCCAGAGCCCAGGTTACAGGAGTGCATCCTGGTGTCACTTGACCTTGAAGGATGGATAACACTTCGCAAGTGATGGAGAGAGGTTGTAGAAAGGCTGGCAGCATTCCAGGTAGAGGGATCAACAGAAGTAATTTCACAGAGCCCGGCTCTGAAACCTAGAGGTGATGAGTGTGTTCAGGGATTGTCACAGAGTGGGAAGGCTGGAGGGAGAAATTAAGATGAAGTTTCGTGATGGAAGAAGAGAGTCTTGGATTGCCCTGTGACACAGAATATCAGAAGAAAGGTGCAGGGTTTTTTGGGGGGGGTGGATTGTATAGTTTTTGTGGCCCTTTCATGTTTATATTCTCATGTAATCATTTTGGAAAGTAGGTTTTTTACAGATGATGGTCTAATATTCAGGAGGCCATGTTCTTTGTAAGTGAAAGTGGAGTTGCTCAGTCGTGTCCAACTCTTTGTGACCCCATGGACTGTAGCTACCAGGCTCCTTCGTCCATGGGATTTTCCAAGCAAGAATACTGGAGTGGGTTGCCATTTCCTTCTCCAGGAGATCTTTCTGACCCAGGGATTGAACCTGGGTCTCCCGCATTGCAGGCAGATACTTTACCATCTGACCCACCAGGGAAGTTCAGGGAAGTTCTTTGTAAAGCAAAGACTTGAATGCAGGCTCTGAAGAGAAAGACTATATTCTGATTCTTAAAAGCATGAGCTCCAGAGCGAGGCCACTTGGGTTCAAATCTCTCTGGCCCCATTTAGAAGCCATATGACCTTAAGAGAGGGAAAAAAAAAAGTGTCTGTGTGCCAAGCTTTGTTCTAAATACATACAAGTACCCGTTTAATACAACAGCCCTAGGATATGTATTCTATTATTATCACTATTTTAAAGCCTCTCCCTCCAAAAAAGAAAAAGAGGAAGGAACTGGGATGCATTCCCCCCCTAAATTCTCTGTTCTCAGTTTATCATCTAATCTCAACTCCTTGGTATTCCACTCATAGCCTCCCCACTTGTGTCACTGTGGTAGATAAGATTACCATTCAAATTTTTCACCTCCTCCCCTCACCAGCTTCATGCTTAGTTGCTCAGTCATGTCTGACTCTCTGCAACCCTGTGGGCTTTAGCCCACCAGGCTCCTCTGTCCATGGAATTCTCCAGGCAAGAATACTGGAGTGGTTGTCATTCCCTTCTCCAGGGGATGTTCTTGACCCAGGGATCGAACCTGGGTCTGCTGCACTGCAGGCAGATTCCTTATCATCCGAGCCACCAGGGAATCCTCCCCCTCACCTGTTTAAGAGGTGTCTGCTTCCCTCCCCCTCTTTTGGCTCAATCACATGACTTGCTTGGCCAAGGAGATACTAGCAGCTATCACACTGACACGTGAAATGTGCTTTCCCAGGTGGGCTTGCCCTCTCGTCCTTCTGCCGTCACCTTGAGAAGGGCTTCCCCTGGACGACAACTACCCCTGCAGCTTGGGGCGCCAAGCGACCCCAGCAGTGCCCCCAGACTTCCCAAAGGCTGAGTGACCACCTTCCATTCTTGCAGAAAGTATAACACCAGCCCACCCAAAAACTCTCTGAGGTTCAAGGATAAAAATCTAGAACCACATGCACCTCACAGCAGAGCAGAGTTTCCTTCTTGGTTGTTCTAGAAGCTAAACCAGATGATGAGGCAAAAAAGAACTGGAACCTTTTTTTTTTTTTCTGCACTGCACAGCCTGTGGGATCTTAGTTCCTTTACTAGGGATCAAACTTAGGCGCCAGGCAGTGGACGCGTAGAATCCTAACCACTGGACCACCAGGGATTTCCCTGGGACCTTAACTTCTGCTGTTTACAGTAGTTCCATTAGAACCGGTCCTTTTGATTAAAGACAACCAATTTCTTAAAACAGCAGGGTTTGTAATTTTTTTCTCCCAACAAACCCATAAAAGAGAAAACTCAGACCAGAACCTAATTAAATCTCTTGACAGTTACCGGGAGTTATGACAGGGAACTCAAGTTTATGGCTAGAGAACCCCCCACTCGGATGAACATACATGGTTAGTCTTCCCCTCCACGCTGGCAGTGCTGTGAGAATATTTTTCAAGTGGAACTGGAGCTGTTGATCCCCTCGCTCAGGAGTGGCAGGAGCCCCATTCTGTCTACTCTAGTCAGTGGCAACAGTGAAAAGACCTTCACACACAGAATCTGGGCATCTGGAGAATGTAGAAATAGAAGTTTCCCACCTAATGATGATAAACTCCACTGTTAATAATCAGCTTGCAAATCCTACTATTATATTAGGTAATAGAGGTTCAATAGATATGTTCTTTAAAAATCTTACATAAATCACTCTTCTATAATCACATCTCATTCTAAATGAACCAAAGCGCTGTTTAAAGAAATGCTATGGTGAAATTTTTCATATACCCCCCCAAATCACTCTGGTATCTGTTATGGAAATTTTCTACAGTGGGTATTCCTAAAGCAGGGTATCCTTGGGGTTCTTCCCCTACAGAGCAGCATCTCTACAGGGTTGCATCCATGTCACAATGACAACAATAATGTTAGAACGCTTTACATCACTCTTTATTTCAAAAGTGCTTTACTAACATAGACTAATCTTTACAACATTCAAGGGAGGTAGATAAGTATTACACCACTTTCACAGATGGAGAAACCGAGGCAGAGATTAGTAAGTTGTGTTAAAGGGCATAACATATGGCACAATTAAGAAAAGAATTTGTTGCAGTCATGAATCACTGGTGACCTTTCCCGTGACATCTGAGTTCCACCAACACAGAAGTAGCGGATGCCGCAAGGAAGCAGATGGTCGATATTATGGCTAGTCTAAGGCTACACACTTCACCTGGTTGATACCACACGTTCAATATGCTGGGTGCTGGCAAGTATCTCCCTCACACACATTCTCAGGTGACTCTGACTCTAAAACAGGGGTCAGCGGAGACTGTCGTGGGTGCAGAAGGAGGGGCTGCAGAAACAGGGCTGGGAAGGCAGAGACAGAAAAGGGCAAAGAAGAACAAGAGGAGCAGCTGGGAAAGCAGGCCAGCGGAAAGGAAAGCCTCAGCAGAAAAGAAGTGCTATGCCATCTGAACAGCTCGGACATCTAGAGATGCTATTAAGAGAGTAATTCTTTGCAATGACATTACAGAGTCACTCTTCATGGCTTTGCCAAATATAATTATCAGGTCCTTCTGACATTCCCAGGAGGCAAACCATTTCTCTCCCCTGGTCCAGATCAAGTGCTGATGTAATTGACCTGACACTGCAGAAGCTGTTGACAACTCAAATACACTGCCCCACCATGCCTCTTTCCTTCTGTTGACTCTTGTCTTAAAAAAAAATAAAATAAAAACAATGTATTTTAAGATTCTCCCTGAAAAGTTCCTACAGTATTTCCTAATTTTTAATGCATAATAAGGTAGGAGTCTATGTTCGATTATTGTAAAGGGGCTATAATAGGCATTCGTGGGAATTAGCCTCTCAGTCAGTGCATCTTTACACAAGGGACAGTTAAAAAATACCCTGAAATTTGTGGGTGCCAACTAGGAGAGAACTGAAGCCCAAGATAAAAGAAATCAGTTGACCCTTGAACAACACAGGTTTGAACTGTGCAGGTTCACTCATACTCAAATTGTTTTCAATAGCTGGGTACCATAGTACGACACCATCTGCGGTTGGTTGAATCCCCAGAAGCAGAATTGCAGATACAGAGAGCTGACTGTAAAGTTGCAGGCGGATTTTCCACAGCTGGGGTGTGTTGGTGCCCTTAGTCCCCCAGTTGTTAAGGGTCAACGACAGTCTTTCCTGACCTTTCAAGTGTGAAGCCTTTATAAGAGATGGTGACTGATATACTGCTAGCTGCAGTGGAGGTACTGATGGCAGACAGCACCAAACGAGTCGGGTGATGAGGACCCAGCGGGGAGGGGTTAAAATGTCAGCTGAACAGGTGCAAGGGGCAGCACGGGCAGCTGAAGTGGCAGAAGTCAGAGCAAAGAGGTGACAGCCAAAGAGGAGATGAGAGGAGGAGCTGGTGTTCCAGGCTGAGTGGCAGCAACTGCACTAATCTGTGTCCAGGCTTCTCCTAGGACATTGCCAGCCACATGCATCTTTCCTTTGTTTCAATCAACATCATTCTTTCAGGCATCAACTTCAAAACCTTAGTCATCCGCTTCAACAAAAGAAATCTGCTGCCAAGCCTGAGTGATTCCACTCCCGCCCTTCACATTGGTCTCCCTCGTTTTGCACTACAGCCTCCTCTAGGTCCTCCTACCATTTCATCCTAACTACAGCCAAGCCCTCCTACCTCGTCTTCTGGACTCTTCTTCTCTAAACTCAGTTCATCTTCTAATCTTCCTCCTGGAGCACCGTTTTGATCATGTTACTGCCGAATTTGGAAACTACCCTTCATCCTCCCAACTACATGTCTCACTGCGCAAATCTTCAACAGGATCTTACATCTCGTGAATATGCTCTCCTTTCTGAATCTCCACCTACCAAAATATCAACTCTAAAGATTCAGCTGAAATGCTACCTCCTCCAAGCGGCCTTCCTTCAAGCTTCTTCACTCTCTGCTGAGCTACAAATGCTCTAGAAGACGTGCACTGATCAAATACATGACAGCTGTGTACAAGCTCTCCTCCTGGGCTATGTCCATGATTTGGCAGGGCAGGGGATGTATTAGTATTCATCTATCAGTTCTCTACAGCACCTGCCAAGAGATGTTTATTGCATTTTCGCCTCAGGTAAAGAACTGCTCAAAAGTGGAATGCATTGGGATATACCTGTTCATAAGTGGAGGCCTTACGAGTAAGCTGTAGATGTCATCTGGCTCTCAGGATAAGGCAAATCCATGACAGTGCTTTTGAGGGATGGAGTGGGAGCAGGCAGGTGGGGCTATTTAAGTCAAGAGACCTAGCACTGAGGTTCTGTTTTGCCATTCACTAGCTTTCAGCCTGGTGCAAGTGTTTCTTCTGAGCATCATTTCCTCACTCCTGCTGGACTTGACAGGACTAAGGACCAAATGATACACGTTTGTGAACTCTACACCAGTGGGTCTCAGTCTCAATTGGGCATCATCATCCTTTGCAAAGCTTCCCAAAATACAGAAGACCAGGCCTCAAACCAGGTAAACTGAATCTCCTGGGAATGGAACCAATTGAGACAAATTTTTTATAAAACACTGCTTCTAACGCAGCTCAAGGTTGAAAACTTATAAACTCATAAATACCATTAACACTAGAACACGTGCTTTAGCCTGCTGGTTTAATTATCCTTTATTTGTTCAGTTAGGAATTAGTTTGATGCTTTTACAATTCCATTATATGTGTGAGCTCTTTTTGTGTTGTTCCACATTGTTATTTGTGTGATAAGGTGGCAAATTCTGAGCGAATAATAATATATGGCACAATGCTGTATACAAAAACGTACCTAACCCAATGGTGGTGTCATTTTTTTTTTTTTTTAAGATCAAGGTCCTCTAAAACCTTGCTGCACAGAATCATGGTGATCAGACAAGCAGAACTGGCATAACCTGGAAGCTTGTAAGAAATGCACAGTCTCAAGCCCCATGCCAGAATCAGCATGTTAAGGAGATTTTCAGGTGGACCAATAGATGAAGCAAATCAAACTTTTGACAGTTCACATCTGTGTTGAGGACCTGCCATTCTCTGGCCTAATTTGTCTCCCATAAATCCATGAAGCTTGAGACTTTTTCCAGATGATGCTTCTCTAAAGGGTCCAGTTGGTAAAAAAAAAAAAACTAAGAACACAAATCCTTACAAAAGCATCCTTCTTTTGAAAGAAGACTAGTCTTCATGGGTTCCCTTTAATAACTGGTTCCTCTAAGGTATTTAAAATATGATCAGTGCATATAATAAATTGATATCCATTTAAGTTTTATGCAGTGCATATGTATATGAGTACATATGTACTTTACTGAATTTACAGACCCTGAGACCCAAATTCCAAAATTATGAAAGGAAGTTTAGCCACTGTAGTACACTCTCCCCGTTGACTCACATCCTATGGACAATTATGATGTTAGCAGTCGTTGTCCAAGACTGTGCAGACCACACCATAGTCAAGGAGTTGGTCTGATCATTATCTAGACCAACTCCCTTGTTTTAGAGACAGGAAACACCACGGCCGAAGACTAAATGGAGTTACCCGAGGTCACACAGCACCTGAGGCAGAGCCAAGCTCAGAATTCAAGCCCTGACTCCTAGTCCTACACTACCTACCTAGCCTCTGCCACACATACTCCTCCTTCCCCGACACACAGTCTTGAAGTTTCATTCTCAGACTCTGCTGACCTGCCATGGCACTGGAGTGTCACTTTGCTTCTCCCAACTACTGCTATGCCCAGCTCCCAAGGCTGTTTTTTGCACTAGGCTACAGGAGAAGTTATATCACAGCTCAGTCAAAATATACATTTATCAATCCGTATTTCCAAATCTATTGGTAATGGATTCTGAAAAAGCTCAATGCTGCTGCTGCTGCTGCTAAGTCGCTTCAGTCGTGTCCGACTCTGTGCGACCCCACAGATGGCAGCCCATTGGGCTCCGCCATCCCTGGGATTCTCCAGGCAAGAACACTGGAGTGGGTTGCCATTTCCTTCTCCAATGCAGGAAAGTGGAAAGTGAAAGTGAAGTCGCTCAGTCGTGTCTGACTCAGCGACCCCATGGACTGCAGCCTACCAGGCTCCTCCGTCCATGGGATTCTCCAGACAAGAGTACTGGAGTGGGATGCCATTGCCTTCTCCGAAAAAGCTCAATACCAACTGTGTAATGCTTATGGGGCATTACTACTAGCCAGCACCAGGAGTGTGGCGAGGGAAGCGTCTTTCCTTAGGTGGCTAAAGATTAAGACTAAGGGCAAGCATGAACTCAGTAGTACAAAGTTGGGAGGAACCTACAGCAGGAAGGCAAAAACTGGAGCACAGTGGGGGAAGCAGCACCTTTAAAAAACATACACAGTGTGACTATAAAATTGCCAAGTCTTGTCTTTTAATAAAATAAGAAATAAGCATGACAGAATGTAGAACTCTAAACGAACATTTCTCTCTCAAAGTAAACACATCCTTAGTTCCAACATTGCTGGAGACATTATCTGGAACTCTTCTTTGAGGAAAGGGGGAAAAAAAGGCAGTCTGTGAGCCACATTAGAAAATAACCTTCCATATGCCGGGCTGTTTAAAAACGGAAAATCCACACTCAGAAGATGACACAGAAAAACTGAAAAGTGTGCTGTAGCTCTTGTGGAGGTTCCCGAAAGACCTCTAGCAAACCCTGAGCAACAGCAAAAATCACCACTGGAGAAATGTGTATCCTCCCAAGACAGCCGCTTTCAATGGGAGGGCATTTATTTGGATAGAAAAGGTCTGCTGTTTAATTAAAAAAAAAAAAAAAAAAAACCCACAAAACCCAGCCACACTCCCTTTATAGTCACACTTGCATTTGATTAAAAAATACAACAACAACACTCACACATGGTTCTTGTATGAATTCTAATTAAGAGACATTACATTCAGAATGATAGCACTCAAAGTGATAATTTTCAGAAAACTCTAACAGCTTCTTTACCACTGAAGGGCTACACAGGGTGCAGCTGTTTACCTGAATGTATTCTTAAGTGACTACTACCACTCTAATTTTCCTAGTTCGTAGCTCTGTTACAGGTTACTGACCGCAAGTTCGTGTTCCAGACTTTCTTTGCCAACACAGATTAATTACAAGGGGGCCACCCCCACAGTCTTTTAGGGTGAATTGGGAAAGGGCCGGTTAAATGAGGAAACAGGCCACTCCTTGGTAAAAGTTTGCAGTTTTCTTTCCCAATACATCTTCTTTTTATTGAGAACTTCCATTTTTATCCTGTGTTCCTCCTCTGCCATCTCACACTCTCGCTCTATCTGCTGGATTTTGGCCACATGCACCTCATTCATTTGTATCAGCTGCAGTTGTAAGATGGACATTTGTTGATGGTGTTCTTCCTCATGCATCTTTTTTAAAGCACCTTCCTGAGAGGTTTTGCTCCTGTAGTTTTTATTGGCTGTTATTCTGACAGCTGAACACGAGGGTTCAGGTTGAGAGGTCCCCTCACATACTGGAAAATGTATGAACTCTTTCTCATCATCGCACAGTTCTCTATTTGAAACAGCAAATGATTCTGAAAAACAGTAGCAGAAAACATATGTTCAAAGATCTTACAGGCAGAGAGTAAATCAATCCTATTTCAAATGACAGGGTCCCCCATGGCAGGATGACTTGAGACAGCATCTGCTCTGGTCTGCATGGCCACAGGTACCCCTGTCACTGCTGACTCAAAAAAAAAAAAAACATCGAAAGCAATTTTCCCTTAAGAAAGTAACGATAATAGGTTTCATCATGTCATTTCTGACACTGCAAACTATGAGAAAAGTGGTCCAAGACTGTGCTTATCAAGGACTGGAGACCTGGGTATGCGGATGTAAGTTCTAAAATGAAACGTGCACAACCCCCAGTGAGCAGAAGACCACAGTACGAAGCCAGTGGTCAGTTTGCAGATTAAGAAGTTCTTCCTTTGCCTGATCTCCCTCTCTGATTCTCATTCAGCCAAGAACACTGAAGTTCAATCTCCGCAAGGGCACCATTGCTGGGGGTCCTGTTCACAGGTCTTAACCCTTACCCTGGAGAGGCATCTCACAAAGGTTCTTCCTAGAAAGATGAGGCTACATCCTCACTTCTCCTCAGTCTCCTTACATTTGGCCGTTCCCTCTAGCACTGCCATCTGGGGATCAATATTCAGATCCTACAGGCAATTTCTGACATCCCTCTTATGAAACTTCTCCCTAGCACTTGACGATCCTTCTTGACTTTTTTTCCCCCCTATTAGCTTCTGAACCATTGCTTTCTCCTAAGTTTCCTCTCTGATTACTCTTTCTTCTCTTTTCTGGATCACACTTAAATGTTCTCCTGGGGTTCCTATCTCTGGCTCTGTTTTCAATCCACCCTAAGTAACCCTCATAATCTAATTCCAACCTTCCTTTATCTTCCTTGACTTACTCTTCAAAATCCTAGGTATCCTCCAATTCTACCACAATCTTTATTTCCCCCCATAATGCTGTCTCACTGCTCCTTCAGCCTACAGTTGGGCTCACTAACTGTCCCCAGCCCCTCACTCAAACACACACACTTACTCCAGTTTCCCTTCCAACCTTCTCCCTAACCCCTACTTCATTCAGGATCAATGCTACTTGCTCTGTGAAACCTCAGCCCTCTCCCTTTCTCTTGTTATAGAACTTAACACATCCTGGTATTGTTTGAGGACTGTGACTTATTCATTTCTTTTATCCAAACGCTGGACTGGAAGAAACACAAGCTGGAATCAAGATTTCTGGGAGAAATATCAATAACCTCAGATATGCAGATGACACCACCCTTATGGCAGAAAGTGAAGAGGAGCTAAAAAGCCTCTTGATGAAAGTGAATGAGGAGAGCGAAAAAGTTGGCTTAAAGCTCAACATTCAGAAAACGAAGATCATGGCATCCGGTCCCATCACTCCATGGGAAATAGATGGGGAAACAGTGGAAACAGTGTCAGACTTTATTTTTTGGTGTTCCAAAATCACTGCAGATGGTGACTGCAGCCATGAAATTAGAAGACGTTTACTCCTTGGAAGAAAAGTTATGACCAACCTAGATAGTATATTCAAAAGCAGAGACATTACTTTGACAAGGAGATCCAACCAGTCCATTCTGAAGGAGATCAGCCCTGGGATTTCTTTGGAAGGAATGATGCTAAAGCTGAAACTCCAGTACTTTGGCCACCTCATGCCAAGAGTTGACTCACTGGAAAAGATTCTGATGCTGGGAGGGATTGGGGGCAGGAGGAGAAGGGGACGACAGAGGATGAGATGGCTGGATGGCATCATGGACTCAATGGACATGAGTCTGAGTGAACTCTGAGAGATAGTAATGAACAGGGAGGCCTGGCGTGCTGTGATTCATGGGGTCGCAAAGAGTCGAACACGACTGAGTGACTGAACTGAACTGAACTGAACTGGGCACCAATTATTTTGCTTGGTACCTAGCAGATACCTAGTAAACATTTATGCACTGAAGCTTTGAACAGAAGGGAACAGAGCTTACGGATACAAAAGGTTGCCACGTTTGGTGGTGCCATGTCTGCCCTAGTATTTTTATAGGGCAATGATATGAGTATCAGTTAGGCAGTTTCCATAAGGAAACCACAACACCACTAACTCATGATTCCATGTGGTAGGACTGGATTCTAGCTTTGACTCCAATGCTTTCTTGGGGTGCTTTATATTTCCAATAATGAGACTCCTCTCCTTGGAGAAAAATAACATCAATTTATTAACAGAGTTGATTACATTAGTACGTCCACTCCATTATTCCAGAAGATGGGATGCCAGGAATGTTCATGGCTACTGGGGGAGACCTAACTCGTAAAACTCTGTTAATAAAAAGAAAATGGCTGCTGTTTAGATGATTTCACTCCAAGGGGTTAGGTAACAACCATAACTAGTCCCTAATTAAGCTTAAAGAAAAGGTAAAAAAAAATCTTACTTCTGAAAGGGAAGGTTAAAAGGACTCCTGCGTCATCCAGAGATAATGAAAATGTCTCCCTAGGAGTCTTCCCAACTCCAGCGGCTACAGCCTCAATTAGATGTCCTTCCGTCACGCTCCCACTGCCTCCGGAGCCTACCTCTGGCAGAGCACTTGTTAAAAATGGCGGTTTAACTACCTCCCCTTCAGGTCTCTGCTCACTTTGAAGACAGACACTGCCTCTAATTCATCCTCCTGGAGGACCCAGCTCAGGGCCTGACACACTGCTGGGCTTGTAAGAAATGTGTGTGGGATGAATTGGCTGCAGAGGGTCATATCGCTCTCAACACGGCACAACTGTGAAGAAAGAATAGCATTCTGAGCGGAGAGCCAAGCGCAGGACAAAGGAGTGGAGACAGCTGAGCACCGAGAACAGGGTCCCTTAGACGGGCTCAAATGCAGAGAGGATTACCTCATCCGCTTCCTTTCAAGTCTCAGATCTGAAATTGTCTTCAAAGAAGACTGGACACATTAGACGTTTTTTGGTACCTTTAGCCTCTTCTCTCTTTGATTTCATTCCAGAGGACAGTTCTGGATACTCCTCTGAGCTTTTAAAAAGTCCATGCCCTGACAATGCTACTCATCTCTCCCAATTTCTAAATGCTTATTTTTATCTCAATAAGTCTTGGCTTTAGGGGCCTTTTGATGATGACGATGATGACAGCAATACCATTTTCTAAGCAGCTAACCAGGCACTAGGCTAGTGCTTTGCAGCATTATCTCATTCAATCCTTATAACAACCCACTGAGAGAGGTGCTTTTATTTTTTATTTCATTTCTGGTCACACCCCATGGCATGTGGGACCTTTGCTTCCTGACTATGGATCGAACCTGTGCCCCTGCACTGGAAGATGGAGTCTTAACCACTGGACCACCAGGCAAGTCCTTGAGGCAGGTACTATTACAGAAAACCAAACACAATAAGCTAAAGTCACTTGGCTAGCTGAAAGGACCAGGACTCCAATCCAGGTCTGCCTGAGTCAAGCCCAACTATTACAACACCCAGCCTCTCATTATATCACCTGCTCCGCTGATTACTTACATATCTTGAAATGCAGTCTTCAGGTTGTATCCACTACAAAACCACTGATTATTAAGACTATGGGTATATACTTCAAATCTTGACCTCAAAATTTCTCTCTAGACTTATGAACATGAACACAATATGTTTATGTCTGGGAACAGATAAGTGAGTCTACTTTAAAATTAATTTTCTTTAATAGTTTAAAAGTGTGCACATTTTAAATTTAAAAAGCCAGATCTCTCAAGACTCTGCTAGAAGCTGGAGCTTAAAACTAGAGAAACCTGATGGAGTAGTTAATTAACTTTCACACAAATATTAGCTCCAATGATTGGAAGCTAGTGTTCAGATAGGGAGAGTCTCCTCTTAATTGGAAAAAGACTCTCCTGGGAATGGCAACCTGCTGCAAACACACACCATGTAATCTCTCTCCCAGGTAAAACAAAGCCACCTGAAGTAGCAAACAACTCGATCGTGTGCAAAACAGGTAAGAAGGCCTAAAGTGTTTCCTGGGAGCAGAGAACACAGTCAAGGGGTGTTCTTCCACTTGGGCAATTTGAGTTAAGTTCAATTTCATCAGGAAAACCAATGAAGGCAGTCAAAGGATAGGAAGGAAACAATGTTCAGGCTAAGACTCAGCCCTTCTCAGCAGAAAAAATGGAACCAGAACTGACAGGGAATATGGATAAATAAGATGCCGGGCATGTACACTACAGAATATTATACATCAACTAAAAGAAACAAGTTAGATTTACTCACTGTGGTGGGGATAGATCTTTAAAACATTCTAAGAAAAGAGCTAAGAGAAAAAGGAATGGCATCTATAGCATGATTTTTAATCTATGTAAATTTTTAATGCTTGCAAAAAATAAAATACACACACTCAATACCAATGCGTGCTTTCAAAAACACGTGAGAGAATATACAACACATTAGAATGATTAGGGTTCAGGAGAAGAGTGAAAGTGGTGAATGGGGATTTTTAAAAAAAGGAAAAAAATAATGCTGATTTTTGTACAAGTAATACATACACAGAAAAGGACTTTTCCAGCCCTTTATATATCTAGTATGTCATGACTAGAAATAAAAATCAGTCCCCTGTACTGGAGTTCCTACCCCAAAAGAACAGGATTAAACTAAAAAGACTAATAATGGAACTTATTAAGAAATGTTTGATAGGTTGGCATGTCTATGTCTGCATTACTGGAGTATAGCTGTATAGCAGAGAACTAACAACACATGAATTAAATGTAAGTTCTCTCAGGATACTTGAGTCCTACCTGAAAGCTTAGCTTTCTCACGTGTATCTGACATTTGGCCATTCTACCCTCCTGATCACCCCCAGCAAATTTTGTCAACTCCCTTAGTTTGTTCTGCAAACCTGTTCCCCAAAGATTATGGAAGATAAGTATCGAAGCCAAATTATGACATATCATAAATCTACAGGGTATAAATTCCTTTAATATATTTAAGGGGAAAATACCCGTTTTTTACAAATTCATTCCTAAGTGTTAAGACCAGAGCATTCAAATACAGATATACATTTCATGAAAGTTATTGACAAAGCTAAGAACATGCAAGGGACGGTGATCAAGACGACACAGCTGAAGACATCTCACCTAAGAAATAGTTGGAGGGAGGCCTCTAGGGGAATGTGTTAGGCTCCTCTGTTTAACCTCCAACAAATCTCTGAGCACCTAATTCTGTCACAGGCACTGTGTAAGGTGTTAGGACAGTGCTGTCCGACAGAAATATGAGTTACATGTGCATTACAATTTCTTCTCATAATCACATTAAAGAAGTAAAAAGAGGTGAAATTAATTTTGGTAACATTTTTAATCCAATAGATCTAAAGTATTATCATTTCAACATGCAATCAATATAAATGTTATGAGTAAGACTTTACATTCTGTTTTTTTGGTACTAAATCTCTGAGATATAGTGCACGCATTTATAGCACCTCTCAATTCAGTCTCCCTGCATTTCAAGTGCTTACCAGCCTCACGTGGCTTGTGGCTGCTATACTGGACAGCACAGTAGAGACAGAGAGACAGTAGAGACAAAGTTAGCAGAGATGCTAACTAAACACACAAACACACAGAGTCCATGAGCCAAAAGATACACGATAGGATGAGAGCCATAACTCTACAGCAGGTTCTCAACCTTTTTCCCAGCAAGACCCGGAAACAGTGATTAACAATTCCAGCTTCCTTTTTCTTTCTTAAAAGTAAGTTGAAATGCAAAATGGGTGAGGTAACCTTAAAGCTGTTTTAATGTATGGAAAGAGTTCCAGTACCTTCACTACTAGGGAATACAAATTATTTTGGACCCAGTTCCCAACTGACAAAGCAACACACTTCACCACCACCCTCCAGATCTGACCTGGAAAGAGGAGCCAGACAGCACATGGCTATATCTCAAGAACCATCAGCAAAAAGTCTCATGTGCCATATATATTCACACAGCCAATTTAAAGTAAATCTCTTTACAAGTGAATCTCTAGCAAACGTCACTACAGGAAGGACACTGAGAATCCACACTTATTCCCTTCTGGTTGAAAATTTAGAAATTGTGTTTATGAGTAAATAAATTATATCCTTTCCTCTAAAAAGCAAGAGGAAAAAAATCTGTAAGAATAGACTTTTTAGTTCCTACTCAAGAATTTGAAAATGGGGAAATAAGACTGTCCCCTTAGAATAAGCTGATGAAATCAATACACAACCATCCAGACTGCAGATCTGCAAAGTGAACTGCATGCAGTCCACACCAGCATCTTCCTCAGCAACATCTCTCAGGGAAGATAAGCAATTTGAAAAGCAGCCCTGCTGATTCACCTCCCCCAGCACCATTCCTTTCACTGCCTCGCAGACATAGAATCACCCAAGGCCAGCATAATGGAGAGGAACTGGCTGAAGCTGTAAACATCTCCAAGGCAAGGACACTGTCAATTAGCAGCGGACCCCACTTTAGGGCAGAAGCAGCAATGAGGATGGAGGAGAGAGAGCTGGCAGTGTCCGTATTAACACTGGAAGCCTCCCCAGCTGAGGAACTCAAGAATCAACTTAAACACAGAGATCCTACCCTGAGAAACAACACATGAGTTGCCTGATATTCACTGGCTTCCTAGATTTAACCTTGGCCAAATGATCAGAAAACAAAAATTTGATCATAATTAAGCTTCCCAGGATGATCTGCAGACATAAAAAAAAAAAGTGCTAATCTGAAACATGTTATTATCTTTTCTACTCTACATGAATAACATTCTTGGTTTTAAACAGTTTCTTGTGACTCTTAATTAACCAGTCCCTCAGAGCTTCAATTTACTCTCGGGACACTAATAAGTGAATTTCTCATCCTGCAAGCCAAGAGTTGGATTTTTCCAGGCAAATCCTTGCTGTCTGGGTCCTTGGAGGGCCTTTTGAGCAGCCTTCTGGCCTTCCCAGAAATCTTCCTCTGCATCAAGGTATATTTTCTGCAAACTGCCATGAATCTTTACATAAACTGATCTTTCCTATCTTAAAACAGGCAGAAACTACTGATACTTTGCCTATATGCATTCTCACCCTCCCCTTGCCTGGAGACATTTCAATAGCCCCTTAATTCCAACTTTTTAAAGCCATGACCCACTACTGTTACAGTCTTAATTATATGACATTCTTCTACTTCCCTAAGAATTACGTATGACATATTTTTCTCTTTTCAAAAAAGTATATTAAAACTAAAATGAATTTTTCCCAGAATTTCTCATGTTTCCTGGAATACACAAACCAGAACTATAGATCACAATGTTATAATAGGTAGAAATGCTAGTTTTTAACTTGGGTGACTGCTAAATGGGTGTTTGGTATATTAGCCTCTGTACTTTTGGTAACTTTGAAATCGTTCACTTTCTTAATGTGGCCTTTTGAGGAACTTAATGTGGTGCTTTGCACACAACAGTCCTCAAAAACTACTTTTGAAAGATAAAAAATATGATTGACTGAAATGAGTATAAATCCTCAAAGTCTCTTTAATATGTAAGATAGATTGAGATGAGCAACTAAGGTACTTCATTCATAACTATATTGATGCAGCCCCTTAATTTTCCCTCTTAGGTGATACCAGTGATTACTGAGACCTCTCCCAAGGAGAGAAGAGCTTCTGTTTTTAGGGACAACATGACTTGAATGTCCTATCTAATCCAGAAATTCTGAATTAAGAAAGTCAAGTCTGACAGCTAAGTTATTTTTTTTCCTAAGCTCCGGGGAAATGAAGGGCTTGAACACTGCACTGTCAACGGCTACCCGAGGGGAAGGTGCAGGCGGGCGGCCCGCGCGGTACCTTGGGCAGCGGCCTCGGCGTGGTACTCGGGCTCCTCCTCGGGAGGGCTCTGCAGGAAGTACAGCTGCTCCGGCAGCATGCTGGCAATCTTCTCCTTCCCCAGCACGTGGGTGCTCAGAAGCGGGCTGACGCTGCGCTTCACTTTCTCTCTTCTCTCGTGGGCCATAATCTTTTTGGTCCGAGCCTTGATGTTCTCCCAGCACTTCTTTAGCTGTTTGAAATCCCGCAGCGACACGCTGGGCTGGGAGTTGTACTCGTGGGCAAGCGCCTGCCAGGTGCGCTGCTTGAGGGCAATAGTTCGCGCATCGCTTTTCTTACATTCCAGCACATACTTGTACTTTTCTACTAACGCCAGCAGGATGCTCTTTTCCAATTCCGAGAAGTATTTGGCAGGTTTTATGATTTCGTTGTTTTGCATTTTCCACTGTGTTTCTCCTGGCTGTTAGCTATCCTGGAACAGGAAGTTTGAAACAATCATTATCAACTCCAGCTATAAAGGGATCAGCTAATCACTCAAGCTCCATTCCTGACTTGATTCCCTTGTCTGAAATATGGCACTTTCCCCCACTTTTTAATATTGAGTTGTGATATTCTCAAGAAAACATTCAGAAGTTTACCAGGAATGGGGTTTTTACTTAAGAATAGATTTTGAAGTGGGGGTTCCTTGGTGCCTCAGATGGTAAAGAATCTATCTGCAATGCAGGAGAAGCGGTCAGTCCTAGGTCGGGGGAATCCCCTGGAGAAGGGAATGGCTACCCAACCGGTAGAATCTTGGCTGTACCTCTTGGCTACTTTGTGGTTAGCTGGTTATTGTGTTTAGTCGTGTCTGACTCTTTCCCATCCCATAGACTGTAGCCCACCAGGCTCCTCTGTCCTTGGGATTCTCCAGGCAAGAATACTAGAGTGGATTGCCATTTCCTATCGAGGGGATTTTCCCTGCCCAGGGGTTGAACCCACATCTCCCGCTGGCAGGCAGGTTCTTTACCTCTGAACCACCAGCAAAGCCTGATTATGTGGTGCATGCATGCGTGTTCAGTCGCTCAGTCATGCCCCACTCTTTTCGACCCCATGGGCGTTAGCCCACCAGGCTCCTCTGTCCATGGGATTCTCCAGACAAGAATACTGGAGTGGGTTGCCATGCCCTCCTCCGGGGATCTTCCCAACCCAGGGATCGAACCTGCATCTGCTGTGTCTCCTGCATTGCAGGTGGATTTTTTTTACCATTGAGCCACTGAGGAAGCCCCTATGTGGTACAGAAGAGCCAAAAAAAAGAAAAGCTGAACATCTATGTGGAACTCTATTGTGTTAATTTGTTTCTATCACTCACCTAGAGCCAGACATCTTGGAATGTGAAGTCAAGTGGGCCTTAGAAAGCATCACTATGAACAAAGCTAGTGGAGGTGATGGAATTCCAGTTGAGCTATTCCAAATCCTGAAAGATGATGCTGTGAAAGTGCTCCACTCAATATCCCAGCAAATTTGGAAAACTCAGCAGTGGCCACAGGACTGGAAAAGGTCAGTTTTCATTCCAATCCCAAAGAAAGGCAATGCCAAAGAATGTTCACACTACCGCACAATTGCACTCATCTCACGTGCTTTTAGTAAAGTAATGCTCAAAATTCTCCAAGCCAGGCTTCAATAGTACGTGAACCGTGAACTTCCAGATGATCAAGCTGGTTTTAGAAAAGGCAGAGGAACCAGAGATCAAATTGCCAACATCCGCTGGATCATGGAAAAAGCAAGAGAGTTCCAGAAAAACATCTATTTCTGCTTTATTGACTATGCCAAAGCC
>SJYT01080116.1:565724-589548 GCA_006410635.1 Cephalophus harveyi | reverse complement strand
TCTTTAAAATGAGGACCTGGAGTCTGTGATTCTTAAGCTATAAGGGCCACTTTTAAAAGTGTACAGTTCCATGTAAATAATTAATATAATTTCAGAGGTGTAAGGGCCTGAACCCTTTAAAGATTGAGTCCAATGCCCCTCTTTTTTTCCCTGGACATTTAATACAAATGGGATAATCTGTGACTTGCTTCTTTCACTTTGCATAATCCTTTCAAGGTCTGTGTACACTGTGGTGCATACTCATTCTTCGTTATTGCCAAAGGATAGTCCATTTTATAGATATAGCACAGTCTATATCCTTTACCAATTAATGAATTTTTATTCTATTTATTCTGGGCCATGCCACATGACATTGGTGCTAGTGGTAAAGAACCCACCTGCCAATGCAGGAGACGTAGAGATGCAAATTCAATTCCTCGGTCAGGAAGATCCTCTCGAGGAGGGCATGACAACCCACTCCAATAGTCTTGCCTGGAGAATCCCACAGACAGAGGAGCCTGGCAGGCTACAGTCCATCAGGTCACAAAGAGTAGGACACAACTTAGCACACATGCCCTTATCATTATTAGAATCTATATACCATAGATAAGCATATTAAAAAGCAGAGACATTGCAGACAAAGGTTCGTCTAGTCAAGGCTATGGTTTTTCCAGTGGTCATGTATGGATGTGAGAGTTGGACTATAAAGAAAGCTGAGTGCTGAAGAATTGACGCTTTTGAACTGTGGTGTTGGAGAAGACTCTTGAGAGTCCCTTGGACTTTAGTCAAGGCTATGGTTTTTCCAGTGGTCATGTATGGATGTGAGAGTTGGACTATAAAGAAAGCTGAGTGCTGAAGAATTGACGCTTTTGAACTGTGGTGTTGGAGAAGACTCTTGAGAGTCCCTTGGACTACAAGGAGATCCAACCAGTCCATCCTAAAGAAGATCAGTCCTGGGTGTTCACTGGAAGGTCTGATGTTGAAGCTGAAACTCCAATATTTTAGCCACCTGATGCGAAGAGCTGATTCACTGGAAAAGATCCTGATGCTGGGAGGGATTCGGGACAGGAGGAGAAGGGGACGACAGAGGATGAGATGGCTGGATGGCATCACCGACTCGATGGACATGAGTTTGGGTGAACTCCAGGAGTTGGTGGTGGACAGGAAGGCCTGGCATGCTGCAGTTCATGGGGTTGCAAAGAGTTGGACACGACTGAGTGACTGAACTGAACCATAGATTTTTATATTTTTAATAAACATAAAAATATGCTATACCTTTTTATATTTTTTTAAAAATTGTATATATGTAACACACATAGTGAAATGATTACTACAATCAAGCTAAATAACATATCTCCTCACATAGTTACACATGTGTGTGATGAGAGCACCTAAAATCTAGTCTCTCATCATGTTTCCAATATTCAATACAGCATTATTAGCTATAGTGTCATTCCTGTACCTTAGATCCCTAGATTGATTCATCCCACATAACTGCACCTTGTACCCCCTTAACGAACATCTCCCCATTTCCCCCACTCCCAACTCCAGTCCCTGGTATGCACTGTTCTACGCTCTGCCTCTGTGAGTTCGAATCACCTGGTATTCTTAGTACCACTTCACAATTCTCTCTTACTCAGCTAGGACTCCCGAGGTCATCTTGCCATCCTCCCCAGTGTTGAGCCAGCATCTTTCACACACCAGATGCTTAATAAATGTCTTATTCCACTGAACCTATGTGTTTTATGACCACATGCTCTCCCACATCTTTTATTCACAGAAAACTTCCTGCAAAATTAATCTCTCAGATTCATCATGGCAAGAATTCACTAAGCACCAGAGAATGCAGCAATCAAGCAAGTGCTGCATTGCCCTTTTTGTGGAAAGGGCCGATACGCCCCGTCCTCTTCATGTTCTTCAAGCCTCTGAGTTTTCAGAATAACAGACAAGTATCAAGATATTGACGATGCAGTCCATTTAAAACTGACCAACCCGCTATAAAAAGAAATAGAAACTAACTTGAAAGGAGCCCCACTGGCCAAAAATGGGACATCTGAATAAGAGTGATGGGTACACTAAGATTCATCAAATTATTCTCTTGATCTTCATATTTGAAAAGTTCCACAGTTAGGGTGGAGGAGAAAGACTGTGGCTTTTAAGTTTTAAAACACTGACTTAAATCCACACCATGATACAAGTCAGCTCTTCACATACTATGCCTGGGGAGGGGTTACTGTAGTTTTTTATTTTTTAATGTTTATTTGGCTGTGTTGGGTCTTAGTTGCGGTTCAGGGAATCCCCACTGCGTCACGCAGGATCTGTCATTGCAGACTCTCTAGTTGTGGTATGTGGGGTGAGTTGCTCTGAGGCACATGGGATCTTAGTTCCCAGACTAGGGATCGAACCCGCATTCTCTGCATCGCAAGACAGATTCTTAACACAGGACCCCCAGGGAAGTCCCAACTGCAGTTGTAAATAACTGAAATCTGTGAGACCTGAGTGTGGAAGGGACCTGGCCAGATCAGAGAACCTTTAACAGAAGCCAAGGAAATGTGGCCTTAACATGAGGGCAACAGAACCTGGTCTAGGTCTCCCACCATGTACCACTTCCTCCCAAAAGTTAAGGCCGGTGTGATCAGTGTCTCCAGATACAAGGTGCCTGCCCTCACATTCATCATGAACACATCCACATCAAAAATCTAGAGCTTTAGACAAGCCAGAGGTGGTTTGGCCCTCAGGTCTTGGGCAAAGAGAAATGTTGTTTAGTTGCTAAGTCATGTCCGACTCTATGCAATCCCATGGACTATGGCTTGCCAGGCTCCTCTGTCCATGGGAGGAGAATTTACCTTTGGAGACAAGTCCTGAACCCCTAAATTACCAGGCCTATACTTCAGCCACGTGGCTCTAATATTCCTAAGATGACCCATCCAATTCAGACCCCGTCTCTCCCAGAGGTCAAAAATTAATTTTCCCCTTCATCAATACTCTTATTTCCTATAAAGTAGTGTTCCCAAACTGAAATTTATTAACACACGCTCCTTACAATATATCTCTTCCTATAGTATCTCTATCTACCAAGACGTCTATGTTCAATTTTATGTTCTATGGTTTATGTCTTATGTTCTATAGTTTTTATTATGAAATCAATAGGTATACCAAATGTTCTTAAGCTACACACTACACTGTATGAACCCCACCCCAAGTCTTCTGCCCCCAGATGTCTACCTTCCCCCATGCCCCACTCTTTTTAAGAATCACTGCTATGAGGATTGGGAACCTGATTCCCAAATGAAAAAGGGACTGTTTGCTATTTCGTTCTATTAAAGGTAATAATATCTTATACACAATATACATTTTCTTTCTAAATAAACCTCTTTTTCCTATCCTTGATTATTCCTTCAAGATAAATTCCCAGGAGAGGAACAGTTGCCAAAAAAGATAAAAAAAAACGCTCAAGACTTGTTCCATCACTATCTGTCTTTCAGAAATGGTGTATCTCTCAGAAATGGTGTACCAACTGATATTCCCACTTGACTTCTGCTGTTAACATTTTTTAAAAATCTGTGCCAATTGTGGAGGTGAAAAATATGTCCCTCCCTTGTTTTGTTTAGTGATATATGAATTGCAGCTCCCAAGCAAATAGGCCACACTCTGCCTAACAAAGTCCCTGTGATACTTAGTGGAATTGAAACTACAGGGAATTAGTTCCAAGCGCTTTAATAATTCCTCCTCAAAAGGTGTGCAGTACCACTAACTGTCACCAGGTGGTGGTGGGCTGGTGGAGATCTAAATTCATAAAGGATCTTAACCTAACTGTGGCCAGTTCGGTCTCTAATAAGGGCAGTAATAACAATAGCAGATAACCATTATTGAGACTATACTGTAGACATGACACTATACTAACTGTTTAATATGCACTGTATCATTTAATCCTCCCCAAAATAGCCCCTGAGAGCATCATTTGTTACACTGCTGAAACAAAAAAACTATGAAAGTACCAGAAGAAATTATTCAACTCTCTTAAAAGCAAATATTCAGAATTACCAACACCTGGGGACCATTAATAGCCTATTAACTAAACTGTTATTTAATTACTAGCTAAGTGAATTGAAAGTTACCAGTTTACTTTGCCTAATTTTGTAGAACAGCAGGCCTCCCTTGGCCATGTGGTTGCATCTTGACGGGCTATAAAAGGATTCTGATATGAGACAGCGTACCCCAAAGGTCCCCTATGGATTCCCCAACAGTCTCCTGAAGTGGGCTATACATCTCCACTAACCAATTGTTATTCGTGTTTCTCAGATCAGAAAAATGAGGCTCGGTAACTTGCCTGTGGTCACACAAATAGTAAGTAGCAGAACCAGGATTTAAACCCAGGTCTGACTCCATGCCCAGGATGCTCTCTGCTCTACTTGCCCACTTCTTTCAGACCTAGCGACAGCCTCTAGTGCCCCTGCTCAAATTACGTGTCAATCAGCAATCTAACGGTCAGCAGGGAAAGGTCCCAGGGCAGAGCAGCCTAGGAGCTCTGCCTGCTTCTGCCCATCTCCACTGGTTGGCTCCCCCATCCCCTTTCTTTCAAACCCAGGGTCCCCAGTCCCCCACCCCCACCCAGGTGCCTTGCTCTCACTCTAACCAGGGCACTGAAATAATGTCCACTGTTGATCTGCTAAGAATGTGTGTCTGAAAAGTAACTATAGCAATAATATGGAGCTTTAAAATGGTCACACCTCAGGGAGATTGGATGCTGACGTGCTGGAGCACCTGACTGACAGTCCTAAGTAAACAAACACTTCCTGGAGAAGGAGATGTCCAGGCACAGCTTATTAGTAGAAATGCCGAGACTAGAAAGCACCTTCCAGCTTCAAACTGCTCAGGAATGTCCATAACTGATTATATATGACAACATAACAAGCCTCTGCTGCATCAACTTTTATTAAAAACTGCCCCCAGCTCTACTCCGTATGGATCATCTTTTCCGTCCATTGTTCTGCTAGACAGAGTGCAGATGCATGGCTGTAGGACAAGCAGCCCAGAGACCCTCACATTGTGGGCCCTCGGCAAAATTTAACGAATCACTGTCTTTTGATATAGACATAAAACTGCCTACCATGCACAGAATGAGTATCATATGTGATAATCAGTACACCAAAAGCTGCATGAAAGTAAAAATGGTCAAATAAAATAGCAAAATCCAAATACAATGGAAATTCCTCTTGGGCTAAGCAAAGACCCATAGACAGAACTAAATAAAATAGCAGGATTTCAATACTATAAAAGAACAAAGAGGAAATAATCAGCACAATTCCCAAAACAATAACACTGACTAAACCACCAGAAGACTGTAATAAGTACATTTAACATCCACCTTAAAAATCCATCTGTTAGGGGACTAAATGTTTGTATTCAACCCATCCCCCTAAAAAAACTTATTTGTTGAAACCCTAACCCTCACAGTAACTGTATTTGGAGATAAGCTTTTAAGGAAGTAATTGAGATTGAATGAGAAAACAGGCCAAGAAGCAACAGTTAGAACTGAACGTGGGACAACAAATGGACTGGTTCAAAATTGGGAAAGGAGTGCATCAAGGCTGTATATTGTCACCCTGTTTATTTAACTTATATACAGAGTACACCATGAGAAATGCTGGGCTGGATGAAGAACCACAAGCTGGAATCAACATTGCCAGGAGAAATATCAATAACCTCAGATATGCAGATGGTTCCACCTTTTTGGCAGAAATCAAAGAGGAACTAAAGAGCCTCTTACGAAAGTGAAGGAGGAAAGTGAAAAAGCTGACTTAAAACTCAACATTCAAAAAATGAAGATCATGGCATCCAGTCCATCACTTCATGGCATACAGATGGAGAAAAAATGGAAACAGTGGCAGACTTTATTTTGGGGGGCTCCAAAATCACTACAGATGGTAACTGCAGCCATGAAATTAAAAGATGCTTGCTCCTTGGAAGAAAAGCTATGACAAACTTAAACAGTGTATTAAAAAGCAGAGACATTACTTTGCCAACAAAGGTCCATCTAGTCAAAGCTATGGTTTTTCCAGTGGTCATGTATGTATGTGATAGCTGGACCATAAAGAAGGTTGAGTGCTGAAGAACTGATGCTTTTGAACTGTGGTGTTGGGGAAGACTCTTGAGAGTCCCTGGGACTGCAAGGAGATCAAGCCACTCAATCCTAAAGAAAATAAGTCCTGAATATTCATTGGAAGGACTGATGCTGAAGCTGAAGCTCCAATGTTTTGGCCACCTGATGGAAGAACAGACTCATTAGAAAAGACCCTGATGGTGGGAAAGATAGAAGGCAGGAGGAAAAGGGGAAGACAGAGGACGAGATGACTGGATGGCATCACTGACTCAATGGACATGAGTTTTAGCAAGCTCCAGGAGATGGTAAAGGACAGGGAAGCCTGGCATGCTGTAGTCCATGGGGTCGCAAAGAGTTGGACTGAATGACTGAATAACAACAACAAGATGGAATGAGGTCATAAGGGTGGAGTCCTGGCTCAAGAAGATTAGTGACCTAATAAGAAAAGACAAGAGAGCTCTTGTTCCCTGCCTCCCCAGCCACCACCAACCGCTAGGTTACAAAGAGGTCGTGTGAGCACACAGAGATGGCGGCCACCTACAAGCCAAGAGAAGAGGCCTCAGAATGAAACCTACTTTACTGGCACCTTGATCTTGGACTTCCTAAGCTTTCGAAACTGTAAGAAATAAACTTTTGTT
This sequence comes from Cephalophus harveyi, assembly GCA_006410635.1. NCBI lineage: Eukaryota > Metazoa > Chordata > Mammalia > Artiodactyla > Bovidae > Cephalophus > Cephalophus harveyi. Next base: position 582,828 of record SJYT01080116.1, on the reverse strand, counting down.
GTTTAAGCCTCCCCCCCCCACCGCCACAACCAGTCTGTGGTATTTTATTATGGCAGGCCAAGGTGACTAATACACCATCCAATAATATTCTAAGTCCACTAAGGAAGAAACGAAGTCCTAAAATTTGGGCAAAGACTAGAGAAAGTTGGCCAGATTTGATCTCTACTGCCCTTTGTAGGAACCATGACCAAAAATCGTTGACACTGGGACTTCAGACAGATGTTAGGATATAAACTACTGCTCTTAAAGTGAAGACACTTGGATACAGAAAACCTGGGCGCAAATCTTATCTTTAGCCCTCACTTAGTGGTGTGACTCTGGGCACGTCAATTAACCTCATGCTTCATCTGTAGTAAGAGTTAATACCCCTTACTCTGCCTTAGGGCTTCCCCGGTGGCTCAGTGGGTAAAGCGTCTGCCTCCAAAGCAGGAGACCTGGGTTCGATCCCTGGGTTGGGAAGATCCCCTGGAGAACCCTCTACATGACTGTCCTGCAATAGAAGTCAAGAAGCACAGACTAGATCTTCAATAAATTTTAGTTCTTTCCACCCCTCTCACCCATAGTGAACTGCTTCCAAAACAGTGGTCTAAATACAACATACACTCAAATACTTATTGGTTCTTCTATTCCCGGGCAAAAAAAAACCCCATCAACAGATACGTAATGAATTCCTGCCAAAGGCTCAGTACTGTCCTAGAATATGTGGCAGATACAAAGACAGTCTGAACCACAGAGCCTGGAAGGAGCACTGGCATGCAGAAACTGACAACCGAAAGTACAGGCACACTGAAACTGAGACCATAATGGACAAAGCACCCTGCGCATTCAGAAGAGGGAGGAGGTTAATTTGCACTCTTCATGAACAAGAGAGGACATCTGAGCTAGATCTTTTAAGAATGTATAGCATATGAACAGAGAGCGCTGAAGGAGATCTTGCAGATAAATAATTGATAAGGAAGGGCCTGGATTCTGAGTGGCGGCGAGTTAATGGAGAGGAGGCAGTGCATGCCAGGGGCTGTTTCAATGTGAAAAATGACCAGGATGTGTGTGTGTCTACACTATGGTGGGGGATCAAGAGAAAGCAGAGGCAAAGAGAATGCATGAGGATTAAAGAAGCACCTGCGTGTGCAGGCATTGGACGGGGGAGGGGTATGTCTTAAGATTCAGGATAAAACAAAACAAAACAAAAAAAATTCAGGAGATCATGGTCCAGTGAAGACACAACGCACCACAGTGTACTGTGAATGGACTGGTGACAAGATACTGTGATAAGCACAGAGAAAGAAATGTGCTCAGGGGTGTGACTCCAAGATTGGGGAGGACCTAGAATAAGGACCTTAACTCCCATCCGCACAGACTGGAATCAGAACTGCCACTAGAACAAAGCAGGGCAACTATGGAGAGAAGGAGAGTATACAGAATTGGCGAGTGATCTGCAGGAAATGTGGCAGCCAATTCCCTCAAGGGGGTCCTGGCCACAGGTTATGGGTGATCAGTTTGTTCTAAAGCGTAGAAAGGCTATTTCCTATCCTGGTCTATTGACTGTCTCCTCGCTCAGCATCCCCTTAAACCACCTTTTTTAGGGAACAACATCAATCCTAACATGTTAAACTCACGAGGGACTTCAATCCAATCTTCTCACCTTACAGATGAGGAAACTGAGTCTCAGAGCGAGCTACAGGGGTTCCTAGAGACAGAGGAGGGGCTAAAAGTGAAGCTTCATTATTTGTTTTCAACCCCTCCCGCCCTATCTCTTCTCTGGAACCCTCTCACCACCAAGATGCCCTTTGGCTAGGTACCCTCAAGCCTTCCCCATTAGCCCAACTGAAAACTTGAGGCCACTGCCCTCAACTCTGACACTCTGTGCCATTAGGCAAATCCCCTTTCCTCCTACTGATTCCTCATCTCTAAATTATAAAACTACCATGCATGTTCTCTAAAGCCCCATCCAGCGCTGTAGTCCACACTAACAACGCTGTTACAATCGTTTTTCTGCAACCTAACTTCCATGGTCCTTTGCCAAAGACACATAGATGGCATTTTCTGGTTATTTATGAGGCTAGTGGGGCTACTAGCCAAAGAAAAAGAACACTGCAACAGAATAGAGCGAACTCAGCAGTTTAGGGGAGGTTAGCCTATGGGATCACACAGTCGGACACGACTGAAGTGACTTAGCAGCAGCAGCCCAGGTTTAACTCTATAGGTTATTTCTAAGTGAAATGTCTAAAGCAAGTGATGGACCCCTCCCTCACTACTGTAGCCCAAGCTCCTTGAAGAGCACCTGGAATACAGCAGGGAAATAAACACAGGAGAAATATATGTTGAAACTAACCTGCTCGCCATTTGCACTTTCTTTAACTCATTATATCTAGATGTTCCACTATCTTAAATTTCTCCTTTGATCAACAATTTATCCTAACAAAAATCATTTCATGGCTTCATCTTATAAATACTGTGGTACTGTACACCAAACTTTTAAAATGTATTTATTTATTTCTGGTTGCACTGGGTCTTTGTTGCTGTTTTGTGAAGGCTTTCTCTGGCTGGAGTGAGCAGGGCCTACGGTCTAGTCGCGGTCCGTACGCTTCTCATTGCAGTGGCTTCTCTTGTTGCAGAGTATGGGCTCTAGGCTCATGGGCTTCAGGAGTTGCAGCCAGGGTCTCATTAGTCGTGGCTCTCAGGCCCTAGAGCACGCTAGGTTCAGCAGTTATGGCTCATTAGGTGCAGCTCACGGGCCCTAGAGCACAGGCTCAGTAGTTGTGGCACACAGGCTTTAGTTGCCCGCAGCATATGGGATCTTCCTGGACCAGGGATTGAACCTATGCCCCCTGCGTTGGCAGGTGGATTCTTATCCACTGTACCACCAGAGAAGTCCCTGTATGTCAAAGTTTTAAGGGCCTAGCTAGAACTATGATGCCTTCCTGATTTCATCTGACGCAGTGCATGCCCAGTCACTCAGTCATGCCTGACTCTCTGCAACCCCATGGACTCCAAACTGCCAGACTCCTCTGCCCATGGGATTTCCTAGTCAAGAATATTGGAGTGGGTTGCCACTTCCTCCTCCATCTGTCACAGAGGTTAAGAATAATCAGACATTCCTGTTCCCGTGCACACCTTGCCATGTACCTGCTCTCACGTGTTCAGACCTCTCTACTCATGATGGCCAGTCACCTGTGCCCTCTCTGCCTTCTTTCTTTCCTTTAGAAGGTTTTCCAGTCTATACCCAGCACTAAACTTACTTCCTCTGGTGCTCTCCCTCCTCTTCTCCTTCACCACCCACTCCAGGTGGCCAAGGAACCGGGAAGTGTTTATTTTTACCATCTGTGTCTAAGTGTGACCGTGAGCAGAACCAGCCCTGTGTTTAAGGCAAGGGGCTCCCATCTCCTGTCCCCCACCCCCCTCATGGTTCCCTCTGCCAACCAGGGGAAGGTTCTTAAAGGTCCTGACCCCTCCCCTCCCCTCCCCAACAGCTCCATCCCAAACCATCTCCCCACACACTCCCAGTCTCCCTGAAATTCCCTTGGGATCATTATTCAAGTACCCTCCACAGAAAGTGCTTTTACAAAATGAAAGTCCCCTTACTTATGTGTTCCTGCTCCGGCCTGCTTCTCATCTGAGGACAATCTCCTCTTCAGCAACTCACCACTTCAGCAACAACAGCTTTCAAGTCACAGGGCCCACAGTCCCATTTACCTTTTCCTTCAGCCTCAGAATTACTCTGTACTAGTCTATCCATAGCCTCAGGGGGTCCCCTATCCAAGTATGAGCTCCTGTGGCTTGCAACTGTATTTTATTTGTATCGTGAGCACATAGCTGATTCTTGGCATTTGATCGCAAGAAAGTAGGGATGTCAGGAAGAACCTCTCTCCAGCCCCATCCTCTCCCCTCAACACCACATACATTTCCAGTTGTCTCCTGGCCACCTCCATCTAGCTGTCTATTATGGGTACCTTAGCAATCTCCCAAAGCAAATGAATTATTCATTCCCAAACCTCTGATTTCTGATTATTTCAGCCACATTAACTCAACTGAAAGCAGAAACCTCAGTGTGCTCTTCAATCCTATGAAACCACTCATCAAGACCTACTTCACATTCTACCTCTGTATCTCTTCTCTCCGCTCCCATCCTCATTGCCTGTGTCCACAGTGAGCTCTGGTCTCCCAAAATGACCTCCCAAACTTCTGGCCCCTCAAGGAATCTTCCTAAAACACAGTGATGATGCCACAGTCCTGCATGTAGACCTCTGGTGATAAAGTCCAAACTGCTCACAAGGCTTTTCCAGATCTGGCCCCGATTACAGTGCCCACCCCCCACCACATCCCACAACACCCTTTCCCTGTATGTTTCAACCCAGCCAGGCCAAACTCACCTTCATGCCTTTGAACTTGTTGTGTTCTCATGCCTCTGGACATGGGGCTTCCTCTGGCTGGAATCCTTTACCCCAAAGTCCACCAAGGGCTTATCTTATCCCTCAACGTCCAACTCTCATGAAATTTTTGTGAAGGTTTCCTTAACTAACACCCAGGCTATTATGTTGATTTTATTTATAATAGCTTCCTCCTAAAATGAGTTTGAGGCAGCTTAACAACTATGTACACACTGCAACTAGGTTGTATTTTTTTTTTTTTAAGAGAGAGAATATCAGGGCAAAGACAAGACATAGGTAAAAAAAGAAATTAAGAGTTGGTGTTGCATTCAAAACCTCTATGATAACACCTCATCATCTTAAATCTTGTTAAAAAGGTAGTTAGCCCTGAGTCTTCTATCCAGAATAAATGAGTTACTCTCCTGTGAGCTCATTGCCAGCTGTAGATAATTGCACTTCCCTTATTTTCTTTAATTTGCTCATTGTGTCCATCTCCTTCACTAGGCTGGGAAATACATAATTTCTGACTCATCTCTGGATCCCCAGCATGAAGCATATGACTCAGCATAAAACTGGTGCTCCAGAGACAAGAGTCAAACAAATGTCACCGTGGACAGGGGAAAAGGTCCTAGTGCTTGTTGAGCTCCCTATCTGGCACTTGAAAAACCATTATTTAATCCTTGCAAAACATTACATGGCTGAGAAATGGCAGACCTGGAACTCAAACCGCCCACTATCTGTCTCTCCAAAGCACCTGCTCTTTTTACTAGGCACAGGGCTCCTAACTTCACCATCACTATGCGCCCAAACACCCTGTCCTTCAAGACTGCTTTTCGACCAACCCTTCTCCAAGAAGCTTTTCCTGCTCACTCAGGAGAAAAGTCAGCCTGAGTCGAGCCCTGACCTTCCACAACACTCAAGGAAGATGCAGTCACAAGCTGGGAGAAGAGGGGTACCTTCTGGGTACTCGAGCACTAGGGGGCTGGGTGGGTATTCTGCACATGGTGTTCTGGGGGCCTCAGTGCTCCTTCTACCCCCTCCCCAGGGTACAGTGCCTGGGCCTTCCTGCCTTTCTCTTTTTTCTTCAGGGTCCAGAATCTTTCCAGTTCCCCTCATTCCAAATTGAACCCCCAAATAATATCCTCAGGCCCACTGCTTATCCAACCAAGGGAGCCGTACTCAAACACACTCCTTCATTACATCAACTAGGTCTTTGTATTTTAAGCATCTTACCAATCTTTAGGGTTGATGAGCATCCCACTCTCCTCAAACATATTAAAAGAATGTAAAGAATCATGAGAAGGGACCATGGTGCTTTAGGAGGCCCTGTCATCCAGCTCTCAACCCAGCTGAATACTGTTGGGGTGGCCTGGGAGTAAGAAGAGACAATCCACTGAACTTGCCCCTGGATCCTTCCCCCACCCGTCCCCCTTCCCTCCTTCTAGATAGGATGCCTGGTCTCTAAGGGCAGGATGAAATCTTGGTCCAGAAAACTGCTGGGGTGGTGGTCACAGGTCCCTCTCTCCACTCAGGGCTTCAGAATCCTCCATTTCCTCCTAGTCCACCCCTTGTCTCTCTGGCCCCAAACTCCCAGAGCAGTCCTCAGTGCTAACTCTGGAACTATGTTTTTGAATTAATACTCGACAATTTCCTTGGCAACACAACTGACTTATATGACGCTGAAATGCACACCCCCTGGCCCTGATATTATCCTACCCCCCGGTTTTAAATGTGTAATAAATACATCCCACAACTGCTCTCCTGACATTGCAGGGACATCTGTAACCTTAAATGTGACCATGCCTAAGAAACACCCAATTTCCTTAATCAGAATAGGGAGGCTAAATTCTTTTCTATTTCCTACTTCTAAATAAAGATTACTAGTGCAATTTACAGTAGCTACATCACAGCGCCAGCATGATGATTTAATTAGGTAACTCATGCCAGCTGTTTGGTACCCAGTCCTGGTATGTAGAAAGTGCTCAATATGTGTATCATTTGCGTACCTCATCTCTCACAATAGCACCTGCGGGTACGCATTACACCACGCACTCTCAGCCACCATCCCTCTCCCCCATCCCACCCTCATTTACAGGAGCTGCAGCCAGGGCTCGGAGTAAAGGCGCTTTCCCAAGGTCAGGCGGGCACCGCTGCGATGCTCGGCGCTCGGCCCTAGAATGAGGGACCCCCTCCCCTCACACCTCTGTAAGGGACACAAGGGGTCTTAAAGAAGACAAGTATGCAAAAGCGCGAGCACAGTGCCCGGCATACTGTGGGGACACTGAGATGGGGAGACGCCGGCACGGAGGGTCATCAGGTTTCCCCCCCACCCCCGCAAGCCGCTCCTCTGCCCTCGGAGCCCAGAGTCCCCAGACCCCGGGCACGTCGCTGAATCTCCCCGAGGTCCGCGCCCTGGGGCTTTGTACGCCGCAGGCCGGCCCCACTCACCGAGTCCCATCGCAGCGCGCGGAGGTGGCCGTCGGGCCTGCGGGGCAGGGGTCGTGGCGCCTGGGCCGGAAGCGCGCCCTACCGGCCCCGCAGCCCCCGCACGCCCGGCCCGCGCCCCCGCCCCGCTGCGACCCGCCCGCCTGGGGAGCCTCCTACCTGCAGCGGCGGCGCAGCGGCCGCGGCGATCGGGGGAGGGGCCGGCGAGATGCGAGCGCGGGCGGCCTCGACTCCTCTCGCAGGCTGGGCGGCCGGCAGGGCCGCGGGCTCCGGAGCGCCGGGCAGCGGCGGCGCGCCCCCGGCCGGCCAGGCCCCGCCGCGCGCGCAGTGGCCACAAAGCCCGGGAGCCGCCGCCCCCTCGCGGGCCGCCCGCTGCCTGCGGGTCCGCAGGCGCCGAGGAGGGCGGGAGCGCGGCCCCGCGCAGTCCCCACCTCCCCGAGACGCGGTCGCCGACCTCCCCCGAGGTTTGGGGCGGGGCGCAGGGGGCCTCCCGCCTATCCACCCCTCTCCCTCCTGCCCCACATCCTGGTGCTGATTTGAGTTCCGTCTTCCCACCTCGGGGGACGAGCTCCTGAAGGGCCTGAAAAACTGTTTCATTTCCATGAACAACAAAAGAATGCATTTGTCGCCAGGGACTTGGCGGCCATGGACAGGAGTCGGCTCACTCCATGCCCCCTGTCTGACAAAGACCCCCTTTTCTTTAGGAACACCCTGCTACTTAAGTAGCCAACCCTCCTTTGCTGGGTTCATCATGGAGTTTTGCTTTATTTTTTAATTTGCGGGATGTGTCTCCCCCTAGGCTGTGCGCTCCCGGGGCAGAGACGGTTCCCTCTGCAGCCCAAACCTGGTTCAGACGCTGTGTGCTGAGTAAGTGGGAATTTTTGCACGAACGAATGAATCCACAACAAATGCAACCGTAGGACAAGGCACCTTTTATCGCGCCCCCGCAGGGATGGGGGCTGTTTCTTTTGCCTTGTATCCGCTGGGAAAATTCCAAGCTCGGAAGGGTGGAGAGGATTGAACTTTCTCTTGTTGTTCTTATTAGAGTGAAATACACATAAAAATAACTTTAAAGTCAACAATCTGGTGGCCTTTATGACAATGCAGTGTAAAGCAACCACACCATCTCTATCTAGTTCTGAAACAGATTCATCACCCCAAAGGGGAACCCCCTCCCCACACGTTAAGCCATCACTCCCTATCCCTTGGTCTCCTCAACTCAGAGTAACCACTAATTTATTTTTTCCCTCTGAATTTGTCTATTCTGGACGTTCCGTATCAATGGAATCATATAACAGGTAGTCTTTAGTGCCTGGCTTCTTTCACTCAGCATGTTTTCAAGGTTCACCCTCCTTGTAGCGTGTGACCTACTTTATTTCTTTTTATGGCTAAATAACATTCCATTGTATGTATACCACAATGTGTTTATACATACATCTGTTGAGGGATGTTTGTGTTATTTCCACCCTCTGTGAATACTGCTGCTCTGAATGTGCCTATATAAATGTATTTGTCTATGTTTTCAGTTCTTTGGAGTAGGATTGCTGGGTCATATGGTAATTCTGTTTAACTCTATGAGGAACTGCCAAAAAAATTTCCCATAGTGGCTAAATACATGATTTTACCTTCCCACCAGCAATATATGCAATGTATGAGGGTTCCAAATTTGCCATTACCTCACTAACACTTTCTTTTTTTTTTTAATTCCTTGGATATATGTGAGGCTATCCCCACCCTCCTAGCTCCCATGACCCTCAGAGTCACCTTGCTCAGAAAGTGAGAGGCTGAGCCAGGTCTTTTGACTGCAAAGAAACACCCAAACACTTCTAGGGGTCAGAAGCACTAATAAAAATTAGTGCTTTCTGTACTGTAGAGGTATACTCCCTGTTCATTATTTTAACAATAATCTGTCAGGTGTCCAAGTAGATCTGAAATTGTCCAGAGAACTTAGAAACTAAGACCACCCCTAGGGAGATGCTATCTGGAAACAAACTGTGTGACATCTGCCTCACTGGAACTCAAGGCAATACAGTATAGTTCAGATTCTGAAATCTCAGAACTTCTGAAGTATATTGATAGCTAGTGACAGTAATGTACCAAGATTTTTTAAATTGAGACTTCCCTGGAAAATGTTGTCATTGTTGAGGCACTAAGTCATGTCCGATTCTTTCAGACCCCGTGGGTTGCAGCACCCATGACTAGGCTTCCCTGTCCCTCACCATCTCCCACAATTTGCTCAAACTCATGTCTATCGAATCAGTGATGCCATCCAAACATCTCATCCTCTGTTGCCTCTTCTCTTCATACCCTCAATCTTTCCCAGCATCAGGGTCTTTTCCAATGAGTTGGCTCTTTGCATCAGGTGGCCAAAGTATGGGAGCTTCAGCTTCAGCATCAGTCCTTCCAATGAATATTCTGGGTTGATTTCCTTTAGGATTGACTGTTTCGGTCTCCTTGTTGTCCAAGGGACTCTCAAGAGTCTTCTCCAGTACCACAATTCAAAACCATTAATTCTTCAGTGCTCAGCCTTCTTTATGGTCCAATTCTCACATCTGTACATGATTCCAGGAAAAACCATAGCTTTGACTAAATGGACCTTTGTCAGTAAAGTGATGTCTCTGGTTTCTAATACGTTGTCTAGGTTTGTCATAGCTTTTCTTCTAAGCAGCAAGCATCTTGTAATTTCATGGCCGCGGTGATTTTGGATCCCAAGAAAATAAAGTCTGCCACTGTTTCCACTTTCTCTCCATCTATTGGCTATGAAGTGATGGGACTGGATGCCATGATCTTTGTTTTTTTAATGTTGAGTTTTAAGCCACTCTCCTCTTTCACCTTCATCAAGAGGCTCTTTAGTTCCTCTTCACTTTCTGCCATTAAAGTGGTATCATCTGCGTATCTGAGGTTGTTGCTATTTCTCCCAGCAATCTGGATTTCAGCTTGTGATTCATCCAGCCAGGCATTTCACATGATGTACTCTGCAGCAGAATAAATTAAGAAGAGGTGGCAAGGATACACAGAACTAGACCAAAAAAGGTCTTAATAACCTGGATTAACCACGATGGTGTGGTCACTCAAGTAGAGCCAGCCACCCTGGAATGTGAAGTCAAGTGGGCCTTAAGAAGCAGTACTACAAACAAAACTAGTGCAGGTGGTGGAATTCCAGCTGAACTATTTCAAATCCTAAAAAATGATGGTGTTAAAGTGCTCCACTCAATATGCCAACAAATTTGGAAAACTCAGCAGTGGCCACAGGACTGGAAAAGTTCAGTTTTCATTCAAATCCCAAAGAAAGACAAGGTTAAAGAATGTTCAAACCAAGAACTTCCAGATGTACAAGTTGGATTTAGAAAAGGCAGAGGAACTAGAGATCCAACATCAGTTGGATCATAGAAAAAGGTAGAGAATTCCAGAAAAAATCTGCTTCATTGACTATAGGAAAGCCTTCGACTGTGTGGTTCACAACAAACTGTGGAAAATTCTTCAAGAGATGAGAACATCAGCTCACCTTACCTGTCTGCCTCCTGAGCAACGTGTATACAGGTCAAGAAGCATACAGTTAGAACTGGACATGGGACAACAGACTGGTTCAAAATTGGGCAAGGAGTACGTCAAGTCTGTATATTGTCATCCTGCTTATTTAACATATGCAGAGTACATCAGGTGACATGCCTGGCTGGATGAATCACAAGTTGAAATCCAGATTGCAGGGAGAAATATCAACAACCTCAGATATGCAGATGATACCACCCTAATGGCAGAAAGCGAAAAGGAACTAAAAAGCCTCTTAATGAAGGTGAAAGAGGAGAGTGGCTTAAAACTCAACATTAAAAAAACAAAGATCATGGCATCTAGTCCCATCACTTCATAGCCAATAGATGGGGAAAAAGTGGAAACAGTGGCAGACTTTATTTTCTTGGGATCCAAAATCACTGCAGATGATGACTGCAGCCATGAAATTAAAAGATGCTTGCTGCTTAGAAGAAAAGCTATGACAAACCTAGACAACATATTAGAAACCAGAGAAATCACTTTACCGACAAAGGTCCATTTAATCAAAGCTATGGTTTTTCCTGGAGTCATGTACAAATGTGAGAATTGGACCATAAGGAAGGCTGAGCACTGAAGAATTAATGCTTTTGAATTGTTGTACTGGAGAAGACTCTTGAGAGTCCCTTGGACAACAAGGAGATCAAAACAGTCAGTCCTAAAGGAAATCAACCCAGAATATTCATTGGAAGGACTGTTGCTGAAGCTGAAGCTCCCATACTTTGGCCACCTGATGCAAAGAGCCAACTCATTGGAAAAGACCCTGATGCTGGGAAAGATTGAGGGTATGAAGAGAAGGGGGCAACAGAGGATGGATGGACATGAGTTTGAGCAAACTATGGGAGATAGTGAAGGACAGGAAAGCCTGGTATGCTGCAGTCTATGGGGTCATGAATAGTTGGACATGACTGAGCACCTGAACAGTAACAATAGATTGGAGGGGCCAGCAGCTTCAGAATTTTTTAAAATGTGGTTCTAGGAATCAAGAGAAATACTATTTGCACATATGGAAAAGGAGGAATGAAAAAGTTTACTGAAACACTACTGTAAAAAAAGTGAAAACATCTGTTGATAAAAAAATGATTAAACTGTGGAATAGCCACAGTGTAGAAAATCATATTTCACTGACTTCGGGACATCATGAATGATAAACACTATTATTTTATGTATCACTAAAAAAGAAAAAAGTACTCCTAACTAAACTATGACAAAAAAGTTTTCTTAACACTTATAATTTTTATTTTAGATTTATTCAAAAAGCCACATGAAACTTAAGACATGAATTTTTAATTCCATGTCATCCTCATGCATACATTAAAATAAAAGTATTCATCAAATAAATTGATTAAAACATATATAAATCTTCTTCTTGGAGTTGGAACCTTCTGAGTCATATGCAGACTCAGAATCATTAATATTCCAGGCTGCTAACATCCATTCTGCAAGTTTTGAAGCGTATCCAGCAGGCAATGACAATTACATCACTACTACTGCCTAGATGATGGCAAGTGTAAGATGCATACCAATTTTAGAGATAATAACATATGAATGAAAGAGTATGCCTTAGAATAATGAAAAAAGGGTATTATGCAGCAGCTAAAGGAGCCAAGGAAATTCCATATAGGCCACCTTGGAAAGTAGTAATTCATTCATACTGCCAAGGAAAATTAGCAAGTAACCAAAAATATCTAGTGTGAGTTTATTTTCAGAAAAGCAAAACCAACCTCTATATTTCTGCAGCAGGCACTGAAAACTTGTTTAGCCCAATGATATTCACCCCTCACTTTTACTATGTCGTTCTATACTTTGTTGTTGTTCAATCACTAAGTCATGTCCAACTCTTTGCACCCCTTGGACTGCAGCACATCAGGCTTCCCTGTCCTCCACTATCTCCCAGAGTTTGCTGAAACTCAAATCCATTGAGTCGGTGATGCTGTCCAAGCATCTCATCCTCTGTTGTCCCCTTCTTCTCCTGCCTTCAATCTTTCCCAGCATCAGGGTCTTTTCCAGTGAGTTGGCTCTTTGCATCAGGTAGCCAAAGTGTTGGAGCTTCAGCATCAGTCCTTCCAATGAATATTCAGGGTTGATTTCCTTTAGGATTGACTGGTTTTATCTCCTTGCTGTCCAAAGGACTCTCAGAAGTCTATATTTTAGATGCTTAAAAAGTAAATTATTAATATTTCCCAAGACTCCCTTGTCTTACTTTTTTTCTTTTCTGGACACTCAGCATTCAGGGATCTTAAGTTTCCCCACGAGGGATGGAACCCCATGCTCCCTACAGTGGAAGCACGGAGCCTTAACCACATGACCAACAAAGGAAGTACCTCCAGACTCCCTTGTTGATAGAGGGGTCATGTGATACAGTCTGGCCAATGAGTTGTAGGCAGATGTTCCAGTCGGCTTCCTTTCCTGAATTAAAATATAAAACTTCACAAGATAGCTTTTGTCCTTTCCTGTCCAATATATGGACTCAGTTTTAGAGAAGCAGCAATCACCTTGTGATCATGAGGACAAATGTGTGGATGGTGAAACCAAGACAGAAAGAGTCTGCTGGCTCTACAATACCTGCCCTTGGGTTTCCTTTCAAATGAGACTAGAACACTGCTTTCTTTTGCTGGTTATTCAGTTGGCAGAATAAAGTTCTAACTGCTATAAATCAGTGTAGCGATAAGATTTTTAAGTATCAGAGCAAAATGCACACTAAATTGATGAGTGGAGATGGAAACAGAATTGGGAATGGGGCTTTCCCTTCATTTTCAGTTTTTGAATTTTTTACAACATAAAGGTATTCACATATTACCCATTTAGCTAAAAAAATTATTTCTGTAAGATTTATGTCAGAAATGAAAGACTCTGACAAGAGACTCTTAAAATGGGGCAGCATCTCAGGCTGAGGTAAATGACAAGAAAGGGTCTTAAAAAGGGGCAGCATCTCAGGCTGAGGTAAATGACTAAACCAAAGAAAGTTTTTCCACTGAGCTATCAGTTTACTCTTTGTTCAAAAAAGTTAATCTGGCTTGATTTATTTGTTCTTAGAGAATGCAGACTGCTTCATAGTGAGTACCAGTTCCTTTTCTAAATGCTCATAAAGTTTTTTTTTAGGCAGTACTGCTTGGCTTGTGACATCTTAGTTCCCCCGTAAGGAATCAAACCTACAGCCTCAGCAGTGAAAGCGTGGCGTCCTAATCACTGCATAGCCAGGAAATTTTCCTCACTAGCTACCTTTGATATGATCCATCCTGGGTTTGTGTTGGTGCTCAGTAAAATTCAAGATTATTAGAGTCCATTTTTCAAGATCTACTTTTTTCTCCCTTCTAAAATCAGAATATTTTCCAATCTCTAATTTCCTGTTACTTCTCAGGTTCTCTGATATTTTCCAAAGATTACCAGCATAACAACTGCATACAAAAGATTCTGGCACACAAACAAACACATGATGATGATACTTAATGCTTCTAACGTTGATGATAGTAATAGCACTTACCACTTAGTGGGCGTTTCTGACAAACACTGTGCCAAGTACTTTACACGCACTGTCTGATGTCGTCTTCACAAAAGTCCTGGGAAGCCCACAACTATTACCAGGTCCACTTTACAGAGGCAGACACTGAAGCTCAGGCAGGTAACTTACCCAAAGCCACATAGGCACGCGGCGTCAGAACACTGGGACCCCCAAAGCATCAGCTCTTGAACACCGAGCTTAGTTGAATAAAAAGGCAAAATCAGTAAGAATGTAAACTCACCAACAGATTGTCTTTGTGGACCCCGCAAACACCCACTAACCTGGCCCATCTCCTCTCTCCCGGCAGAGCCAGAGCGGACCGCCATCCGAATCCTTTCCGTATTTTCCTTATCACCTCAGTCTAAGCTCCTCAGGCTCCGCCCCTCCCCGGACCGTTGCACCTTCTGCGCAAGCGCACTGTGGCCCGGAACGTGCCCACTGCTCCGCGCGTCCCCGAGAGATACGGACCCGAGCAGAAGGAGCGCGCCGAGCGGGGCCGCGCCCAGAGGTGGGCGGGGCCTCCATGTAACTGGCGGAGACACGCGAGCCCAGGACTTGCGGAATGAATGGCGAGGATTATAAGGATTGTACTCTCTCGGGAGTTGCCACAAGAAGTTTCTATTGCACAAGTATTTCATCCACCCATCTATTTATTCCAGAAATATGTGTTAGTGGCTACTGAGTGCGGCTATCTACTTAGCATGAAGAATGTGCCCACAGGGCTCCCCAGCTTGAATAGATACTTGAGAACGTGCAGGAGCTGGGTTCCTTGAGCCTCACCCCCCCAACCCCCAACACAGGAGAATTCCTGTACTGCAGGAGGAAAAGCAGGCCCAGGTCAAGGGTTCAGATCTGCACCTACCTGGGAAATAGATCCCGCTTGTCTCTAGGCTTGTCATTCCATGCTCTTCTCTTCTCCCAGTCACTTGTACTTACCCCATCCGTCCATATGTCAGGGTCCTGTCAATTCTGTTTTCTAGAAGCTTACACAGTTACGGGGTTAGAACACTGCAGCATGATACAGAGGAGGAAAGGGGGCACTCAAAAGAGGAGTAAATAGCTAAAGATAGGTCTGCAGAAGGCAGACGATTAATCCTCAAGCTGGCTAATCCTCACTGTGGTCCAAAGGAGCTAGATAATGATAGAACCAGTGTTCAAAATACTTGACAAGTGTGGGCCCTTCCTCAGGGAGCTCACGATGTTTCAAGAAAGAAAGAGAGGGGCAGAGAGTGGAATAAAAGAAATAAAGAGGTGGAAACAGGAGGCTGTGCTATTTACTAGGAGGAAACTAAATAAATAATGAATATAATTTTGTTTGCTTGCTTATTTGTATTTTTGTGATAACTATTTTATTGCATTCCTGTTTTCTCCAAAGTTGAGTCATTTCTTGAATCTGGAACAAACTGTGTTATTTTTGCATAAGTTCTTTTTTCCTCAAGGTCTGTCTCATGTCATTCCTCTGCCCTCCCTCTCAGGTTTTCCTTTCCCTGCCTTCCACCTTTCTCTAATAATTGTTTAACAAATGCTAAATTTTAGAAATGGTTTCTGCTCTGTGTTCAGCTTTAAAGCATCTTCTTTTATTTCTGGAGTCTATAGTCTTTAATTCACTAAAAAACAGTCAGCCCTTCTCTTTTTTCACTATTTGGTTAATTATTATTAATTATTTTGTAACTTCCCAGTTCCAAAAAGCTTTTCTCCTAATTCCATCCTACAAGCAAGTGATCTAGTACACTCCTTGACACTGCCATCACCTCCAAACTGCTATATCCCATATATATATCTCAGTAAGTCTTGTCAGTTCACATCCCTAAAATTTCTCAAACTTTTCTTTGTCTCACTATGTCTGTTCACTACCTTAGTTTAAGCATTCATCTGAATCCCTGGTATAACCACATCCATTTCATTCTTCCCTTCCTGTTAATCCATTCTCCCCAGAGTAATTTTCTTGAGAAACAAAATCTAATCTGTCACTGGATGCCTAATACCTATCAATGGCTTACCTTTGCTTTAAGGATAAAAACCAAAATCCTTAGCAGAACTTACAATACCCTACCAAAATCTGTACTCCCTTTGATTCTATTCTCTCCTTTGTCTATTTCACCCACTGCCATCTTTCAGTTCTTTGAATGTGCTCTCACCTCAGGGGACTTTGCAAATGCTATTCCCTCTGCTTAGAATGTTCTTTTCCTTACTTGCAGCATTACTTATTAGTCACATTTTTTCCAATATTACTGAGGAAAAATTGACAATATAGTTGTATATACTTAAAGGGTAAAATGAGATTTGCTCTATTTATCAAATGATTAGAATAATTACCAACGTGAGGATAATTAATTCATTCATCACCTCACACAACTCTTTTTTTCAGGTAAGAATGCTTGTGACGTACTAAGTAATTTTCAAGTATATAATGACATTATTAACTATAGTCAACATGCTTCCATTTTCACACCTACGGTTGTTATCTCTTGTCTTTTTTATTATAGCCATTTAAGGAAAGATATAAGCATCTGAATGCAGAGTTCCAAAGAATAGCAAGGAGAGATAAGAAAGCCTTCCTCAGCAATCAATGCAAAGAAATAGAGGAAAAGAACAGAACAGGAAAGACAAGAGATCTCTTCAAGAAAATTAGAGATACCAAGGGAACATTTCATGCAAAAATGGCCTCGATAAAGGACAGAATTGGTATGGACCTAACAGAAGCAGAAGATATTAAGAAGAGGTGGCAAGAATACACAGAAGAACTGTACAAAAAAGATCTTCATGATCAAGATAATCACGATGGTGTGATCACTCAGCTAGAGCCAGACAGCCTGGAATGTGAAGTCAAGTGGGCCTTAGAAAGCATCACTACGAACAAAGCTAGTGGAGGTGATGGAATTCCAGTTGAGCTCTTTCAAATCCTGAAAGATGATGCTGTGAAAGTGCTGCACTCAATATGCCAGCAAATTTGGAAAGCTCAACAGTGGCCACAGGACTGGAAAAGGTCAGTTTTCATTCCAATCCCAAAGAAAGGCAATGCCAAAGAATGCTCAAACTACCGCACAATTGCACTCATCTCACACGCTAGTAAAGTAATGCTCAAAATTCTCCAAGTCAGACTTCAGCAATACGTGAACCGTGAAATTCCAGATGTTCAAGCTGATTTTAGAAAAGGCATAGGAACGAGAGATCAAACTGCCAACATCCACTGGATCATGGAAAAAGCAAGAGAGTTCCAGAAAAACATCTATTTCTGCTTTAT
>SJYT01080116.1:485071-546566 GCA_006410635.1 Cephalophus harveyi | reverse complement strand
TTGTGATTCACTTATACATATACATATATATTATTTTTTAAATTATTTTCCATTATAGGTTGTTATAGGATATTGACTGTAATTCCCTGTGCTATATAGTAAACCTTTGCTGCTTGTTATATATCTATTTTTTAAATTGGAAAACTGGCATTCTACTTAGACTAAGTCAAACAAGTAGAATCAAAATGTTGTAAATTTTTTAGTTTTTAGGCAAAAATTAAAAAGTTTTCTAAAATACACTTGATAAAGGCTTGAGGAAGAACACCAAGAAAAAAGAAGAGATTGAAAAATTAGAAAACGTAGACTAAATGAAATGGGAGCCCTGAATATGAAATGGAAAAAGTTAAACAAACTAGATAAAAGAGCCTTATATAGTCCAGATATGTTCCAACACCTGTTGGATCATCGAAAAAGCAAGAGAGTTCCAGAAAAACATCTACTTCTGCTTTATTGACTATGCCAAAGCCTTTGACTATGTGGATCACAACAAACTGTGGAAAATTCTTCAAGAGATGGAAATACCAGATAACCTGACCTGCCTCTTGAGAAATCTGTATGCAGGTCAAGAAGCAACAGTTAAAACTGGACATGGAACAATAGATTGGTTCCAAATAGAGAAAGGAGTACGTCAAGGCTGTATATTGTCACCCTGTTTATTTAACTTCTATGCAGAGTATATCATGAGAAATGCTGGGCTGGAAGAAGCACAAGCTGGAATCAAGATTGCTGGGAGAAATATCAATAACCTCAGATATGCAGATAACACCACCCTTATGGCAAAAAGTAAAGAAGTACTAAAGAACCTCTTGATGAAAGTGAAAGAGGAGAGTGAAAAAGTTGGCTTAAAGCTCAACATTCAGAAAACTAAGATCATGGCATCTGGTCCCATCACTTTATGGCAAATAGATGGGGAAAGAGTGTCAGACTTTATTTTTGGGGGCTCCAAAGTCACTGCAGATGGTGACTACAACCTTGAAATTAAAAGATGCTTGGTCCTTGAAAGAAAAATTATGACCAACCTAGACAGCATATTAAAAAACAGAGATATTACTTTGCCAACAAAGGTCCATCCAGTCAAAGCTATGGTTTTTCCAGTAGTCATGTATGAATGTGAGAGTTGGACTATAAAAAAAGCTGACCATCGAAAAATTGATGCTTTTGAACTGTGGTGTTAGAGAAGACTCTTGAGAGTCCCTTGGATTGCGAGGAGATCCAACCAGTCCATCCTAAAGGAAATCAGTCCTGAATATTCATTGGGAGGATGGATACTGAAGCTGAAACTCCAATACTCTTGCCACCTGATTCAAAGAACAGACTCATTTGAAAAGACCCTGATGCTAGGAAAGATTGAAGGTGGGAGAAGAAGGGGACAACAGAGGATGAGATGGTTGGATGGCATCACTGACTTAATGGACATGAGTTTGAGTAAGCTCTGGGAGTTAGTGATGGACAGGGAGGCCTGGCGTGCTGCAGTCCATGAAGTCTCAAAGAGTCGGACACGACTGAATGACTAAACGACTGAACTGAACTGAACTGAATGTTCATTAGAAACATATCTGAAGCTCTGGCAAAAAAATTAAAAAAGCAATGCTCGAGTATTTGTATTTTTCAAAAATTTCCAAGATAATTCTGATATGCATCTGGATTATAAAAAATCATTACAGGTTTTTCTATTAAATTGTTGTTTTGATGATATAGAATTCCATTATTTCTCTCTTGACCAATAATGATACAATGGTGGAGCCCATACCACCCATGCCTCCGCAGGAGACCCTCCTACAATAGCAGGTAGTTTTGGTTCAGTCTCCTGTGGAGTCACCGTTCCTTTCCTCTGGGCCTTGGTGCATGCAAGATTTTGTTTATGCCTCCCAAGACTGGAGTGTCTGCTGCCCCAGGCCTGTAAAAGTCCTATAATCAAATTCTGCTGGCCTTCAAGGCCAGATTCCCTGGGCCATATGTTGTTAGGAGGAACTGTCTCACATGTGAATACAGATGAGCGTTGACCCCAGTACACACACATGTCCAGCCATGGGTTGAAGGGAAGGGACAGTAGTTGTGGGATGTCTTTGCAGAACCCTGGGCCCCTAAGGCCAGTCCCCATAGCCACAGCAAGATGGGTCCCCTCCCTCCCTTGAACAAGACACTCCTGCACAAAATTCCCATAAATTCCAGAAAGGGACCCAACTGCTATTTTTCTTATACACACCTTTAATGGGCACCCCCATGATTCCCTGGGGATTCCCAGTCCCTTTGTTAGATTCCCAAGCTGGCAAGCCTGACATGGGGTTCAGAATCTTCACAGCATTGGGAGAACTTCTTTGGTGTTCTTGTTCTCCCATTTGTAGGTCACCTACCCAACAGGGTATGGGATTTGATTTTATCTTGATGCATCCCTCTTACCATCTCACTGAGGCTTCTTCGTCTCCTCATGGGGTATCTTTTTTTGGTAGGTTCCAGCATCCTGCTGTCAATGATTGTTCAACAGCTATTTGCAATTTGGGTGATCTCTCATGAGATGAGTGCCCATCCTTCTGCTCCACCATCTTGAACCAGAATGCTCATGTGTGGATGCTTATGGTAGGCATTCTTGTGGATTTCTCCTAGTAGGGTAAATTACGGTTCCCCAAAGATGTCCATGTCTAATCCCTCATATGACAATATATAAATGTTACCTTGTATGGCTAAAGGCACTATGCAGGTGTGACTAACTAAAAAATGTTGAGATGAAGAGATTATCATAAATTTTCTGAGTGGGCTAGATATAAACACAAAAGCCCTATTGGAGGGACGCAGAGTCAGAGATGGAGAGACCATGTGATGAGGGAAGCAGAGTAAAGTGATGCACGTTGAAGATGGAAGAAGGAACTAATTTCAAGGAATGCAGGTAGCCTCCAGAAGCCAGAAAGGGAAAGGAAACAGATACTTCTGTAGGATCTCAAAAGGACGAAGCCTTGCAGACCCCTCTTACAGGTCAACTGCACCCTCCAAACTCTAGGAAACTCCACCCAGACTCCTGTACTCCAGACTCTCCTGCTATTTTTCCTATTTTTCCTGTGGCCCCAGATACTCCTGAAATGTTGTCTTGGACTTGTACATCCCCAGACATTCCTGTGACTATAGCCAAGTCTCTTAAATCTCCAGACACACTTTAAGCCTTCTACACTTTATTCCTTCTTAGGAGTCTCAAGAGTTTCCAAAGATTCTGTGGTACAGACACTTCTGTGACTATACCCAAGCTCAGGGAGTCTCTGCCATCACCACCTGGTCAAGGGAAGGAACCCCAGAGCTCAGAACCTGGAGAAGAGAATGGCCAGGACAGAAGTAGTGGTGAGGCCCAGAGTGGGTCTACAAAGGAGCAGAGATTCTGAGGGGGGTTGGGAGGAAATACACACACATGTCCAGCCATGGGTTGAAGGGAAGGGACAGTAGTTGTGGGATGTCTTTGCAGAACCCTGGGCCCCTAAGGCCAGTCCCCATAGCCACAGCAAGATGGGTCCCCTCCCTCCCTTGAACAAGACACTCCTGCACAAAATTCCCATAAATTCCAGAAAGGGACCCAACTGCTATTTTTCTTATACACACCTTTAATGGGCACCCCCATGATTCCCTGGGGATTCCCAGTCCCTTTGTTAGATTCCCAAGCTGGCAAGCCTGACATGGGGTTCAGAATCTTCACAGCATTGGGAGAACTTCTTTGGTGTTCTTGTTCTCCCATTTGTAGGTCACCTACCCAACAGGGTATGAGATTTGATTTTATCTTGATGCATCCCTCTTACCATCTCACTGAGGCTTCTTCGTCTCCTCATGGGGTATCTTTTTTTGGTAGGTTCCAGCATCCTGCTGTCAATGATTGTTCAACAGCTAGTTGCAATTTGGGTGATCTCTCATGAGATGAGTGCCCATCCTTCTGCTCCACCATCTTGAACCAGAATGCTCATGTGTGGATGCTTATGGTAGGCATTCTTGTGGATTTCTCCTAGTAGGGTAAATTACGGTTCCCCAAAGATGTCCATGTCTAATCCCTCATATGACAATATATAAATGTTACCTTGTATGGCTAAAGGCACTATGCAGGTGTGACTAACTAAAAAATGTTGAGATGAAGAGATTATCATAAATTTTCTGAGTGGGCTAGATATAAACACAAAAGCCCTATTGGAGGGACGCAGAGTCAGAGATGGAGAGACCATGTGATGAGGGAAGCAGAGTAAAGTGATGCACGTTGAAGATGGAAGAAGGAACTAATTTCAAGGAATGCAGGTAGCCTCCAGAAGCCAGAAAGGGAAAGGAAACAGATTCTTCTGTAGGATCTCAAAAGGACGAAGCCTTGCAGACCCCTCTTACAGGTCAACTGCACCCTCCAAACTCTAGGAAACTCCACCCAGACTCCTGTACTCCAGACTCTCCTGCTATTTTTCCTATTTTTCCTGTGGCCCCAGATACTCCTGAAATGTTGTCTTGGACTTGTACATCCACAGACATTCCTGTGACTATAGCCAAGTCTCTTAAATCTCCAGACACACTTTAAGCCTTCTACACTTTATTCCTTCTTAGGAGTCTCAAGAGTTTCCAAAGATTCTGTGGTACAGACACTTCTGTGACTATACCCAAGCTCAGGGAGTCTCTGCCATCACCACCTGGTCAAGGGAAGGAACCCCAGAGCTCAGAACCTGGAGAAGAGAATGGCCAGGACAGAAGTAGTGGTGAGGCCCAGAGTGGGTCTACAAAGGAGCAGAGATTCTGAGGGGGGTTGGGAGGAAGGGCTTGAGAGCTGGGCCAGCACAACCTATGACAGGGACTAAGCAAGTTGGAAGGGGGATGAAGCAGTTCTGGGGTACAGCAGGGGTCTATTCCCTGCTCAGCTCCTGCCCTTCCTTGTCTGCTCATCTCACCCTTAGAGAGGGACAGTTCTGCTGGCCTGACCAGTGAGGTCTCTGCCAGCACCCACAGAGGGTAATGGAAGCCTCCACACTCCTCAGCATGGATCCCAGCTCCTACCCAGGTTGGGAACACAGATACTTCTCTCCCTGCTGTCCCTACTGGGTGAGCTGCTCTTGTGAAACTTGCTCATTTGTTGTTAGGAGGAACTGTCTCATGTGTGAATATGGATCAGCGTTGACCCCAGTACACATACATGTCCAGCCATGGGTGGAAGGGAAGGGACAGTAGCTGTGGGATGTCTTTGCAGAACCCTGGGCCCCTAAGGCCAGTCCCCATAGCCACAGCAAGATAGGTCCCCTCCCTCCCTTGAACAAGACACTCCTGCACAAAATTCCCATAAATTCCAGAAAGGGGCCCGACTGTCATTTTCCTTATACACACCTTTAATGGACACCCCATGAATTTCCTCTCATCCATTTCCCCTGTTTCATCCTCACTGGGACTAAGAGGCAGCTGCCTCCACCACTCTCCACACTGCAGTAATCCCTCTGAGACTAGAGGGTGCTCACCCTCCAGCCAGGCAGAGAAGCAGACAATCTAGACCCTATGGCCGAGATTCTTCCTCTCTTGTCAGGCCACCACACAGGAAACCCTGGATGAGCAGAGGATCAGCCCAACACCTTCATCTGGCTGCTTCGGGAAGCAGAGAGAAGCTCCCTAAAGACAAAAGCTGTCTCCAGGCTCCATCCTGGAAACTGCTTAATGTCCAGAGGGCTGAGGGCAGGACAGCAGCTCTCCATCCCTAGATGGTCCCGGGATGCAGATGACAGCACAGATGTCCCCAAGGTCTCGAGCCAAGCTGGCTTTAGAGAAGGGGATGACGAGGGGGTCCCTGTGCAGGATGAGAGCTCAGAGCTCCCAGGAGCCACCTGAGGAGTCCTTGTCTGTGGAGGCAAGACTTGGCCACCTGGAGGCCCACAGCACCTGTGACCTCCCTCGTCCTTCCTTCCTGTCAGGACCCCTCTCTGTGGAACAGAGCAGACATGAATAAGATGACAGTGACCCAGGAGCATTTCCCAACAAAACTACGTTTATTCACATTTTACATACATCTCTCCAAAGATCCTGCTGCCACCCACGCCCACCCAGATCCACCTCCCCCACCTCTCGACCTCGAACCTCCCACAAGCCCAATCCCCTCCCTGCCCTCGAATCCCTTCCTCCAACAGCAGCCAGGATCACCCATGAGCTGAGGAGCCCTGGGCTCCCCTCGGGGCTGGCCCGCTGTCCCCTACTGGCTGCACAGCCGCTTCCTCTTCCTCCCTGTGACAAACGGGTCACACTTTCTCTTTCTCAGTTGTGAGGGGCAAACCAGTCCCAGAGCCAAGGCGGGCCTCTCAGAGACCCCGACACCAACCTCCGGGCCGGGCAGCATCTCAACAGCAGCTGGGCCTCCGCACAGAGCCCGCTTCCTAGACTTGGCAGCAGCCAGAGGAGCTGGGCTGAGGCCTAATCTCTGAGAGGAGGGGGCCTGGCCTGAGGCAGGGACAGGACTCTGGGACAGCCTCCAGGGCAACAGGCTGTGCTGCGAGGCCAAGAGGAAGGCCAGGCTGGGGAGCTCCTCCTCATCCTCACTGGATCCATCCCTGGGCCCTAGGGCCCCCAGAATTGGAGAGGCCGTTCTGAGAACTGAGGTATCCCTGGGTCCTGGCTGAGGGCCAGTGCACCTCTGACTCTGGGGAGGGGAAGGTTGTCCTGGCTGGAATGGAGGCAACTCCTGCCGTCCTGGAGAGGGAACAAGGTCTTTGGCCCTGGACAGGCCAGTGTTTGCTTGGCTGAACCTGTGAACAGCCTCGAAATCAACCTCTGGTGGGCAGGCTTCATGACTGACCCCTAGCTGGGGACCTTGATCATGTCTCTGGGCATCTTTGCTGGCGTCGGACTCAGAAGGACTTGAGTCCACTCCGGGTACACTTTGACTGCTGGGTGTCCACACTCCCTGGTCTTCCTTCAAGGCCAGGAGTCGTTTCTGCACCAGCTGGTAGGAGAGAGGAGGGCAGTGACTGCTCTGCTCACCCACATGTGAGAGGAGGAACCCTGGTCAGTGGGACATGGCCCTGGGTGGGGTGGAGAGGAGGGGCGACCCTGAGACTCAAATCCAAATATAGACACTGTGGTGCTCCTGCTGGCCTCCTGCACCTTGTTCCCAGCTTTGTGTCCTTTTCTCCCCCCTCACCTGCCCCAGCTCCCTATCCTCTCCCTCCTACCACCCAGCACTGCACCTACCCCAGAGCGGGCTCTCCTCCAGGCCAGATGTCCCAGGCAGGGGAGGGATGGACGGAGCCATGGAAGCCTCCTGCTCTGGGGCTCTATGTCTCCCTTGCTCACCAGGGTCCCCCATGCCCTTGTTTCCCCTGTTCTACCTGGGGTCCCTATCTCCTCTGGCTCCCCTGGGTCACCTGGGGTCCCCACCCACAGGCTCCATAAGTATCCCTCCCTGTCCTACTCACCTCCTCAGGGGTGAGGCCTTCCTCCTGTTCCAGCTCCTCAGCTAGTGCCAAGGGATCCAGTTGTGGTTCTGGGGAAAGCAAGTCTGCCAGGAATCGAGGGTGAATGACTGCCTCTACCTGGAACAGAAGGAAAAGGCTGTGAGCATCGCTGGCCAGGAATGGCCTGAGAGCCAAGAAGACCTAGAGGAAAGTGAAAAGCAGACCCACTCCTGTTCTCCTCCACAAGATGGGATGTTTTAAATTGTCATGGTCCTCACACACACACACACACAAATATGTTCATACACATACAGGCACAAAAAAGTACATATACAGAGTATATGCCCAGCAGTGGGGTTTCTGGGTCATATGGTAGTTCTATATTTAGTTTTTAAGGGAACTGCCCTACTGTTCTCCACAAGACACAGATGCCCCAATGTTCACTACAGCACTATTTACAATAGCCAGGAAAGCAAGCAACCTAGATGTTCATCAACAGATAAAGGGATGAAGAAAATGCAGTACATATTTACAGTGAAATATTTCTTATCCATAAAAAGGAATGAATGTGAGTCAGTTGTAGAAGTGCAGATGAAACTATAGCCTCTCATACAGCGTGAAGTAAGTAGAAAGAGAAAAACAATGTCATATATATGGAGTCTAGAAAAATGGTCCTGATAAACCTATTAGCAGGGCAGGAACAGAGGTGCAGATGTAGAGAATGGACTTGTAGACATACAAGTGGGAAGGGGAAGGGGGAAAAGGGAAAAGGAAAAAGGAAAGGGAAAGGGAAGGGTGGGATGGATTGAGAAAGGAGCCTTGACATATAACGCACATTATGTGTAAAATAGGTACCTAACGGGAAGCTGGTGTGTAGCACAGGAAGCTCTCAGCTTGGTGCTCTGTGATGACCCAGAAGGGTGGAAAGTGGGGGGATGGTGGATGCTCAAGAGTGAGGGGTGGGGGATATACGTATACATATGGGTGATTCACGCCTTGCACAGCAGAAGCTGACAGAACATTGTGAAGCAATTATACTCCAATAAAAAAGCACGTATACACATGCTTACACAGACATACGAAGGCATACACACAGACACAGACATGAACACTCATACATGTGCATACACACACTCCACACACATATGGACACACACACAAAGCACATGAACAGAGCTTCAGTCCCATTGGCCTGGGCAGAACCCAGATCTTGGGTGCTGAGAGTTCCATGCCTCGGAATCTTGTAGACCCCAGGCTCCATGCCCAGCCCACCTTGGTGACGAAGTCTTCCTGGGAACACAGCTTGTCAATGTAGCTCAGGAGGTCCGGGTCTTCACAGGTCCCGTCCTCTTCCTGCTTCAGCTCATTTCCATCCTTTCACTGTCTCCAGGCTCCATCCTGGAAACTGCTTAATGTCCAGAGGGCTGAGGGCAGGACAGCAGCTCTCCATCCCTAGATGGTCCCGGGATGCAGATGACAGCACAGATGTCCCCAAGGTCTCGAGCCAAGCTGGCTTTAGAGAAGGGGATGACGAGGGGGTCCCTGTGCAGGATGAGAGCTCAGAGCTCCCAGGAGCCACCTGAGGAGTCCTTGTCTGTGGAGGCAAGACTTGGCCACCTGGAGGCCCACAGCACCTGTGACCTCCCTCGTCCTTCCTTCCTGTCAGGACCCCTCTCTGTGGAACAGAGCAGACATGAATAAGATGACAGTGACCCAGGAGCATTTCCCAACAAAACTACGTTTATTCACATTTTACATACATCTCTCCAAAGATCCTGCTGCCACCCACGCCCACCCAGATCCACCTCCCCCACCTCTCGACCTCGAACCTCCCACAAGCCCAATCCCCTCCCTGCCCTCGAATCCCTTCCTCCAACAGCAGCCAGGATCACCCATGAGCTGAGGAGCCCTGGGCTCCCCTCGGGGCTGGCCCGCTGTCCCCTACTGGCTGCACAGCCGCTTCCTCTTCCTCCCTGTGACAAACGGGTCACACTTTCTCTTTCTCAGTTGTGAGGGGCAAACCAGTCCCAGAGCCAAGGCGGGCCTCTCAGAGACCCCGACACCAACCTCCGGGCCGGGCAGCATCTCAACAGCAGCTGGGCCTCCGCACAGAGCCCACTTCCTAGACTTGGCAGCAGCCAGAGGAGCTGGGCTGAGGCCTAATCTCTGAGAGGAGGGGGCCTGGCCTGAGGCAGGGACAGGACTCTGGGACAGCCTCCAGGGCAACAGGCTGTGCTGCGAGGCCAAGAGGAAGGCCAGGCTGGGGAGCTCCTCCTCATCCTCACTGGATCCATCCCTGGGCCCTAGGGCCCCCAGAATTGGAGAGGCCGTTCTGAGAACTGAGGTATCCCTGGGTCCTGGCTGAGGGCCAGTGCACCTCTGACTCTGGGGAGGGGAAGGTTGTCCTGGCTGGAATGGAGGCAACTCCTGCCGTCCTGGAGAGGGAACAAGGTCTTTGGCCCTGGACAGGCCAGTGTTTGCTTGGCTGAACCTGTGAACAGCCTCGAAATCAACCTCTGGTGGGCAGGCTTCATGACTGACCCCTAGCTGGGGACCTTGATCATGTCTCTGGGCATCTTTGCTGGCGTCGGACTCAGAAGGACTTGAGTCCACTCCGGGTACACTTTGACTGCTGGGTGTCCACACTCCCTGGTCTTCCTTCAAGGCCAGGAGTCGTTTCTGCACCAGCTGGTAGGAGAGAGGAGGGCAGTGACTGCTCTGCTCACCCACATGTGAGAGGAGGAAC
The DNA here is from genome assembly GCA_006410635.1 of Cephalophus harveyi. NCBI lineage: Eukaryota > Metazoa > Chordata > Mammalia > Artiodactyla > Bovidae > Cephalophus > Cephalophus harveyi. The sequence continues at coordinate 536,450 of SJYT01080116.1, read as the reverse complement.
CCTGGTCAGTGGGACATGGCCCTGGGTGGGGTGGAGAGGAGGGGCGACCCTGAGACTCAAATCCAAATATAGACACTGTGGTGCTCCTGCTGGCCTCCTGCACCTTGTTCCCAGCTTTGTGTCCTTTCCTCCCCCCTCACCTGCCCCAGCTCCCTATCCTCTCCCTCCTACCACCCAGCACTGCACCTACCCCAGAGCGGGCTCTCCTCCAGGCCAGATGTCCCAGGCAGGGGAGGGATGGACGGAGCCATGGAAGCCTCCTGCTCTGGGGCTCTATGTCTCCCTTGCTCACCAGGGTCCCCCATGCCCTTGTTTCCCCTGTTCTACCTGGGGTCCCTATCTCCTCTGGCTCCCCTGGGTCACCTGGGGTCCCCACCCACAGGCTCCATAAGTATCCCTCCCTGTCCTACTCACCTCCTCAGGGGTGAGGCCTTCCTCCTGTTCCAGCTCCTCAGCTAGTGCCAAGGGATCCAGTTGTGGTTCTGGGGAAAGCAAGTCTGCCAGGAATCGAGGGTGAATGACTGCCTCTACCTGGAACAGAAGGAAAAGGCTGTGAGCATCGCTGGCCAGGAATGGCCTGAGAGCCAAGAAGACCTAGAGGAAAGTGAAAAGCAGACCCACTCCTGTTCTCCTCCACAAGATGGGATGTTTTAAATTGTCATGGTCCTCACACACACACACACACAAATATGTTCATACACATACAGGCACAAAAAAGTACATATACAGAGTATATGCCCAGCAGTGGGGTTTCTGGGTCATATGGTAGTTCTATATTTAGTTTTTAAGGGAACTGCCCTACTGTTCTCCACAAGACACAGATGCCCCAATGTTCACTACAGCACTATTTACAATAGCCAGGAAAGCAAGCAACCTAGATGTTCATCAACAGATAAAGGGATGAAGAAAATGCAGTACATATTTACAGTGAAATATTTCTTATCCATAAAAAGGAATGAATGTGAGTCAGTTGTAGAAGTGCAGATGAAACTATAGCCTCTCATACAGCGTGAAGTAAGTAGAAAGAGAAAAACAATGTCATATATATGGAGTCTAGAAAAATGGTCCTGATAAACCTATTAGCAGGGCAGGAACAGAGGTGCAGATGTAGAGAATGGACTTGTAGACATACAAGTGGGAAGGGGAAGGGGGAAAAGGGAAAAGGAAAAAGGAAAGGGAAAGGGAAGGGTGGGATGGATTGAGAAAGGAGCCTTGACATATAACGCACATTATGTGTAAAATAGGTACCTAATGGGAAGCTGGTGTGTAGCACAGGAAGCTCTCAGCTTGGTGCTCTGTGATGACCCAGAAGGGTGGAAAGTGGGGGGATGGTGGATGCTCAAGAGTGAGGGGTGGGGGATATATGTATACATATGGGTGATTCATGCCTTGCACAGCAGAAGCTGAGAGAACATTGTGAAGCAATTATACTCCAATAAAAAAGCACATATACACATACACACAGACACAGACATGAACACTCATACATGTGCATACACACACTCCACACACATATGGACACACACACAAAGCACATGAACAGAGCTTCAGTCCCATTGGCCTGGGCAGAACCCAGATCTTGGGTGCTGAGAGTTCCATGCCTCGGAATCTTGTAGACCCCAGGCTCCATGCCCAGCCCACCTTGGTGACGAAGTCTTCCTGGGAACACAGCTTGTCAATGTAGCTCAGGAGGTCCGGGTCTTCACAGGTCCCGTCCTCTTCCTGCTTCAGCTCATTTCCATCCTTTCCACACTCTGCATCTGACTTGCCCGTGGCCGAGTGGGCGGGTCCCACCAGCACCTCCATGATGTCCACATACTCTCTCACGGCCTCCGGGGGAATCTCCTTGGGTGCCTTGGTCCCTGGGTGCCGCTGGGCTCTGTGTGGCTGCGAGCGGGTGGGATGGGCCCGGGGCCCGGCCTTCCGGGAAGCATTGGCTGAGACAGAGCAGGAAAGAGGGAAGGAAGGTGAGGGGCTTCTGCGTCCACCACGGAGCACGCGCTGGTGAGGCGGTGTTTGGGGGTCAGTGACTTAGGTGTGGGCAGGGTTAGCACCGCCTGAAGCCTCATGCACAGTGGGAGGGGGAGGGGGCCATCTAAGAGAGTCCTGTGAGGAATGTGGAACCTTGATTCTCCAGGGAATCCCCAAGAAGCCCACTTCTTCAGCAGACTTGGTGAGGGGTCTTTTGACAGGGAGGTAGAAGAGGAGTTATTAAACTGATGGAGATAATACCCTGTAGTGACAAAGAACAACTGAGACCCTGTCTCATTGGCTGTTCTGGTGGAAAGACCAGTGGCCCTGTTGAAGGCAGAGGATCCGCACGGGGCCAGGAGTCATCCCTCGGCCCATGTTACCTTTGCTTTGAACTCTGGTGGGAACATGGGTGCCAGGCTGAGGGCACACTTTTGGGGCTGAGGACCCCTGAGGATCCAGCTTCGGTGGGACTGGAGGAGGTAGGCCTTGCACCCCCTGCATCCACTGTAACTTCTGATTCTGCATCACCTCCTCTGCCTCGAATTCCATGAACCTGGGAGTGATGGAGGCACACAGCACACTGAGAAAAAGGCCTGGGCTTCAGAGCCGGGAATAAAGGCAACAGAGAATGAGGGACTGGGAGAGGGTGTGTCTTCGGGTGGAAAAGGCCCTGGGAGGTACTCTTCCCAGCAGAGGGCTCTCCTGGAACCGACTCAACATCTGGGACTCTTCCTGCCCCACCAGCACTTGGAGGGCACTCAAGAGCATAGACCAAGGCTGCTGAATTGAACCAGGCCCTCAGGACACAGGCAGATCCACAGGGGACCCTCCTCATGCCCTCGTTCCCATCCAGAACTATATGAAGGGCTGATGGCCAGAGGCTGAACCAGGCACACGTCCCCAAAGCAGTCCTTGCTGAATCCAGGACCCTGGACAGGGGCTGAGAGTCNAATTGAACCAGGCCCTCAGGACACAGGCAGATCCACAGGGGACCCTCCTCATGCCCTCGTTCCCATCCAGAACTATATGAAGGGCTGATGGCCAGAGGCTGAACCAGGCACACATCCCCAAAGCAGTCCTTGCTGAATCCAGGACCCTGGACAGGGGCTGAGAGTCCTGGAACATAAGCCTGGAGACAGGGCCCAGGAAAGGTTGCAGGATTTGGCCGTTAAGCTTAGAGGAGAGGCTTTCCTTTCCTCTGAGAGCTGTTTGTTTGGTTGGCTCTATTTTTTAAACTAAAAGGATTGCCATGGAGAAAATACTGGAACAGCCAGAGATGTTTGGGCTGATGACATGCTGGCTTTTCCAGCTTCTTCAGGGAGGTCAGGGTACCCACTCCAGACACTTTTCATGAGAAGAGGGGGTCCAAAATTCTATGTCAGTGGCTGCCAGCCACCCACTACTAAGGAAGCAGCAGGCTGGCGGGTGGAGAGCATGCCCCTGCACAGCCCCTGTGGCTGGGGTTGGACCCCCTCCTGGGCTCAAAGTTTTACCCCACCCATCCTGAGACCTTCATGTCAAGCCAAAGGTAGGTCAGCATCAGGGGAGATCAGAGGTCCTGGTGGAGGAAGTACTAAAGGCCCCCGCTCTCAAGGTGAGGGAGGGGTTCTGGAGGGGAGTAGGGCATCTGGGCTGTGGGGGCCCTGTGCTGAGTGACAGCCCTCCTCCTTTATCCTGCTTGATGAGTACGCCCACAGCCAGACCCTGACCTGGGCTCTAACCCTCACCCACCCCTCTCACCCACCACACAGCTCTAGCGCCCAGGACGCTGACTCACTTTCTGGCCATCTCATAGTAGATCATCCGGTCAAAGTTGCTTCTGTGCCGCCATTCCTGCACAGCCCGCCACAGTCCCTCCTCCAGCGTCATGGTGGGCTTCAGGCGAGCCAGGGACCGAAGCACCGGGCTGTAAGTCATCAGGATCTGTTTCAGAGTCCAGCCCAGTCATTCTGTGCTGCCATTCCTGCACAGCCCGCCACAGTCCCTCCTCCAGCGTCATGGTGGGCTTCAGGCGAGCCAGGGACCGAAGCACCGGGCTGTAAGTCATCAGGATCTGTTTCAGAGTCCAGCCCAGTCTCCACCCATCTGATTCCACCCAGCAACTTGGACCACATAACCCATAGCATGACTGAGCATCAGGAGGGTGAGAGGCAGGCCTGGGAGAGCAAGGACAAGCCTTCCTGCTACTGCCATCACCACCGCACTCTCACTGGAGGATGACCATCCGTTCCCAGGCTAGGGCTGGGACAGGGAGCCTTGTCAGGGCTCCTTCCTTTGCAAGATTGCCTTTTCACTATAAAAATCTCTATCATCAGTGAGGCATGGCACGTGCCAGGCAGTCTGCTAGCACTTCATAGATTAGCCTAAAGAGTCTTTGCACAGTTCTCTGTGTTAAGTGCAATTGTCCCCCCCTCTCTTTTTTTTCACAAGGGAACTGAGGTTTAGGAAGGAAATGCCTGCCAGGCTCCCAGCTCTAGGAAGAGAGAGCCCATGTCCTGTGAGCTCGACCACCACCCAGTTCTAAGAATTCTTCAGAACAAGGAGGTTCTTGTTCTTGAGGCATGCACAGAGCTCTATCCTGGACCTTGCACTCCCTCTCCTTTCTGAAGGGACATCCCCTGACCATGGACACTCAAGTCCTGTGTGAAAGGAGATGGCTCCACAAAGGAGGGCAGCATCCCATCGGTGGCTCCTCACCTCACACCACAACCCTCTCTGGCTACAAGTCTTCATCAGTATCACCATGAGCATCATGGAAGGTCAAGTTGGCTGTACTCACAAGGCGGTGAGGTAACTGAGATAAGGTACTGAAAGGATGTCAGGAACTTGTATGGTGATGTGTAGGACCAAAATGTGCCTTCTCACAGCAAGAACATCACCCTCAGACTTTCTTCCCAGTATCCCTAGAAACCTAATCTGAGCATCCACCCCCAGTTCCTTTTGATTTAAAAGCTCTGATAACCTCATGACCCCCTGGCTGTTCACTCACATGAGAAAGCAGGAAAGAGCTTCAGCATCAGGACTCTGGGGAAGGTGTCTCCGGGCCAGAGACTTGAAGCGCTGCCAACGTCGGAAGTTCTCATACACGCTCTTGGGGTTGCAGGAGTCGTCCTGCGAAGCCTTGGACTGGTTGGTGGCCAGGCTGCCCTCCCTGGAAGTGCCATGTGACTGTGGCCCCAAGTTCACTTGGGGAATGATGGAGGCCAGCTGGGCAGATGGTAGTGGAGCTTGAGGTGGAAAGCCTGGGGTCCAGCTTCCCTTGCCAGACTGAGCTACTCCAACAGCTGGGGCAGTCACGATGGTCTCCATCGCAGGGGTTGTTAAGAATAGGGGGACAGGACATGCAGTACTCCTGCTGAGGGGCCCTGGAGCGCTCCAGTTGAGGGGAGCCTGAGTAAGGACAAAGGTCTGAGTCTGCGGGTGCTCCACTGGCCTTCCTTCTGACCTGACTTGGACAATGATGTTGCAAGCCCCAGGGCCACTGGGGCCATGGCCAGCATTGGGCACCAAAGGTGTCCTGGGGAAAGCTGGCAGCAACTGGGTGCCGCCAGGAGGGAATGACGGGGTCATGGAAGGTGGCAGGTGTTGCTCCCAGGGTGGCCGGTGTTGGGGGCCAGGAATGGGTGGAGGAAAGGGCATTGTCATGAAAGGAGGCAAGGAGGCACCAGGGGTCAAGGTCACATCCGTTCCCAGCTCTGGAGATGCTGTTGAGAAAAAGAAGAGATTTGAATGGAGGAGGAGAATGGGCAACAGATGAAAGGTTGTTGCTGAACCACGAAAAGACGCCGGAATTCTTGCCCTCCAGAGGAGAAGAATTCAATCTGGGGCCAGAGATGAGGCTTGATCGCTCAGAGCTTTTGTGTAATAAAGTTTTATTAAAGTATAAAGGAGATAGAGAAAGCTTCTGACATAGCCATCAGAAGGGGAAAGAAAGAGTACCCCCTTGCTAGTGTTAGCAGTGGAGTTATATACTCTCCAATGAATCAAAAGAATGTTTGGAGGTTGTAAAGACCTACTGCCATAATTTACCTTTTAAATAACTGGATTAGCCAGAAGGTTTAATCCAGATACTGTCCGACTCTTCGAGACTCCATGAACTGCAGCACGCCAGGCCTCCCTGTCCATAACCAACTCCTGGAGTTCACCCAAGCTCATGTCCATTGAGTTGGTGATGCCATCCAGCCATCTCATCCTCTGTCGTCCCCTTCTCCTCCTGCCCCCAATCCCTCCCAGAATCAGAGTCTTTTCCAATGAGTCAACTCTTCGTATCCGGTGGCCAAAGCACTGGAGTTTCAGCGTTAGCATCATTCCTTCCAAGAACACCCAGGGTTGATCTCCTTTAGAATGGACTGGTTGGATCTCCTTGCAGTCCAAGGGACTCTCAAGAGTCTTCTCCAACACTACAGTTCAAAAGCATCGATTCTTCGGCACTCAGCCTTCTTCACAGTCCAACTCTCATATCCATACATGACCACTGGAAAAACCATAGCCTTGACTAGACGGACCTTTGTTGGCACAGTAATGTCTCTGCTTTTGAATATGCTATCTAGGTTGGTCATAACTTTCCTTCCAAGGAGTAAGCGTCTTTGAATTTCATGGCTGTAGTCACCATCTGCAGTGATTTTGGAGCCCCCAAAAATAANAGTTTGTGCTTTCTTCCTCCTTGAGAATTCCAGACCCCTCTCTCCTTGGGAACCCCTAGACTTCTTATCAACCGGCCTAGGAAATGACTCTCTCACTGGGGCTGAGGCTCTCTGGAGAGAATCAGAGTGTAAATCTCCACAGATGAGGACATCTGGACAGTGTGTGCAGCATGGACATGTCTTCTGATGACTTTCACGATCTGACCTCTGGGTGAGAGCTGTTCCACTGGTGACCTCACTCCTGGCCACCAAGGTCCCTGAGGCCTGTCTGCCAAGAAGAAATCTCCTCAGCAAGTGCTGACTCAGAGAGCCTCCCTCAGGCACTCCCTGGCACCCAAACCTCACAGGCTGTCTCCCAGACCCAGAACTGGGTGGACTTCTGCTCTGTGAGAAACGCCCCTCAGCAGGTACACTAGCAGGTGGGGCCCTTCTCCAAGGTAAGTTCTAGGCACCCAAAGACCCTGTGTGGACAGGCATTGTTTAAAATATTAGGGCCCCACCTCCACCTCAGTCTTCCTTTTCCTTATGCTTAGTATAAATCCTCTCACTCTTTTCAAGCCTCACAAAACAAAAATAATGGAAAATATCACTCGAATGGAATTCTGATACAAACCCATAACACAATGGCTCAGCATGCACATCAGAATCACCACAGCAGACAGTTAATATGAGCCAGGTTATACCATCCCCTTCCCAGTGCCCAGAGCCATGTCATCACTCTAGGAGTTCTCCTTGTAGGAGCTGTGGGACATCTGAGAAGTGGGGAGACTCTCAGAATAAATTCTGTTATTTCACAGCCAGTGAATGGCTGCAGAGGATTAGACAGGGGCCAGGGAATGGTCACGTTACATTGGTTGTGAGAGTATAGACTGCCTGGGGTCCTTCCCCTTTGAGTTCCCAATAACAGAGAGTGAAGACAAACTGAGAAACAGGCATGATCCAGGTGCCATTGTGATAAAGTTGTCTGGAACACATCCCTGTTCAGGAGAAAAAGGTACATGCCACGTGCACCTAATAAACGCCCCTCAGCAGGTACACTAGCAGGTGGGGCCCTTCTCCAAGGTAAGTTCTAGGCACCCAAAGACCCTGTGTGGAAAGGCATTGTTTAAAATATTAGGGCCCCACCTCCACCTCAGTCTTCCTTTTCCTTGTGCTCAGTATAAATCCTCTCACTCTTTTCAAGCCTCACAAAACAAAAATAATGGAAAATATCACTCTAATGGAATTCTGATACAAACCCATAACACACTGGCTCAGCATGCACATCAGAATCACCACAGCAGACAGTTAATATGAGCCAGGTTATACCACCCGCTTCCCAGTGCCCAGAGCCATGTCATCACTCTAGGAGTTCTCCTTGTAGGAACTGTGGGAAATCTAAGTGGGCATCTGTCCCTTAAATTCTGTTATTTCACAGCCAGTGAATGGCTGCAGAGGATTAGACAGGGGCCAGGGAATGGTCACGTTACATTGGTTATGAGAGTATAGACTGCCTGGGGTCCTTCCCCTTTGAGTTCCCAATAACAGAGAGTGAAGACAAACTGAGAAACAGGCAAGATCCAGGTGCCATTGTGATAAAGTTGTCTGGAACACATCCCTGTTCAGGAGAAAAAGGTACATGCCACGTGCACCTAATTAATCAGAACAGGTGTCGTAGGACTTTTACTCATAACAGAGAAGATCATCTGCCTGCTTCTGAGCACATTCCTTACCCCCTTTAAAGAGGAAATCAGTTTTTACTGACATTCCACCAGAACTAACCACCCTCCACATCTGTTCCCTGTACACAAAGGAGTGATGTGAAAAATGAAGAAACGCTTCGTCTCAAGATATGCCGGAAGTCCACCAGGAGATATTGGACAAGATGAAGTAGGTCTAAAGAACTGCTTTTCCACAAAAGGAAGAACAGTTTAGGACATCTTAAGAAACTGAGGCCTGTCTTGGTTGAAGTTACATGGATGCCCATCACTGTCAAAGCCAAGGCAACTGTTAGGTGAACTGAGACATCAGCTGTGAGCTGGAAGGAGTGGAGACGGTCTGGACTGCAGCAGTTAGAGAACCTTCCTGCCTAGCTCTCAGAGGAAATTTCACTGCAGGTGTCACCACACACGGTCCCATTGAATACTTTTCTACTAAGACTATCTCTCCCCATGGCCCAATTAGATACAGTATGCCCCAGTCCAAACCCCTCAGAAAGACATGGGGTGGGGGCAAGCTTCGGGTACCTAAGAACCACAGTACGGGGCTGGGTCCTCCTCATGACCCTTCCTGAGGCACCACCAGGAGATCACCCATACTTCCTACACACACGTTTCAGAGTGGCTTATCTTCCTTCTAGAAATAATCAAGCCTGCCTGCTGCCATCCTTTCTCCATACCCAGGGCGATTTCTCTTGATCCACTTCCAATGAACCCTCCCCCCCAGTGCAGTCACAGGATTTTTCAGGCCTTTCAGTCTCCCCAGATGTCTTTATGGGTCCAGGGCTTTCTCCTTTCTCAACTGCAGTTCAACCATGTGCCCACAGTAAAATGTCACATGTGGACTCAAAGGTCTGAGAAATGGCAGGGAACACAACCCCAGCCTACAGGCTTACCTCCTTCTGAAGCCATTCCCACAGGCTTGGACACGGACCACTGCTGCCCAGTAGCCTCAATGAGAAAAGTCAAGACCAAGACCCAAAGAGGGACCTGCTCCAGCAGATGCTCAGCATCCAAGTAAAGGAGGGAAATGTTTGAATTCAAACAGTAGAATGTGGAACTGAAACATTCTGCAGCGGGGGAGGGGCAGAAGGCAGGTGGACCTGGGTGGGGTGAGCAGACATTCCATGAACGGCTCTGGCAGGAAGGCGAGAACCAGAAGTTCCTTCCACACTACACAGTGGGACACAATTGATGTCTGCCTCTTTAGGCAAGTTATCAATTGTTTCTCAGTTTCACAGCACCAACGTTGGAGTTGATCTTCCACCAACGTCATTTCTTTTTCCATCAACCTAGTTTTGTGTCCCTCAACCCACTCTGCTTCCTAACTGGATCTTGACTTACTTCAACAGAGACTAGACTTCCAGAACAAGTTCAGAAGAACTTTTAGTCTTATAAACCCTTGGGTATTAATGGCTACATGAAACTGAGAGTTTGAAATTAGGATTGTCTCAGCAGATGCAGGGTGTTTGTTGCTGTATGTACATCATTCCTAAGGAAGCAGTCCTTGTGCCCCAACCAACATTCAGCAGGACTTTCGTTACTAATGATCCTTTTTGCTGGAAAACGCCCATCTATCAAAAAACCATCATGCAGCCCACATGTCTAAGACCGGAATTCACTGTGTTTCTCATAGCATTACATTGTTGTTAAATATTTAGTTTTTTATCTTTTAAATGATTTTAGTATAATACTTTAAACAAGTAACAGCTTCTCATGATTCAAAATCAAATTGTGAGAAATGGAATGTGCAGTGAAATAGTTATACCTCTTTCCTCACTTCAATTCAATCTTTCTTTCCCAGAGAAAACCAGAGTTATCTGTTTCACTAAAATCTTTCCAGAGATGTGTTTTTCAACTAAAAACAAATGTAATTGATATTCATTTAAAAAAATGTCTCCAGTTTTTTTTTTTTTCTGTTTGAAAATTCATATATGTTCCAATATATCCAAGTATATTTTCACTGATTGTTTTTGTATTTTGTATTACAGCTCCTCTGTTTCTGGACTTAATTCCTAGAACAAGAATTTCTACAGTCTTTTAAATTTCAAATTACCTGAAAAGGTAGGATGGCCAGATCAAGCAAATAAAAATAACAAGTGCTTAAATGAATTTGATATTTGAATTTTGCATAAACAACGGAATAGTTTTTAGTCTAGTTGTGCCCTATGCAATATTTTTGACATAGTTTTATGCAAATTATTTTCTTCATTATCTGATATCTGCATTTAACAAAATCTGTATTTTATCTGGCAGTACTACCAAAAAAGTGTAACATAATAAGTTATTATTCGTCATTCTTATGAGAAAGAGGGGCTTCCCTTGTGACTCAGACAGTAAAGAATCTGCCTGCAATGCAAGAGACTCAGTTTCGATCCCTGGGTCGGGAATATCCCCTGGGGAAGGAAATGGCAATCCACTCCAGTATTCTTGCCTAGAGAATTGCTGGACAGAGGAGCCTGGCGGGCACAATCCATGGGGCTGCAAAGAGTTGGACACGACTGAGCGACTACAGTTTACACTATGAGAAAGAGAACTGGGAGTAAAGAGACTGAAGTGTGCATCTTGGGTCCAACACAAAACATAACTGCAAACACACAAAATCTGCAGACTCTGGATGAAATGGATTTGGAAAAGCCATCACATGGCATTGAAAGTTTAGGCTTAGTAGGACTAAGGACAGAAATAAGGAACGAAAAGTTAAATCTCTTCTCTTTCCTTGTGTTTAAAGGACTAAATATCCCAGAGCACTGGTTTTTCTAGAAGTTAAAAATCTATTACCCATGAAATGGACAGGCACCTTGAGAAAAATGCCAAAAGTTTACCTAGCAATGTCCAATCCCCAGTCACACAAATCCACTTCCATCTGAATCCTAGCCTGCAAATCCTGCTTATAAGCTTGTGAATTTCCTGTCTGCATTACATACCCTTGCTCTTTAGAACCTAGGCTCATCATTGGATATGGACCCACCTGCCTGGAAATAATGGGAGCATCTCTTTTTTAAATAATTTGCCTGATTCTTATTTTCATATTGAGAATCAATGTCAGTTTATCACTATCAAAATGATATGAAAGAATATTCACCTTTTGTGTTGTGAGATGAAAGGATTTTAGGAATCTTGTCAAGGGATATGAAGGGTGAAAACTTCAGAGGATTTCAACCAGATCTCTTGGGAGACAACAGTTACTCCCTGCAATAGCAGGGGTTGTGGGGACTGGAAATAATGGGAGCATCTCTTTTTTAAATAATTTGCCTGATTCTTATTTTCATATTGAGAATCAATGTCAGTTTATCACTATCAAAATGATATGAAAGAATATTCACCTTTTGTGTTGTGAGATGAAAGGATTTTAGGAATCTTGTCAAGGGATATGAAGGGTGAAAACTTCAGAGGATTTCAACCAGATCTCTTGGGAGACAACAGTTACTCCCTGCAATAGCAGGGGTTGTGGGGTATTGGGGAAAGAAAGAGAAGTTTAGAAGGACAGTTCCATATGGTGAAAAAGACTCCTGTTGATGCTTATGAAGTTCCCTGCACCTTACAAGGAAAAATGGACTCAAAAGGTGAGAAGATGAGGTGAGAGTATTTAAAGTAATATCATGGTGAACTTTATATCAAGAAACTCCTGTTGGGGACTGAAAAAATAACTTGGAAATATGGCTCAGTACTTGGACTTTTATCATGAAGGAAGGCATAAATGATATTCAACCAATGCTAGACTGATGCTAGAGGGATGGTGAGGCAGAATACAAGAAAGGAAAGCTTTCTTGATGCTTTCTCCCCTTGTTCAGTCCTTCAACCAGTNTGGAAATATGGCTCAGTACTTGGACTTTTATCATGAAGGAAGACATAAATGATATTCAACCAATGCTAGACTGATGCTAGAGGGATGGTGAGGCAGAATACAAGAAAGGAAAGCTTTCTTGATGCTTTCTCCCCTTGTTCAGTCCTTCAACCAGTTACAAGATTCTCACTCATAACTCTGAGAAAGTATGTGAATGAGGCCTCTCAGGGCCACTGATACAAAAATTGCATTATGTAAAAGTTATCTGATCTCAATTCTGCAATCATTTTTGTACTACTTCAAAATACTACACCCCAGAGACAGATAACTAGCTTGCTAGGAAAAAGACCTACTGGCTTTTGACAGGCATAAACAAGAAGCAAGGAACGGCAGTCTGAAGGTCATGAAAGCATTTGCTCCAATTTGAGGATATTGTGATAAGGATGGAGCTCTCCAAAACTCTTTGCATCTAAGCGTAAGGACTTCACGTGTGCAGTTTAAAAATCACAAGTGCTCATCTCACGAGAGCTAGTTTTAAGAGAGTACCACAAAGTTTCCAGCAAGAGACATAGCCAGCAAGGAGACAAGCTCCTCAGGATACCCCGACGCTCCATTTCTCTCCTCTCCAGCAGGGACTTAAAAGGACAGCTTCCCACAAGTCCTGTGCTTGCAAGCACAGGACCCCAGGGGCTCTAGGGCAGGAAGTGTGGCTCTTGTAAGGGTCTGTTGAGGCTGTCTGCTCAGGGAAACAGGAGCGCACGCGCGAGCTTGGAGGGCGGGGCCCCGGGCCCCGGGGCCCCAACGGCTGCCTGAGCGGCAGGCCGGACCTCTGAAGGCCGCCTCCAGGGTCAACATGGAGGTAAGGGATGGAGGGACCCTTCAACCTGCGGGGGTCACTCTCTGACTGCTGTTCACCCCGTCGGGTATTTGTGCCTTTTCTGTGTAGGGGAGACTCCCCACAATGCGGATTCATGCCCCTATAGAGCTCAGTTCCCTTTGCTGTGTTTACACTAGGGTTATTGGCCATGGGGGAGCAGGCTGCAAGAACGGTTCAGTGACTGTGGGCTTAAGTAGTGGGATAAACAGTGTGTGAGAGCCGTTAAACAGGTGCCATTCTGTCCACGTGTTCTGAAGAGTACGAAAGCTAGACGGAAGTTCTTCAGATTTGAAAGCCCACGTCAGTTTCCTAAGAACTAGCACAGGTTATAGGAAAATGAGTGGACAGTGAGTGAAATCATAGTTTCACTGATGTCTTCATTTTTAACGTAAAGACAGTCGATTGTTCAATTGATTTGGACACAAATGTTAAAACCGCACTCTTTTGTCCATGATAGAAGAAACTTTGCTGAATGTAGTAATAAACGTTGATTCATAGTCTGATGTCAATTCAGTATTGATTTGCAAGCATAGATGGGGTTCGTGTATAATCACTTGGTTGGTGGGAATCTGATATGTAATCAAATATGTGGGTTGGTTTTGTTTTTGAATATTTGTGTTTAAGGGGAAGTTATGTTTTTGTGAGAATGTGTAAGGTAAATCTTTGAAGGGTATTTGAAAGGTATTGAAATTTAACGGAGACATACTCAAGGAGTTAGTTAGTGGTTGCTGCTGCTGCTTCTGCTAAGTCGCTTCAGTCGTGTCCGACTCCTTGCGACCCCCATGGACTGCAGCCTACCAGGCTCCCCTGTCCATGAGATTTTCCAGGCAAGAGTACCGGAGTGGGGTGCCATTGCCTTCTCTGTAGTTAGTGGTTCAGTTCAGTTCAGTTCAGTCGCTCAGTCGTGTCCGACTCTTTGTGACCCCATGAATCGCAGCACGCCAGGCCTCCCTGTCCATCACCATCTCCCGGAGTTCACTCAGACTCATGTCCATCGAGTCCATGATGCCATCCATCCATCTCATCCTCTGTTGTCCCCTTCTCCTCCTGCCCCCAATCCCTCCCAGCATCAGAGTCTTTTCCAGTGAGTTAACCATGAATATGTATGTTGTGTCCTTTTGCTTATATATCTGTGGTGGGAGTTGAGGGGCCTAGTCTGGGTATAAGTGGATCATGTGCACATACTCATATGAAAAGATTTGGGATGTGTTGAAAATGGTTCATACTAGCTTGGGATAGTCAATGGTGCGTATCTCCTCCCAGTTCTGTGTTCAGTGATGTCAACTAGGTAGCTTGAAACTGATCATGCTGGGAATGTTTATACCATGTAGACACCACAAATGAAGTCTTTCCTACCTTTCTCAGAGAGGTTTTTATTAAGCATTTACCAGCACACCACTGATGTGTGTGTTTAGATGTATGTATGTATGATGCAAGACTATTTGGGCATCAGTGGGACACTTACGTGGTTGTGAGTGGGGCTTCTGGGGTTGTAAGTGTGAATGGATCCTTGTCATTCTGAATCATTGCCTTGTTCCTATCAGGTTGGTCAAAGAATTCCCATAAATGTTGAGGATTCCCAGCAGAAATCATGGATGGATAGAGGGGTACTTTAGGCAGGTGGACACTCCTTCAGCATTTGTATAGTACTAGCATCTGGGCCCCTAGAAGGGTGGGTCTGGTGGGCAGATGGCCTTGTAGAGGAGAAGCTTCACAGGTGCATTGTTGGTATGACAGGCAGTAGTCAAAAGTCATAGGGCTTCCTGGAAAAGAAGTCAGTTAACCAAGTGCTCTCCCAGGAAAACCCCCTGAGAGTTGGTTGGACAGCTCCAAGTATTGCTGGCTCTTCTGTGACACAGGTGATGGGCAAGCACACCCTCCACACTGGGTCTAGGTGTTGAAAGTCTACAAAGCCATATATCCCTGAGCCCAACTGCCCCAGGGTGATGGGGACTATTATCAGGCTGGTCAGCTGTATCACTAGGTCTCAACCAACCCAGCTCCATGGAAACCTAAGTTCTCAGGGTAAGGCAGGACCTCTAGGGAATCAATGAGCTGACAAGGATGGAGGTGGGGAGACTGTCCCTAAGGGACAGTTGAGGACTGAAACCTGCAGAGACTGGGGAGTCCCACTCTGAGTAGATATGGCTCTGATATTCCCAAATCTTTTAGTCATATTCTCTGGTCTTTTCTGAAGGCTGAGGATGCTTCTAGCAGTGGGAAGCTCATCTCAGTTTCATGTTTCTCTGATAGGATAAAGTCATTTTTTTTTTAAAGTATTCCACAGCAAGCTGCAAAGTCATCAGATGGAGCCATGTGATCAGTGTGGCCACCAGCTGACCCCGTAGTCACATTCTGCCTCCCTCCTAAGAATTTCTGAACCTTCTTAATGGTGAGTCTTCCGGCCTTTTCTCCCTCATTGTGAATCCTCCTGCCAACAAAACATGATGTGAACTTTAATAAAAGGATAACTCAACTGTAACTGGAGTCTGGAAGGCCTGTAGAGGGAGCTACCATCTAGCTAGGAAGGAAGAGGTCATTACTGATCCCAGCAGGAAGACTGATACCTTGCAATCCCAAACAGGAAGTGCAGCTACATTACTACCCCAGCTGGAGGAGGGAAGGTTTCCTTTTTGGCCAACAACAAACTCAGCTAATAGAAAATTTTGCCATCAGAAGCCATTGTCACCTGAACTTTTACTTTTCCCCCCTGGAACTGTCATCGCTTCCTTTCCTTGTCCTGCCTTCCTTATTTTAAGAGCATTCCATGATGTGCAGCACCTTGGAGTATCTCCTGTCTTCCACATGACATGCTGCCTGATTCATGAATTATTACTAGAGTCAGTATGTTACAAATTCAGAGTAAATCTTCAAATTTACTCAGTTAAATATTGTTTTTTTAATATATTAGTGGCGGTGATGGAATCTGAAAGGAATGTCTAATGATATTTGGGGACAAGGAGAAACAGGTGTGATGTCTAGAAATCCTTTGAATTCACTGTCTTTCTTGCCATTCCTGGAGGTTGTTGGTAATCTCCTCTTGGTTTGAGCTCCATTCTCGTGCTCCCAGTCTGATTGGCTTTCCTTTACAGGGCAGGTCAGCTTGGCTGGTAGGGGATTCTGCCTGAGGCCAAATCCCTAGCCTTTCAGATCAAAATTGCCAGGGCATAGTAATATCTCTTGGTTATTGCCAATCTATTTTTGAGTAGTAAATCCTAGCCCCTAATTTTGTTCCTTGTGAAATGCTGACAGTTTAGTCTGAACTTTCCCATCTGTTTGGAATCAGCATTGGCCCCCAGATTCCATGCTGGGAACTATTGGTGACAGCCATAGTTCTCCTTTTTGTTTGGAATTAGTTTGTAGTCCCAATTCCTTGGAATCTGCTAGTTTGACCATTTCCCCCATTCCAGCGTTCCCTGGGAATTGGTGGTGGTGCAGGCCAGGCCTTCTTTTGGCCAAGACACAGTAGCATCTCTTGGTTACTGCTGATATATTAAGGCCCAGGTGTATTTGCCTTGTTTTGGGTTGACAAAGGCTAGCTAAGGAAATGGGCGCCTTTATCACAGTCCATTATGCTACCTTCTGGCACACTTGCTTATTTTGTATTTAAGAACTGTAGTCCTGGAGGCTGTAGAGACCTAGAAGGATGGCAAAATTTTAGTGATATTGGTCTAGAATTGCAGTGGCCATTGTGGGGAGTGTTCCAATCAGGCAAGATTGTTCATTTAAGGAAAACACTAGAGCAAGGGATCCCATTTGGACAGGGAAGATGAGATGCCTACTTTAATGGGTATGTGAAAACTTACAAGCCTTCAAGATTCCAAAATATCTTCCTTTAAAAACTCAGTACAAAAAGCTAATGAAAAAGAGATAAAAGTTACCTGAAACAGAAGATCATAGGACAGCTATGACTGTAGACTCAAGTCCTACTATTCCACCATATCCTTTTCCAATCCCTGGTGGCTCAGATGGTAAAGAATTCGCCTACAATGTGGGAGACCTGGGTTCAATCCCTGGGTCAGACAGATCCCCTGGAGAAGGCAATGGCAACCCACTCCACTATTCTTGCCTAGGAGAATCCCGTGGACAGAGGAGCCTGGTGGGATACAGTCCATGGGGTCACAAAGAGTCAGACACGACTGAGTGACTGATTTAATGTTTTGTTAGCTTTTTCACTAAGCTACTTTTTTATTCCAAAGAGAATATTCAACAATTGCTATTTAAAATAAAACTAACTGAGGTTGCAGGCAAACCTCCTCAGATATCTTCTCTCCCTTGGTTAATGACTGAACTGAGAGCTCTAGGCAAAGAATTCTCTAAACCTAAGGAGGAGCCCCAAAAGTTTTTGAAGAGTTTGGAGTCCTTTTCAGGGCCAAATTGCTAGATCTTTCTCGGCTTGTACACATGTTGGTCCTCCCCCCTCACTCCATGGCCAGACTCACTTCCTGTGGCTGCAAGTAACACTTCCTAATAGAGGGAGTGTTATCTTGGAGGGGAGGGCTCCAGGTTCTTCCTGTAGCTCTCCATGCTTTAAACAACAAGCATGGTGTACCCAGATTAGAACTGCAGTATGTAAGGAAGAAAGTTCAGGCCCTCTTCTCTGGGAACAGCCCAGAAGCCTAACCAGAAAGGCCGTTTCTGAATAGCTCTCAAGTCTCTTTGTACCCTTACCCACTACTACCATGGGCTTCCCTAGTGGCTCAAATGGTAAAGAACCCACCTGCAATGCAGGAGACCTGGGATCAGTTCCTGGGTTGAGAAGATCCCCTAGAGAAGGAAATGGCAACCCACTCTAGTATTCTTGCCTGGAGAATCTCGTGGACAGAGGAGCCTGGCGGGCTACAGTCCATGGGGTTACAAAGAGTCGGACATGACTGAGCTACTAACATTTTCACTTTCACTACTACCTGCAGAGCCAAGTAGATCAAGCACCCTTAGTTCAGTTGCTAACTGGATATATTCTAATACCCTGCACGTGTACCTGTGTCCATGTTTACGATGGAGCTATGTGTTTACTGTCTGTTTCCACATACTGTAAATCTATAAGAGTGGTCTTTGCCATGTTCATTGATGCCTGATGAATAATTGAATGAAGAAATGATGATGGCTGTCATAGTTTGGATTTTTTGGAAAACAGAATCAGAGAAAGAGTTTAGGGAACAGGATATTTACTAAGCAACACCTGTGAGGAGTAGAAACAGAAAGGATTGGGTAGAGGGGCTGTTGAACAGTGACTCAAACTCCAAAACAGCTTCACCCTACCCTATGGGACCTGAGAAGCCAGACTGTCTCTTCAGAGAGGTCGTCTTTGGAAGCAGTGGGCCAGGCATTTCTAACTCTGCCACCATCAGTCCATCAGATATGAACTTTCCTGGAAGGGGAATGACTGTTAGGCAAGACAACTCTCTAGTTCAGCAGTCCCTGAAAGACTGGGAGCTGACACTGCCTCCCAACTATACTCTCATCAACTCAGGACACAGGGCCTTCCCTGAAGAGAAATCCAGGTGACCCATGTCCATGTCACCAAATTCATCCCCTTTACAGCTTGCAGCTGTTTTTTTACAGGAATTCTGAGTGTGGTTGTGTCTTTGCTGCTGCTGTTGCTGCTAAGTCGCTTCAGTCATGTCCAACTCTGTGCGACCCCATAGACGGCAGCCCACCAGGCTCCCCCATCCCTGGGATTCTCCAGGCAAAAGTACTGGAGTGGGTTGCCATTGCCTTCTCCAGTTGTGTCTTTAGGATGGTGGAAATTGTATGTGTGTGTTGGGGCTGTGTCTATGTGCATAAACATGGTTTGTATGTGTGAAGTCAGGGAGTGTGGAAGGTCGTGCTTATGTTTGAGGGAAGTTGGAATGGCCCCTTGAATGTTGGGGTGTTCGCAGGGCGATATCTGGTGTGTTACATTAAGAATATGTAGATTATGACCTGCTGAGTGAGGAGGCACAAGCCCCACAAGGAACTGGCAGGCATCTCCCTCAGCATCCAAGCTCCCATGTTCAGGAAATGAAAACCCTAAGTGTTGTTTTGATTGAAGGCATAGTTTCAGGACATACACACAAATGAAGTAAAGTCACAAGAGTTATTAGTGTCAGACTCTGGAAGTGGGGGATAGTGGGGGTGGGTTGGGCAAGGAGCTGGGAAAAGGCAATCCTCTGCCCAGGTTATGAGCCAACAAGAGGTAGAAAGCAGGGTAGCATGCATCTATTAATTATTAGGTGTTTGGGGAGGAGGTCACCAAACTTTGGTGGGCTCAACTGTAAGTGGCTACTTTAAAAGGTGTCCCGGGAAAAGTAAAAATGAACTTGGAGCAAGAATGCTAAGCTCAAGGTGTAAAAAAATTATGAGACTCAGCAAATACCTTGGTTTTCCAAAACTCAAAGGCACAGCGGAGAGCAGCCTGGCAATTGTAGCACCATCTCACACTCAAGCGTGAGGCTTGAGTAAGCAAGCAAGGAGGCCTTGGGGTAGACATAGTTAGCTCTGCAAAATGCTACTTGAAGTGGTCATCAGCAGGGTATTTAGATCAGCAAACATTCAATTCAGCCACCAAGTCCCAATGCATGTCTCCCTTGCTGTCATCTTGGCTGTAATGGAAGGTTGTGGAGGCAGCATTCAGGATGAAGTTGTGTCCAGTCATGTCCTGGGCTGGGGTGTTGTCATAGCATGAATCCTTATGTCCCAATCCATCCATGTTGTCTTCTCTCAGACTGTTAGGTCCTGCACTTCTGTGGGCTGAAGCATTGCATCTCCAGTGTTGTCCCAGGTGAAGGGAGCCATCTCAGAGGCTCCCTACACAATGGTTCTGCCAGGGAGCCTCCAAGGAGGGGACTGAGTGGCCAAGGGGTCTAATAGGGCCCTGATTAGGGTATGCTTGCACTGTCGGGAGTGAACATCAGAGTGCAGGTAGCTTTTCAAGTTAGAGTTTTCATCTTTTCTAGATATGTGCCCAGGAGTGGGATTGCAGGATCATATGGTTACTCTATTTTAGGTTATTAAGGAACTTTCATACTGTTCTCTATAGTGGCTGCAACAATTTACATTCCCTGCTAATAGTGTCGGAGGGTTCCCTTTTCTTCATATCTTCTCCACTGTTTTATTATTTGTAGACTTTTTGTTGGTATCCATTCTGACCAGTGTGAAGTGATTGAAACTCTGATTTTCATTTCTCTAATAATTAGGAAAGACTAGAGATCTCTTCAAGAAAATTAGAGATATCAAGGGAACACTTCATGCAAAGATGGGGTCTATAAAGGACAGAAATGGTATGGACCTAACAGAAGCAGAAGATATTAAGAAGAGGTGGCAAGAATACACAGAAGAACTGTACAAAAAAGATCTTCACGACCCAGATAATCATGATGGTATGATCACTCACCTAGAGCCAGACATCCTGGAATGTGAAGTCAAGGGGGCCTTAGAAAGCATCACTATGAACAAAGCTAGTGGAGGTGATGGAATTCCAGTTGAACTCTTTCAAATCCTGAAAGATGATGCTGTGAAAGTGCTGCACTCAATCTGCCAGCAAATTTGGAAAACTCAGCAGTGGCCACAGGACTGGAAAAGGTCAGTTTTCATTCCAATCCCAAAGAAAGGCAATGCAAAAGAATGCTCCAATTACCGCACAATTGCACTCATCTCACATGCTAGTAAAGTAATGCTCAAAATCCTCCAAGCCAGGCTTCAGCAATACTATGTATGGATGTGAGAGTTGGATTGTGAAGAATGCTGAGTGCCGAAGAATTGATGCTTTTGAAGTGTGGTGTTGGAGAAGACTCTTGAGAGTCCCTTGGACTGCGAGGAGATCCAACCAGTCCATTCTAAAGGAGATCAGTCCTGGGTGTTCTTTGGAGGGAATGATGCTAAAGCTGAAACTCCAGAACTTTGGCCACCTCATGCATAGAGTTGACTCATTGGAAAAGACTGATTCTGGGAGGGATTGGGGGCAGGAGGAAAAGGGGACGACAGAGGATGAGATGACTGGATGGCATCACCGACTCGATGGACATGAGTTTGGGTGAACTCCGAGAGATGGTAATGAACAGGGAGGCCTGGTGTGCTGCGATTCATGGGGTCGGAAAGAGTCGGACACGACTGAGCGACTGAACTGAACTGAATAATTAGCTATGTTGAGCGTATTTTCATGTGCCTGTTGGTCATCTGTATGTCTTCTTTGGAGAAATGTCCATTTAGATCCTCTGCTCATCTTTTGATTTGGTTGCTTTTTTTTGATACTGAGCTATATAAGCTGTTTGTATATTTTGAAAATTAAGCCCTTGTTGGTTGTATCATTCTGAGATATTTTCTCCCAACTATAGATTGTCTTTGCATTTTGTTTATGGTTTCCTTTGTTGTGCAAATTCTTGTGATTTTGATTAGGTCCCATTTGTTTTAATTTTGCTTTTATCTCTTATGCCTTGGAGAATGACCTGACAAAATATTGCTACAATTTATGTCAAAGAATGTTTTGCTTATATTCCCTTCTAGAAGTATTAAGGTTTCATGTTTTATATTTAAGGCTTTAGGACATTTTGAGTTTATTTTTGTGTATGTTGTGAGGGAGTGTCCATTGATTTGCTTGTGACTGTCCAACTTTTCCAGTACCATTTGTGGAAGAGGTGGTCTTTGGTCCATTGCATATTCTTGCCTCTTTTGGCAAAGGTTCATTGCCTGGGGTTGTTTCTGGGCTCTCCATTCTGTTCCGTTGATCCGTATGTCTATTTTTCTGCCAATATCACACTCTTTTGATGAATGTAGCTTTGTAGTACTGTCTGAAGTATGGGAGTGGTGTGCCTCTAGCTTTGTTCTTTTTCTGAGTCTTTTGTGGGTCCTTATAAATTTTAGGATTATTTATTTTTGTTGTCTATTTGCTAAGTCCTGTCCAGGCACTGTAGCCCATCAGGCTCCTCTGTCCATGGGATTTCCCAGGTAAGAATACTGGAGTGGGTTGCCATATCCTTCTCCAGGGGATCTTCCCAACCCAGGAATCAAACCTGCATCTCCTGCATTGGTAGGCAGATTCTTTACCACTAAGCCATCATGGAAGCTCAGGATTAGTCATTGTGGTTCTGTAAAAACAACAACAACAACAACAAGATATCGTGGGTAATTTGATAGGGATTGCATGAAATCTGCAGATTGTTTTGGGTAGCATTACCATTTCAACAATATTAATTCTTCTAACCACAGGGCATAGGATACCTTTCCATTTCCTTGAGTAATCTGCATTTGCCTTTGTCAGTGTTTTTATAGCTCTCAGTGTGTAAGTCTTTCATGTCCTTGTCGGGTTGATTCCTAGGCATTTTATTTTTTTGACATAATTTTAAACAAGATTTTTTTTTTTTTACTTTCTCTAATATTTCATTATTAGTGTAAAGAAATCCAGCGGATTTCTGTATATGAATCTTGTAGCCTGCTACCTTCATGAATGCATTTATCAATTCTAATTGTTTTTGTGTGGAGGCTTTAGGATTTTCTATAGAGTATTATGTCATCTGTACATGACAGTTTTATCTCTTTCCTTCCAAAATGGATACCTTTTATTTTTATTTTTTTGTCTGATTTCTGTGGATAAGACTTTCATTACTATGTTGAATAGAAGTAGTGGTAGTAGGCATCCTTGACTTGTTCCAGAATTTAGTGGGAAAGCTTTCAGCTTTTCACCATTGAGTATTATGTTGGCTGGGAGTTTGTCATAAATAACTTTTATTATGCTGAGATATGTTCCCTCTATATCCACTTTGGTGAGAATTTGTGTCACGGATGGATGTTGAATTTTATCAAATGCTTTTTATGCATCTGTTAAAATGATCATGTGATTTTTGTTATCGTTGTGATGTAACAGATTAAATGTTTTGCATATATTGAGCCATCCTTATGACCTTGAGATTTATCAAACTTGATTATGATATATGATCCTTTTTAAGTGTCGTTGGACTTGGTTTGCTAGTATTTTGTTGAGGATTCTTGCATCTATATTCATAAAAGATATTGGACTGTAATTTTCTCCTTTGGTAGCATCTTTGTCTGATTTTAGTATCAGGATGGATGGTAGCTTCAGAGAGTGACTTTGGGAGTCTTCCCGTACCATGTCAGGTTTAGCCTGTTTGTAATGATACTATTTCTGTTTTAGCCCAGAGGCATTTGTGGCCATGCTGGGTCACTCTTAAGAGGAATCCCTTATCCATGATATAATAGGGATATGAGTTTCCCAGAGAATAATCTTCATCCCATGAGGGCTTCTGTTTGTAACAAAGCCCACACAGTTCAGTTCAGTCGCTCAGTCGTGTCTGACTCTTTGCGACCCATGAATCGCAGCACGCCAGGCCTCCCTGTCCATCACCAACTCCCAGAGTTCACTCAAACTCATGTCCATCGAGTTGGTGATGCCATCCAGCCATCTCATCCTCGGTCATCCCCTTCTCCTCCTGCCCTCATTCCCTCCCAGAATCAGAGTCTTTTCCAATGAGTCAACTCTATGCATGAGGTGGCCAAAGTATTGGAGTTTCAGCTTTAGCATCATTCCCTCCAGAGAACACCCAGGACTGATCTCCTTTAGAACAGACTGGTTGGATCTCCTTGCAGTCCAAGGGACTCTCAAGAGTCTTCTCCAACACCACACTTCAAAAGCATCAATTCTTCGGCGTTCAGCTTTCTTCACAATCCAGCTCTCACATCCATACATGACTACTGGAAAAACCCTAGCCTTGACTAGACAGACCTTTGTTGGCAAAGTAATGTCTCTGCTTTTGAATATGCTATCTAGGTTGGTCATAACTTTCCTTCCAAGGAGTAAGCGTCTTCTAATTTCATGGCTGCAATCACCATCTGCAGTGATTTTGGAGCCCCAAAAAATAAAGTCTGACACTGTTTTCCACTGTTTCCCCATCTATTTGCCATGAAGTGATGGGACCGGATGCCATGACCTTAGTTTTCTGAATGTTGAGTTTTAAGCCAACTTTTTCACTCACCTCTTTCACTTTCATCAAGAGGCTCTTTAGTTCCTCTTCACTTTCTGCCATAAGGGTGGTGTCATCTGCATGTCAGAGGTTATTGATATTTCTCCTGGCAATCTTGATTCCAGCTTGTGCCTCTTCAAGCCCAGCGTTTCTCATGATGTACTCTCCATATAAGTTAAATAAGCAGGGTGACAATATACAGCCTTGACGTACTCCTTTTCCTATTTGGAACCAGTCTGTTGTTCCATGTCCAGTTCTAACTGTTGCTTCCTGACCCGCATATAGGTTTCTCAAGAGGCAGGTCAGGTGGTCTGGTATGCCCGTCTCTTGAAGAATTGTCCACAGAGCCCACTAAGTGACCAGGATTCGATGTGCTAGGGGAGTGTAGCAGGTGTGGAGAGCAGCTGTTTGGTCTAGAAGCCCACAGGCATCTAGGAGGAGCTATGTTAAGTCCAAAGTCCATGCTGATCAGCGCCTCAACCCAGAAGGAGCAGCCGAGGGGAAGGGTTTCATTAATTGATTTTTCAGATACATTTTATTAAATCAGACCAGTCACCAAATTTAAAAATTTACATGTGTGATAGCAACCCAGGTTGCACATTCAGGGGCTTCTCAGGTGGCACTGGTGGTAAAGAACCTGCCCGCTAATGTAGGAGAGACATCATGCTGTACATTAGCTCCTCAGATCTTATCCCATCACTTTGTTTCTCATTTTATAATGAAAAATTTGTATCCATTTACCCACCTGTTCTCATTTCCCCCACAACCAGCTGCAGACTACAGTTTCTACTCTGTTCTGTGATTCCTTTTTTTTCTTTTAGATTCCACATGTAAGCGATATTTCACTTAGCATAATGTTCTCCAAGTTCATTCAGTGTTCTTGAAAATGTCAGGGTTAACTTTTGTTAAGGCTGAATAATATCTCATTTTGTATGTTATGTATGTGTGTGTATCACCTTTCTTTATCCATTTATCTACCACAAACAGGAAGTTTCTTTCTATACCATTATTTTGTGATTAATGTTTCAGAGAACATGAAAAAGCACTGATAACTTTTTAAGATAAAAATGTTTATTTCTTTTTGCTAAATGACCAGAAGTGAAATTGCTGGGTCACATAGTATTCTAATTTTATTTTTTGAAGCATCTCCACAGTGTTTTAAATATTGTACCAATTTACATTCCTAAGACCAATGCACAAGGTTTGTTAAGTGACGTCAGTCCTACCATGGAGGCCCTGTCAGCGAGTGGACACTCAGGTTCTACAGAAGGCCTGTGAGGTCTGTGTGGGAGGTCTCAGAGACAGATCTCTGCATAATGGTTGGAGAGGTCACTGGGAGAGTTTGCTCAGTGTGGGTCTGTGAGAGGCCCTTGTGTGGGGTCAGTGTGGCTCTGTGCCAGGCCTCTGTGAGGGGCTAGTGGGGTCCCTATGGGAGATCAGTGTGGGTTTGTCTGGAGTCTCTGTGTGGGGTCACTTTTTATCTGTGGGAGGTCTCTGTGTGGGACTAGGGGGGGTCTATGTGTGGGGTCAGTGTTGTGGAGTCAGTGTGGGTTTGTCTGGGGTCACTTTTTATCTGTGAGAGGTCTCTGTGTGGGACTAGGGGGGGTCTATGTGTGGGGTCAGTGTTGTGGAGTCAGTGTGGCTTTGTCTGGGGTCACTTTTTATCTGTGGGAGGTCTCTGTGGGACTAAGGGGTCTATGTGCGGGGTCAGTGTTGTGGAGTCCGTGGGTTTGTGGGAGATCCCTGTGGGGGCCCTACATTGCTGTCCTTTCTGCACTTTAGGGCAGGAGAAGGGCACAGGGACTTTTCCCCTCCTGGTTTCTTGCTTTTCTGTCAATATCCCTTCTGTGTCACTCTTCCAGACAGGAGACGGTGGGGCACCCGGGCACTCACCTCTTGGTGCCCCCGAGAGGACCAAGCAGCAGCCAGACTCAAGGTGCCCGCTCTGTGCCCCACTCTTCTGAGCTCTGGAGGCCGCTCTGTGCCCTGAGCCCCTCCCTCAGGCCCTGAGCCCCCACTGCTGGGCCCACCCTGGACGATGGGGACCAGAGGAGGGACCAGGCTCCAGGGAGAAACTGCAGCACAAGCAGGCCCGTGCCGCTGCCCTCCCCTCCCAGGTCCTGGTCCTACGTGTTGGGGTTCCGACACGCTGATAGTAGCTGACACTTGCTGTGACGCCAGCATAGTCCCTTGGCCTGCTGAGTCCACATGTTCCCTAGGAGCCTCCTTGGATCATAGACCGTGAGTCTGTCCCAAGCTCCCAGTCCTGTGAAAGCTGACTATTTACACTATGAAGAAGTGAAGCTTCCCTGCTCAGAGGCTGTGGAGAAGTGAAGCTTCCCTGCTCAGAGGCTCCACTGCCCCTGGGAACCTGGCCCTCTGTGGAGGAACTCCAGGCATTCTCCCTCTGTCTGGGCTCTGGGAGCTGGAGTAAGGGGAGACTCTGGGGTGGGGCCACCAGGAGCCACCGGGCCTCTAACTTCTTTCCTCTGGGCCTGTAGACGGTGGTGGGACGCCAGGGATCCCTCGGTCACTGCACCATCCATGGACATCTCTGCCACCTGCCTCCTTCCCCTGCATCCCACCCTAGGGGCACAGCGTCCCACCCTCAGGCAGTGAGGTGACCGCACACACAGTGACACCCCTGCTCCTTCCCCAGGGGAGGTGGGCACTGTGAGCAGGGCTGTCCTCTCCTCCGGGGCAGGGGTGGATGGGCCCTCAGGGGCCTCCGTGCTCTACACCACACACCCTCAGAGCCGGGAATGTGGTCCTCATCCTTGCCTCTGCTCCACAGCATGAGAAAGGCAGAGGGAGGGTGACGCTCCTGGTTCATCTCATTCCAGTTCCGTTTGGGAGAGGAGGGACTTCAGGGCAGCGTCATCTATCCCACCGGGACACGAGGACAAGGTTTCTCCCACTTGTCACTTGGGGCCAGCACTGCCCCCAAGCTCCCGTCCTTATTCTGACAGAAGAAGTTGTCTCTGACACCTTCTGAGCCTGAGGGGAATTTCAGCCTCTGCAACCCAACCCCCCACCCACAGCCGCACAGGTTCAAAGTAGAAAGAGAGCAGGAGAGGACTGAGCTGGATCCTGAGAAGGAGTGATCTTTAGGTTTAGTTCACCTTGGCATGTCCTGAATGCTGTTGCTTGTTTCCGTAATGCTGGTATTGTGGAAACTGGGGTGCAATGAGGGAAATGGGGTGAGGGTGAGTATCCACACTGGGGTCACCCTCCCTACATGTCCCTGTCCCATCTGGAAGACAAAGCAGGCACCTGAGCAGAGTGAACCCTGATCCCTTCCCTTCCCCTGGCAGGGTGCAGAGAGGCCACCACTGTTCATGAGAAAGAAACATTTATTCCAGGAAACAGTAAGCTTTGTGGTAGGGAGAAGCCATAAACACACAGAGGATGTGCTAACATGAAAAATAAAAGTTTTTAGCTGCATGGTATGCATTTTTTTCTTGGAGATGAGTTTTTCTACCAGGAAAGCTGTGACAGGCATGTTCTGGTTGACCAAAAGAGGTCTATTTCTGAAGAGGCAGTACCTTGGACAGTGGAGAGGATGGCCTGGGACACCTGTCGCTCTTGATCCATGATGAAGGTTCTGCCTGGTGGGGGTGGGGGGAACCTGGCTCCCTGGGTGGGAAGGTCCACCTGCTGTCCCTGGGACTGGTCCACTTACTCTTTCTAGGGCAGCCATGACCCATGGGGTAGCTTGGTCATCCCGGCAGGTATATTGCCTTACTCTCGAGCAGGCCTGGTCAGCTTTCCATACTGCCAGCCCTTTCTATGCTGTCCCAGTTTGGGCCTCCTGTAAGCCTCCCGGCAGTGGGGACAGACGTCTTGCTCAGGCTCTTATATTTGGGCTGCTGTCTCAGGGCCTCCTGCTGGCCATGCCTACTCCCTCCACTCAAGGTCACGGAGCGTCTGGGAATTGGATGAGTCTCCACAGGACAAGGGCTGGAAGCCAGACAGAGATTCCTGAGAAACCAAGATGTTTGGGGCAATGAAAACATCTGAGTTGCAGTCTGAGAAGCGTCTCGGTGGCGCCATCTTGAAGGAGCAAGCGGCGACGCAGCCTCGAGCCTGTTTCTGCCGGTCTCTGAACCCTTGGACCTCAGGCTTTACAACACCAGGCCTCAAAGTGTAGATCTTCTGGACTTGAGGCTGTGGACTCTGTTCAGTGAGGGGCTTTTATGGGCCTTCGGGACCATGATCTCCTCAGATCCATATTGCAGATTTGGAATTTAATCAGCACACTAGGTTTGAAAGTACTTTTCCAAGCAGGGTTCCCCTCCATGACCTCTTGGGCCCTGGAAGGTTGGGACCATGTGTCGAGGTCTATGACTGTCACGATGGGGCAGGAGTCTGGGAGGCCTGCCCCCCAGCTTCTTCCTGTGGTTCACTCCTAGCCAACGCCAGACTTGGGCTGGGCTCCAGGCTGCCTCTGTCAGTCCCCACCACAGACTCACTGTCACAGATTCTGCCCACAGAGTGGCATGAGGGGGCCTGTGAGGGTGGCTTGTCTTCCTGTCCAGTCAGAGGGACCTCTGAGGGCTTATGGATGTCACCAGGTGAGGGTCCTCCCAGGGGCCCCGGGGTTTATTCACTCACCCGTGAGGGGGCAGGAAAGAGACTCTTCAGAGGGGAAACTGCCCTTGTTGTTATCACTTTCTCTCCCAGATGAGCCTGGAGGGGCTTTTCCAAGATCCTGGTTAACTGGGATTTTGAGTGGTCTCCAGAGTCACAGGTGACTTTCAATGTGCACTTGAGCCTTTTTCAACTTTAAGCTAAGTATGAACTTGACTGACTCTAGAGGTATACCCCACCTGTACCTCACCTGTGTGTGCTAAGTCGCTTCAGTTGTGTCTGACTCTTTGCGACCCCATGGACTGTAGCCTGCCAGACTCCTCTGTCCATGAGGACTCTCCAAGGAAGAATACTGGAGTGGGTTGCTATTTCCTCCTCCAGGGGATCTTTCCGGCCTAGGGATTGAACCTGTGTCTTATGTCTCCTGCATTGGCAGGTGGGTTCTTCACCACTAGCACCACCTGGAAAGATCACTTGAAACCTTATTATATGTGCTTCCAACTCTTGTTGAATATAAGGGTTTGAGGACAAGAGATTCATGGGAGGTGTTTATGGAGGTTTCCCCACCCTGAAAGGAGTCTGGATTTTCTGTTTCCTCATGAACATTTGAGTCTCCAGGAAAGTCTAATATATGGATTTCAGCAAGCTTCCTACCATCGACTTTCTACAGGGAACCGACCCTCTGGATCTCTTGTGCCTTCCTGCCCATAAGAACCCCTGAGACTTCTTCTGGATGCTTTCTGCCTGGACACAGCTCTCTTTTTGACTCAGGGTGCCAACTAGACAGGCCTGAAATGGCACAGCTTGAACACACAAGTCCTGAGATGGCTGGTCTCCAAGGGGAGTGTGGAGATGAGCTGCGTGGAATGGTACCCAGTGGGAGTGCCATGGAGTCACCCTGAGTGAGACTCAGCATGGAGTCTCATCAGGGGAGCATGGTGGGGAAAGGAAAGAGCAAGTGGCCAGGATGAAAGTCTGTCCAGGAGAAGGAAAGTCTCTGGTGTTGGAGAGGCACTCAGGGATTAACATGATTGAACAGAAACGGAGGTCCCTGAGCCTGGAGAACAGGTGGAGGCCCGAGTTAGAGGCTTCTTGGTCAGAGGAACTGGGGACATGGTGGGCGGAGCCTCTTCCCTGCATGGCTGATGGGCTCTTGCAAGGGGGGACTTGACAAGAGTTGATGAAAGCTGCCTTTCTGAAGGAACCTCCCCAGGTGGTTGCAGGAGACATGAGGAGCAAGCTGCAACCAGGAGAGCCTCCAGTTCCAGGAGGGCTGGGCAGGCCAGGCTGGGGTGGGCACCTGCAGCCCACAGCCCTCCCTGGCCCCCATGATGACTTCACAATGCTCCTGCTGTCCTTACCCCAGGACTTTATCAATACCCCACCCCCAGGGCTCTCCCTCCCAGCTCAGCCCCACGCAGCCTGTATAGGATCTGGGAAGAAGAACCCGGGAGAGAAGGGGAAGATTCTTTACCTGTGCAGAGGTGAAGTCAGGTCCCAGATCTCTTCCAGCTCTTCCTGGTAGTGTCTACAAAGCTAGAAATCAGCAGCCTGGGTCATGGTGGTGAAGGCAGGGGTCTAGGGGTCATACAGGAAGTTAAATGCAGTGTCCCTTTAAGGGGACACAACTGGGAGATTGGAGCCCAAGGACACATGATCCCTGACAGTGATGGTGAAGTTGATGAAGGCATTTACAAAGTGTTTCTATATCCATTACCCTTTGCTGTCCTTACAACCCTGATATGGAGGAGAGCAGGCAGGGGTCACATTGCCGATGAATGTTAGCAGAGTTAAACACCTTTTCTCTTTTTATGCAGAATAATGTTCCATTGTATATAAGTACCACGTCTTCTTTATCCATTCATCTATTCATGAACACCGTTGTTCCCATGACCTGGCTATAGTAAACAGTGTTGGAGTGAACACTGGGGTACTTGTGTCTTTTTTGAATTACGCTTTTCTTAGGTTATATGTCCAGTAGTGGTATTCCTGAGTCACGTGGTAGTTCTATTTTTAGTTTTTTAAGGTACCTCCATGCTGTTCTCCGAAGTGGCTGTATCACTTTACGTTCCCACCAACAGTGCAAAAGGGTTCCCTTTTCCCCACACCTTCTTCTTCACTTATTATTTGTAGATTTTTTGATGATGGCCAATCTAGAAAAAATGTTGCAGATGAATCTAGTTCCAGGGCAGGGATACAGGTGCAGAACTAGAGAATGAGCCATGTGGACACAGAGGGTGGTGAAGGGGAGGGTGGGGTGAATTGGGAGATTAGGTTTGATGTAAATACACTACCACGTGCAGAATAGATAGTGGGAACCTGCATAGAGCCCAGAGAGCTCAGTTCAATGCTCTGTAGTGACTTAGGTGGGTGTGATGGGGATGGAGTGGGAGAGAGGTCCAAGTGGGAGGGTCTGTGTGTATATATACAGCTGATTCACTTCATTGTACAGCAGAAACTAACACAACATTGTAAAGCAATCATACTCCAATTAAAAAGCAACTGCAACAATTTGTCCATAG
The DNA here is from genome assembly GCA_006410635.1 of Cephalophus harveyi. Lineage (NCBI taxonomy): Eukaryota > Metazoa > Chordata > Mammalia > Artiodactyla > Bovidae > Cephalophus > Cephalophus harveyi. Next base: position 505,405 of record SJYT01080116.1, on the reverse strand, counting down.
TTGGACCTGGAGTCCCACCTCCCAATCTAGGCGCTATTGGTTCACTGCCGCCCACAGGCTCCTGCTCAGCCACACCCTTTTCCAGGCGCCTCGCGGCTTCATTCTCTACATGGAATCTCAGAAGCATCTGTGTTCTGCTCTTCATCCCAGGAGTCTCCCTGAGGCTTCTGTTTCCTGAGGGACAGGTACTGCCACTGGCCTCCTCGGAGTCCATGGACCTGGGCCCTCAGGGTAGGGAGAGGTGGGGGCTAATGCTTGGGGCACACAGGGTTGAATGGCAGAACTCACCTTTCAAAGCTCTGTTTCTTTTCCTGCCCCTGCTTCTTCCCCTCAGCTCCATTTGATGCTGAGAGAGAAAAAAATGAGGACCTGGGACCAAGTCTCGCTCTCCCCTCTCGAGACAAGCATCACTCAGAGGCCATACATAATATGACTTCCTACATTTTACTAACAGCTCTGTGGGTTTTCCTTCCTTTCACTCATTTTTAAAGAAGATAAAAGTGTTTTCTGTTCTCCTTCTTTGAAGAACATAAAGGATTTTCAGGGTGAGATTCACCCTGAATTTAGTTTGTCACTGTTCCTCTGCCCAAGAGACACACACATTCTCAGACCTGTGGGTGAATCTGAACTCCATCAGGCAGGTCTCTGCTTCCTGAGGCCAGGCCCTCCTCCAGCCCCTGCTCTGAGGCTCTGGGGGCCTCAGCAGTGCCCTCGGAATAGTCCTGGTCTGAGATACCTGGTCAGGTCTAGTGAACAGATGCTCAAGGGCCTCTGCTCTGGCTGAGCGTGGACTCAGTGTCCAGTCCTCAGACCCTGGTCACTATGTTGGGGACTAGTCCTGGAGCCCTCTGCTACACCTGGTCAACTGGTCTGAGAACTTTGGATAGAAATCCTAGTGTTCACTGTATCCCCTGCCCAGCCTGGTTTGTCCCTAGAGGGATGATCTTCTGTTCTTCCTTGAGAATGGTTATCCTGTTCTTTTCCATCCCAGGAGTCTCTCTAGTTGATTCAGAAAATGGAAATACATATGTGAAATAGATAGCCAATGGGAATTAGCTGTATGGCTCAGGAAACAAACAGGGGCTCTGTATCAACCTAGAGGAGTGGGATGGGGAGGGAGATGGGAGGGAGGTTTAAAGGGAGGGGATATATGTATACCCATAGCTGATTCATGTTGAGCTTCGACAGAAAACAGCAAAATTCTGTGAAGCAATTATTCTTCAATAAAAAAATAAATGAATTAAAAAAAAAGAAAATGGAAATAATAATAGAAAAGAAGAGGGAATCATGTGCTTGTGAGTCTGGGCCAAGGGTTCCTTACCCACCTGATCAATCATTAATCACCTCCAAAGTAGAACTGGAGTTCAGCCAAGTATCAAAAGTGCTTTTCAGAGAACAGAGAGGATTCTCCAAAATCTGAATCACACTGCGGCCCTCAGGCAGTTAAGCACAGGGTGTGCACTGGGGACTAAAGTCTGAGATCCCCATCATAGAGCTGTGGTCTGGTCACAGTGGGCTCCTGAAGGTGGGGAGGGAGTACTAGAGAAGGGGACTGGACCACGGCCCCTCCCTAACCATCCAGACCCACAGCTCCATTCGTCTCCCTTCTCTGAGCCTTCCCGTCCCACCTTTTCATCCTGTTAGACAAGTCAAGTTTCAATTAATTCCACTTGGAACTCAGACAATACTCGATTCCTTTGAGATCTCCACTTGAGCCCCGTCAGTTGCTCTGAAAAATCTGGAGTTGTCCCTGTAGTTTTGGTTAATCCCAGGAATTTTTATTCCCAGGATGCCCTTGACTGTAATTCCAAGTTTCCCACATAGTATGTTTATGCCTTGCATCAATCCAGGCACAGAACTTAAGTTTCTCTCATACTTGGCCATGTGAATTTTGAAAACATTAAAGAAAAATTTTAAACTTTATGTTAATCATAACTGTATTCAGCTATAGGGACTGAAACAATTATTTGAAATTTACAAAGTTATGAAGTATAAAGTTGAAATAGTTAAACCTCACAAATATAAGTAACACTGATACATTTTATATTTAAAAGTTTTAACAGTAAATCTTAAGAGTTCTCATCAAATAGTTAAACCTCACAAATAAATATAAGTAACACTGATATATTTTATATAAAAAAGTTTTAACAGTAAATCTTAAGAGTTCTCATCACACAAAAAGTTTTTTCTGTTTCTCTAGTTATATGTAACACATTAGGTGAGAATGTTCAGTAAACATTTATTGTAATCATTTCATGATGTATGTAAGTCTAATCACCTTAAACTTACACAGTGCTGTATGTCCATTATATCCCAATAAAACTGGAAGAAAAAAAAAAAACATAAGTATACTAAAAAAAGAAAAAAGAGGCATTATGTCTGGAAACTTTAGAATAATAATTAAAACAAGCAAAATATTTGGTCAGAGATATCTATGGTAAATTATCTAAAATGTCTAGTGTTCAATAGTAAGTTATAAGACATAAAAAGAAGCAGGAAAATGTGTTCATACTAGGGTGGAAATAAATTAGTAAAAATTGTCTTTAAGTATTCTCAGGTATATTTTTCAGACTTTGAATTCAAAGCACTTATTTAAGTATGATTAAAGAAACAAAATTGGTCTCCTCCAGCTCATCCCTCTAATTGACTCCAATCGTGTTATGTCTCTGGACAAAGCTTGGGCACAGGTCTATGTCCCAGCTTCAGCAGCTGCTGCTGAGGGATGGGGCCTTGGATTACCTGGCTCAGATAGCCACTAGGGTTTGCATTCACTGGTCCCATAGGACAGTATCAAACAAAGAAGCAGTTTTCACTGGCTCTCCTCCAGGGACTCAGGAGCAGAGGGAGCAAATAGAAATACACATCTTATAGTCTTTTCCTGAAAAGGGTCTATTTGCGTACTTTAAAATTCACTGCAAGTATCACGTTTCTAATTTAGCATCCTCTACGGGCTGAATGAGAGCCTCCCCAGAATTCCAAGAGCCTATGTCCTACCCTTTGCCCTCTTCCTCAAGCCTACTTGAAGTTGCTAGTATCTCTTACAAGAAGCTTGTACACGTATCCTCCAGCTTTTGCGGCTACTGCGCAAGTCACAGGCTGCTGGATTTTTTGACAGCCAGTGGGGTTTGTTTTCATAAGTCCCACAGAACTGGAGCAAATGAAGAAGTAGTTCTGAATGGACACAGGACAGCCCCTCCTTCTTCCTCACAACTATAGAAGCATAGAAGGAACAGGCAAAAATGTCAGTCTTTCAGTATATCACTGGAAGGGGCTTAACTACATACTTTGCCAGCTTCCAATCAGCCTACCTTCAGGTTCCTGACGTGATCCTCCCCTTTGGGACACTGAGGGGCCCTTGAACATCCTCAATGACTGAGAAGCACCATGGACAAAGAGTGTGGCTTAGTCAAAGATTTGAGAGGCAATCGAGAACCCAGGGTGAGCTGATTAATAAGTTTCATCTTTTATGTGAAACCACTCTGTCAAGAATGGGAAATGTGGCTGTCTTTTCTAATGTTTAAAACCAACAGACAGTGAAGGAAATCAAAGAAACAAAGGACTGTGTTCCAAACCAAAAGGTAAGGTAAGAGGGTTCAAGCTAATGGAGTAGAAGGATGTGTGTTCATCTCCCCTTGTGAGAGCCTTCCAGCGTGGATCAAGAGTAGCAAGTGTCCCAGGCTATCCACTATCTAAGGCACTGTTTCCTTCAGAAATACACCTCTTGTGGTCAATCAGAACATGCTTTTCACAGATTTCCTGGTAGGAAAACTCTTCTCCAAGGAAAAAAAAAATTGCATATCGTGCAGAGAAAAAGTTTTTCTTTCATGTTAACACATCTTTTGTGTCCTAGTGACTTCTTCCTACCACAAATTTTATTGTTTCCTGAAATAAATGTTTTTTTTTCTCATGAGAATTGGTGGTCTGTACCCTGCTGGTGTGGAGAAGGCAATGGCATCCCACTCCAGTACCCTTGCCTGGAAACTCCCATGGACGGAGGCGCCTGGTAGGCTGCAGTCCATGGGGTCGCTGAGTCAGACACGACTGAGCGACTTGACTTTCACTTTTCACTTTCATGCATTGGAGAAGGAAATGGCAACCCACTCCAGTGTTCTTGCCTGGAGAATCCCAGGGATGGCGGATCCCAGTGGGCTGCCATCTGTGGGGTCGCACAGAGTCGGACACGACTGAAGCGACTTAGCAGCAGCAGCAGCACCCTGCTGGGGGAAGGGAAGGGAGCAGGGTCCACTCTTCCCAGGTGCCTGCTTTGTTTCCCAGATGGGACGGGGCCATGGAGGGAGGCTGTGTCCCCAGCGTGGATACTCACCGCCACCCCATTTCCTCACTGCACCTTCAGTTGCCATGATCGCAGCATTACAGAAACAAGCAACAGCATTCAGTACGTGTCAAGATGAGTAAAACCTAAAGACCTCCCACTTTTTAGGATCCGACTCAGTCCTCTCTACCTCCCTCTCTACCTTGAGCTTGTGGGGCTATAGAGCAGAGGGGTTTGCAGAGGCTGAAATTCCCCTCAGACCCCGGAAAGTGTCAGAGACAAGTTCACATGTCAGAATAAGGAGGGGAGTTTAGGGGCAGTGCTGGCCCCAAGTCCAGAGGTGGGAGAAACCTTGTCCCCACATCTTGGTGGGATTAGATGACACTGTCCTGGAAGGCCCTTCTCTCCCTGATGGAGCTGAATTGAGATGAACCAGGAGCGTCACCCTCCCTCTGCCTTTCTCATGCTCTGGAGCAGAGGCGACGATGAGGACCACATTCCCAGCTCTGAGGATGTGCGGTATAGAGCGTGGAGGCCCCTGAGGGCCCGTCCACCCCTGCCCTGGAGGAGAGGACAGCCCTGCTCACAGCGCCCACCTCCCCTGGGGAAGGAGCAGGCGTGTCACTGTGTGTACAGTCACCTCACTGCCTGAGGGTGGGACACTGTGCCCCTAGGGTGGGATGCAGGGAAAAGAGGCAGGTGGCAGAGGTGTCCGTAGATGGTGCAGTGACCACGGAGCCCCTGGCGTCCCACCACCAACTACAGGCCCAGAGGAAAGAAGTTAGGGGTCCAGCGCTTTCTGGTGGCTCCACCCCAGAGTCTCTCCCTACTCCAGCTCCCAGAGCCCAGACAGAGGGGGGCTACCTGGAGCTCCTCCACAGAGGGCCAGGCTCCCAGAGACAGAGGAGCCTCTGAGAATGGAAGCTTCACTTTTTCACAGTGTCAATAATCAGCTTTCACAGGACTGGAAGCTCGGGACAGGCTCGCGGTCCGTGACCTCTACCTACATGTGTGGCCCAAGGAGGCTCCCAGAGGACAGGCGGGACTTACCAGGCCCAGGGCCTGTGCAGGGGTCATAGCAAGTCTCACCTGCCCCCAGCCGTGCTGACCTGACCACCCCGGGCTCAGCAGGGGAGAGACTAGCAGACAGGACGTGTCACCCAATGGGCGGGAGGTGACCTGTGGGGAACAAGTATGCTGCCAGCTTTCCTCCCTGGACCCATCCACAGGGGAAAGTGGGGAGACAGGAGCAGTTCTCTGGAGCAGCTTGGGGCCCCGTGTCACGTTACTCGCACAGTAGAGAGACCTGCTCCAGGAGGGGCCCCGATCCAGGCCACAGGAAGAATAGTCCTGCCCCACGGCTGTCAGGACTCGCGCAGGTGGGACCAGGATCAGGGTTGCAGGGGCAGCAGGCGCAGGCCTGCTTGTGCTGTGTTTCCTCCCTGAAGACAGGTGCCCTCTGGGCCCCATCCTCTGGGGTAAGCATAGAACTGGGGGCTTATCCAGGGCTGAGGGACGAGCTGGGGCCCAGGACAGACAGTGACCTCTGGAGTTCAGCAGAAGGGAGCACAGAGAGCTGAGACCCTGAGGCTGGCTGCCGCCTGGTCCTCTCAGAGGCACCAAGAGGTGCGTATGAGGGATGGGGGGAGGTAGACCCCCTAGGCACCTATCCAGAGGAATGAACCAGAACGGACACAAGAAACAAGAAGCGGCAAGTCTCTGTGTCCATCTGCCGTGAGGGGCAGAAAGACCAGCAATAGAGGTCTCCCCACTAAGAGCCCCACACTGACCCCACACACGGACCTCCCACACACCCACTCTGAGAAATCCCAGAGACCTCTCTCTCTGAGACCTCCCCCACACACCTCACTGGTGTTCTTTAGGGTCTGAGTATCCCCCTACTGACAGGTCCTTCATGGTGGGTCTGATGTCAGTTCATAAACTGCAGCACTGGAGAAAGACCAGTGGCCGCGTCCCGACCTCCTCCCTACCCCTTGTCCAGAACTCTAAGACATCCAGACATTGTCAGCATGTCCCCGCATGGGTTTCTCTGCCTGGAGAAATGCTCCTGCTTTCTTGTACTTTTGTAAACATTGCCTCATTTGTAACTTTCCGCGTGCAGACCTGCAAATGTCTTTCCTCCTCAGGTCTTCATTACCTTGAGCTCTGCCACATTGCTTCAGTCCAGTTCAGTCGCTCAGTCGTGTCCGACTCTTTGCGACCCCATGAGCCACAGCACGCCAGGCCTCCCTGTCCACCACCAACTCCCGGAGTCCACCCAAACTTATGTCCATTGAGTCGGTGATGCCATCCAGCCATCTCATCCTCTGTCGTCCCCTTCTCCTCCTGCCCCCAATCTCTCCCAGCATCAGGGTCTTTTCCAATGGGTCAGCTCTTGGCATCAGGTGGCCAAAGTATTGGAGTTTCAGCTTCAGCATCAGTCCTTCCAATGAACACCCAGGATTGATCTTCTTTAGGATGAACTGGTTGGATCTTCTTATGGTTCAAGGGACTCTCAAGAGTCTTCTCCAACACCACAGTTCAAAAGCATCAATTCTTCAGCGCTCATTGCTTTGAGAATCACAAATTTTAAACATCAGTAAAATGCTGCTGCTGCTGCTGCTGCTGCTAAGTCACTTCAGTCGTGTCCGACTCTGTGTGATCCCATAGACGGCAGTCCACCAGGCTCCCCCATCCCTGGGATTCTCCAGGCAAGAACACTGGAGTGGGTTGCCATTTCCTTCTCCAATGCATGTAAGTGAGAAGTGAAAGTGAAGTCGCTCAGTCATGTCTGACTCTTAGCGACCTCATGGACTGCAGCCTACCAGGTTCCTCCGCCCATGGGATTTTCCAGGCAAGAGTACTGGAGTGGGGTGCCATTGCTTTCTCCACAGTAAAATGCTGCCAACCTCTAATGAGAGAAAGTATAAAAATTTGTCCCATTTTAGTTATCTTCCAGTTAGATGGTGTCAATATCATATTAATTTCCTTGTGGACAAGATGAGAACTCAAAATGTCAGGTTTCTTTACTTTGAAAACAAGGTAACAAATGGGCTCAAGGAATAAACCAGCAAAAAGGCATGTGAAGTCTCACCCATCTCCCAGCGGGCTGTGCAACTAACTAACATTATTTTGTGCATACAGCTTGTGTCAGGTTTGTGGGTTTGGTTTTATTTTTAAATGAAACAAGCTAAATATTATGTGAAGTTTTTCAGGTGAATTATATATCTGGCAATATTCCTTTTCTATCCATTGGGAATTTTTTTTTCCTTAAAATCTGGTAATACCCTTAAATGGTGTTATACATATTTCAAAGATATGACAAAGTCCTAATGTCCAGGTAACATAGCTGAAACTGATGAACATTTAGGAGGAATCATTTTTTAAATAATTCTTTAAAAATGTAGAATTTCCAAGACTCAGGTAGGTAGGCTCCACTTTTTATTCATTATATCATTCTAGGGCTAAAAGGGGGCTTTCCTGGTAGCTCAGCTGGTAAGGAATCTGTCTGCAATGCAGGAGGTCCCAGTTCAATTCCTGGGTCGGGAAGTTCCCCTGGAGAAGGGATAGGCTACCCACTCCACTTTTCTTGGGCTTTCCTGGTTGCTCAGATGGTAAAGAATCTGCCTGCAATGAGGGAGACCTGGGTTGGGAAGATCTGCTGGTGAAGGGAATGGCTACCCCTTCCAGTATTCTTGCCTGGAGAATCGCCCTGGACAGAGGAACCTGGTGAGCTACAGTCCATGGGGTAGCAGAGTCGGGCACAACTGAGCAATCAAGGGCTAAAAAAGGGCTAAAAAACGACTCTGCTTTAACTAGTCTGGAGTTTTACAAAAGATCATTTAATCTATGCATGATATATACACATGGCATAATAAAATGACCAGAGGGACTTCGTTACATATGAATTGAAGATAGGGTTACATAAATAAAGAATGTATTAATGTACACAAAATGTACATCAATCATCAAAACCCTCACATTGCATATTCAGCCCTTTCCAAAGGTGGCACTTTAGTGAAACTGTATACATATTTCTTGTTGCTCATAAGCAACTACGTTTCCTTGCCTTGTTAAAATTTACTTTAATGACAGCTGTCGAGTGTTAGTCATTGGTTAAGTCAGATTATCCCTCAGGATGACAGTATCGCAGTCTAAGAGAAACAGAGCTGATGTGAGGGTTCTTTTGGCCTATTTATTTCAACAAAAATTCTCTTCTTATGTTTTTTTTATGATTACAAATGTATAACTAATTTTCTACCTTACTTCTTACAATCTTACTGAATCATAACATGATGGAACATGGTTGTGGCTGTCCCATTGTATTCTGTGATTTTTTTTTTTTTTTTGTAGTGAAAGTTACGCAGGTAGGTTTCATAACAAAATGGGGCCGACTGAGAAAAATTCCATACAGGAAATGCTTTACAAAATGTATTATTCCCTTTTCAAGTTAACTGTCTTAGACTGATTATTATTCAGTCCTTTGAATTTAAGTTGAACAAACTGAAAACATAGACAAACATACATAATAAATAGTTTATTGCAATGATGTGTGATTGCATTGCCCCTCATTAGTAATGCATAGTGCAATAAACTGTGCGAAACTGCAGTGAACAATGAGCACCAAAGCAACGTTCCCGTCAGTCATTGCACCTGCATCTTCATATGTTGTCTCAGATGATTTATGTGTCCAAATTCCACAGCATAAGCTTGCACCTTTACCCTAGATGAAGCAATCAAGGGGATTCTATCTATTTTAAAAATATTGTTGATATTTCCAGACTTTACATTCACCCATATTTTAACAGGATTCACCTACTGTAAATGTTATGTTTTACCATTTATATAAAAAAAACAGAAATGGATGTAAAAAATAAGATAATGGAGAACATAACAAAACAAGTCCTTTGTTTTTTACATTTTTCACGTGAAAACATACGATTTAAAAAAAATTATTTAATTGGAGGCTAATTACTTTACAATATTGTAGTGGTTTTTGCCATGCATCAACATGAACCAGCCATGGCGTACATGTGTTCCCCATCCAGAACCCCCTTCCCACCTCCCTCCCCATCCCATCCCCCAGGGTCATCCCAGTGCACCAGCCCTGAGCACCCTGTCTCATGCATCGAACCTGGACCAGCGATCCACCTCACATATGATAATATACACGTTTCAACACTACCCTCTCAAATCATCCCACCTTCACCTCCCACAGAGTCCAAAAGACTGTTCTATACATCTGTGTCTCTTTTGCTGTCTCGCATACAAGGTTATCATTACCATCTTTCTAAATTCCATATATATGCATTAGTATACTGTATTGGTGTTGTTCTTTCTGACTTACTTCACTTTGTATAATAGGCTCCAGTTTCATCCGCCTCATTATAACTGATTCAAATACCTTCTTTTTAATGGCTGAGTAATATTCCATTGTGTATATGTACCACAACTTTCTTATCCATTTGTCTGCTGATGGACATCTAGGTTGCTTCCATGTCCTGGCTGTTGTAAACAGTGCTGCAGTGAATATTGGGGTACACGTGTCTCTTTCAATTCTGGTTTCCTTGGTGTGTATGCCCAGCAGTGAGATTGCTGGGTCATATGGCAGTTCTATTTCCAGTTTTTTAAGGAATCTCCACACTGTTCTCCTAGTGGCTGTACTAGTTTGCATTCCCACCAACAGTGTAAGAGGGTTCCTTTTTCTCTGCACCCTCATTTATTAAAACATACGATTTTTAATGCACAGATAAAAGGTTTTCTCCACAATATTCAGTATCTAAAGGAACGTTGGTTTTGAGATTGATTTACATTTAAGACAATTCTCCCTGGTGGCTCAAGACAGTAAAGAATCTGCCTGCAATGTGGGAGAAACAGGTTTGATCCCTGGATCAGGAAGCTCCCCAGAGGAGGGTGTGGCAACTCACTCCGGTATTCTTGCCTGTAGAATCCCATGGACAGAGGAGCCTGGTGGGCTACAGCCCATAGAGTTGCAAAGAGTGAAACATGACTGAGGAGACTTAGCATCAGCAGCAGCATCACACTGATTAAAATGAACCAGGAAAAACGTGGAAACTAAAATGCTTTTGCCCAGCCAAAGAAGCAGTGAACAAAATGAAAAGGCAGCCTACACGATGAGAGAAATTATTTGCAAACCATCTATCTGATAAGGAGTTGATATCTAAAATATATAAGGAACTGATACAACTAGCAAAAAGAAGTAATCTGATTTAAAAATGCACAGAAACCTGAATAGTTTCCAAAAGAAGACATACAAATCATCAAGAGAGACATTAAAGGATGCTCAACATCATTAATTACTAGGGAAGTTTGAAAAACTCCAAAGATATCACCTCACACCTGTTAGAATGGCTAGTATGAAGTATTGGCAAGAATATGGAGAAAAGGGAATCTTTGTGCATGTTGGTGGGAATGTAAATTGGTACAACTATGGAAAACAGTATGGGTGGGTCCCTCAAAAAAATTAAGTAGAGAACCATCATATGATTCGACAATTCCACTTCTGGGTAATTTTCTGGAGATAGTGAACTCACTATTCCAAAGAGATATCTGCACCCCCATGTTCATCGCAGTAGGATTCACAGTTGCTAGGACATTGACAAGTGTCCCTCAACAGATGAATGGATAAAGAAAATGTGATGTATGTGTGTGTATATATATATATATAGATAGATAAAATACAGATATTATTAAGCCATGAAAATAAGAAAATCATGCTATTTGAGGAAATCATCCTAAAAGATGATGCTGTTAAAGTGTTGCACTCAATATGCCAGCAAATTTGGAAAACTCAGCTGTGGCCACAGGACTGGAAAAGGTCAGTTTTCATTCCAGTCCCAAAGAAAACAATGCCAAACAATGTTCAAACTACTGCACAATTGCACTCATCTCACATGCTAGCAAAGTAATGCTCAAAATTCTCCAATGAAGGCTTCAATGGTACGTGAACTGTGAACTTCCAGATGTTCAAGCTGGATTTAGAAAAGGCAGAGAAACCAGAGATCAAATTGCCAACATCCATTGGACCATAGGAAAAGCAAGAGAATTCCAGAGAAACATCTACTTCTGCCTTATTGATTACACCAAAGCCTTTGACTGTGTGGATCACAACAAACTGTGGAAAATTCTTAGAGATGGGAATACCAGACCACCTGACTAGCCTCCTGAGAAATCTGTATGCAGGTCAAGAAGTAACAGTTAGAAATGGATATGGAAAAACAGACTGGTTCCAAATTGGTAAAGAAGTACGTTAAGACTGTATATTGTCACCCTGCTTATTTAACTTATATGCAGAGTACATCATGAGAAATGCTGGGCTGGATGAAGCACAAGCTGGGATCAAGATTGCCAGGAGAAATATCAATAACCTCAGATATGCAGATGACACCACCCTTATGGCAGAAAGTGAAGAGGAATTATAGAGCCTCTTGATGAAAGTGAAAGAGGAAAGTGAAAAAGCTGCCTGAAAACTCAACATTCAAAAAACAAAGGTCATGGCACCTAGTCCCAATACTTTATGGCAAATAGATGGGGAAACAATGGAAACAGCGAGAGACTTTATTTTGGGGGGCTCCTAAATCACTGGAGATGGTGACTGCAGCCATGAAATTAAAAGACGCTCCTTGGAAGAAAAGCTATGATCAACCTAGACAGCATGCTAAAAAGCAGAGACATTACTTTGCCAACAAATGTTGGTCTTGTCAAAGCTATGGTTTTTCCAGTAGTCATGTATGGATGTGAGAGTTGGACCATAAACAAAGCTGAGTGCCGAAGAACTGATGCTTTTGAACTGTGGTTTTGGAGAGGACTCTTGAGAGTCCCTTAGACTGCAAGGAGATCCAACCAGTCAATCCTAAAGGAAACTAGTCCTGAATATTCATTGGAAGGACTGATGCTGAAGCTGAAACTCCAATACTTTGGCCACCTGATGCGAAGAACTGACTCACTGGAAAAGACCCTGATGCTGGGCAAGATTGAGGGCAGGAAGAGAAGGGGGTGTCAGAGGATGAGATGGTTGGATGGCATTACCAACTGAATGGACATGAGTTTGAGCAAGCTCCAGGAGTGGTGATGGACAGGGAAGCCTGGCATGCTGCAGTCCACAGGGTCACAAAGAGTCAGACACAACTGAGCAACTGAACTGAACTGAAGCCATTTGAGACTACTGGATGGACCTTAAAGACATTTTGCTAAATGAAGTAAGTCAGAGAAAGACAAATACTATGAAATGTCACTTGTACGTGGAATCTAAAAATGAGAGAACACAAAAACAAAGACTGAGCACATAAATTCAATTCAGTTCAGTCGCTCAGTCATGTCTGACTCTTTGTGACCCCATGGACTTGCAGCACACCAGGCTTTCTGTCCTTCACCATTTCCCAGAGCTTGCTCAAACTCATGTTCATTCAGTTGATGATGACATCCAACCATCTCATCCTCAGTCGTCCCATTCTCCTCCTGCCTGCAATATTTCCTAGCGTCAGGATGACTCAAGTATTGGAGCTTCAGCTTCAGCATCAGTCCTTCCAATGAATATTCAGGACTAATTTCCTTTATGATTGATTGGTTGGATCTCCTTGCAGCCTGAGGGCCTTTCAAGAGTCTTCTCCAACACTACAGTTCAAAAGCATCAGGTTTTCGGGCTCAGCTTTGTTCATGGTCCAACTCTCACATCCATACATGACTACTGGAAAAACCATAGCTTTGACAAGACCAACATTTGTTGGCAAAGTAATGTCTCTGCTTTTTAGCATGCTGTCTAGGTTGATCATAGCTTTTCTTCCAAGGAGCGTCTTTTAATTTCATGGCTGCAGTCACCATCTCCAGTGATTTAGGAGCCCCCCAAAATAAAGTCTCTCGCTGTTTCCATTGTTTCCCCATCTATTTGCCATGAAGTGTTGGGACTGGGTGCCATGACCTTTGTTTTTTGAATGTTGAGTTTTCAGGCAGCTTTTTCACTTTCCTCTTTCACTTTCATCAAGGGCTCTTTAATTCCTCTTCACTTTCTGCCATAAGGGTGGTGTCATCTGCATATCTGAGGTTATTGATATTTCTCCTGGCAATCTTGATCCCAGCTTGTGCTTCATCCAGCCCAGCATTTCTCATGATGTACTCTGCATATAAGTTAAATAAGAAGGGTGATAATATACAGCCTTGATGGACTCCTTTCCTGATTTGGAACCAGTCTGTTGTTCCATGTCTGGTTCTAACTGTTACTTCTTGACCTGCATACATATTTCTCAGGAGGCAAGTCAGGTGGTCTGGTATTCCCATCTCTTTAAGAATTTTCCAGTTTGTTGTGATCCACAGTCACAGAACTTGGTGTAATCAATAAAAGCAAAAATAGATACTTTTCTGGAATTCTCTTGTTTTTTCTATGATCCAGTGGGTGTTGGCAGTTTGATCTCTGGTTTCTTTGCCTTTTCTAAATTCATCTTGACCATCTGGAAGTTCTCGGTTCATGTACCATTGAAGCCTCGCTTGGAGAATTTTGAGCATTACTTTGCTAGCAAGTGAGATGAGTGTAATTGTGTGGTAGTTTGAACATTGTTTGGCATTGCTTTTCCTTGGGACTGGAATGAAAACTGACCTTTTCCAGTCCTGTAACCAGTGCTGAATCTTCCAAATTGCTGGCATATTGAATGCAGCACCTTAACAGAATCATCTTTTAGGATTTGAAATAAATCAACTGGAATTCCATCACCTCTACTAGCTTTGTTCATAGTGATGCTTCTCAAGGCCCACTTGATTTCACATTCCAGGATGTCTGACTCTAGGTGAGTGGTCACACCATCATGGTTATCTGGGTCCTTAAGATATTTTTTGCACATAAATACAGACCAAAAAATGGTGGTTGGCAGAGTCAGGAAGTTACAGGAGTGAAATTGGTGAAGGGGATCAGAATGTGCAGACCAGTTATTTAATAAATCATGGACTTGTAATGTTCGGCATGGTGACTATAGTTAATAATACTGTATTGCATATTGGAAAGTTGGTAAGAGAGTAGGTCTTAAAAATCCTCATCACAAGAGAAAAATATTGTAACAAGTATGGGGATGGATATTAACTAGACTTTTACTGTGTTTCAATATACACTAATATGAAGTCATTATGTTGTACATCTGAAACTAGTATAATGTTATATGTCAATTATACCTCAATTTAAAAAAGAAAACTAGTAAAATTTTCCTGTTAGGAAAAAATGTGCTTTCTTACTTAGGAACATTCCACATTGTTCAGGTTTTCTGCTCTTGACTAAACAAGTCTGGAAGAATTATGCACGTGTCTGCTCATAACAAGGTTAAAAAGAATAAAATAGCATATCAAGTCTTAGGTAAAAATCATAGCTAAAACAGAGAGAGGGGACATGTAATCTGTTATCTGCAAATTCCAGAATTTTGAGGCTAGGAATAAATGAGGTTCGAGTCATTTTGGAGAGGGTCACAAAGTCCCATGTTTCTAAGACATGTTTGGAGACCAAGAGTTTTTCTAGGGGGCTAGTCTTCATAAGAATTCATACTGCTTCATAGAACCATGAATTCAGCTAATTCATCAACCCATGAATTCATACTGACTCACAGAAGCATGGATTCATCTGATTCATAGGATCATAAATTCAAACTGATAGAACCATAGTTTTATACTGCCATCTCTAATTCTTAATCCAGCACCACAGAGTACATTATAGCCTTCTTCCTTTATTTTTAGTTTCTTTCTCATACAGAGAGAATGAGGGTTTCTTTATCCATAACATTATTCACTTCTTACTCACTCCTAGAATACACATATGTTGGCACCACCCTCAATCCTTTTCTAATTATTTTTGAACACATAAAGTTAACACATTTCTAAATGTAAGAACAATTAAACTTATATTTAAAGTGCCTCTCTTCCTATTCCTATTCCTCTATTACCATTTCCCCATCCTTTCCACTTACCCCTTTCCATCTCTGTCGCTTCATTCGCTTTTAGTTTATATTTTCCGTGACTTTTTTTTTTTGTGTGTGGCACATATGTATATTTTGCTGTTTCCTGTCCTTATATTAAAAGTAGACAGTTCGTGAGGAAGTTCTTATCTTTAAGTCTAATCTAATCCTAAACAAATGATAAAATCTCATTTAGCAACTTCAAGTGGGTATATAAAGAAATGACAAATAGCTTTAGAAACTAAACTGAATTATCGAGTTTTCCTTTTTTTCTTTGTCCATGAACATTCCGGTCCTGACGGCGTGCGTGCTAAGTCGCTTTAGTGGTGTCTGCCTCTGGAGCCTATGGACTGTAGCCCTCAAGGCTCCTCTGTTTCCACGGGACTCTCCAGGCAAGAATATTATAGTCGGTTGTCATGCCCTCCTCTAGGGACTCCTCCTGACCCAGGGGTCGAACCCATGTCTCTGGTAGCTCCTGCCCTGCAGAAGGCTTCTTCACCCCTGAGCTACTGGGGAAGCCCTAAGGTCCTAATTAGGGAACACCTAATGAGATGGTGCGGAGAAGGCAAGGGCACCCCCTCCAGGACTCGTGCCTGGGAAATCCCAGGGACGGAGGAGCCTGGTAGGCTGCAGTCCATAGGGTCGCCAAGAGTCGGACACGACTGAGTGACTTAGCAGCAGCAGCAGCAATGAGATGGTTGGATGGCATCACCAACTCAATGGACATGAGTTTGGGTAAACTCCGGGAGTGGTGATGGACAGGGAAGCCTGGTGTGCTGCAGTCCATGGGATCACAAAGAGTCAGACATGACTGAGCGACTGAACTGAACTGAAAGGCAACCATTCAACCTAAGTGTAAGCGCAAAATAACAGCAGCCATCCTGTTGCCATTCTGGTCTACTGAAGTATTCATTTGTATTTCTAAACTAAGAATATATGCAAGCTTAAAAACTTCTGATCAATAAATACAAGGTTTGAGCTAAGTGTATCTCTGATGCCACTTAGCTCCAAGATTCTGTGAGCCTCTGTTCCCATGGTGCCATGGTTCTAATATTCCAAACCAGAGGAGAATCATTTTACGGAGACATTAACAGGCAGTCCGACTCTCTTGTTTTGGACTTCTTCTACTGAAGTTTGAACATGGGTGGAATGAGCTACACGGTGAAGAAGGGCACAATAAAAACAGGAGATCCTGTATACCTGCGGAAGGCCCTTGTGTACAACCTTGGAGAGGAGAAGAGAACCAGGATCCACATTCAAAAACTTCAGCAGGCTTTAAATATGCGGTTCAGGGAGATCGATAAAGAGAAAGCAGCCTTGAAGAAGTTTTTGGTTAAGCTTCAAAAGACAACTGGGTATTTTCCTCAAATGCCCTTCTGGTGACCACTGCCATTGTAGGTGAGGAGTTCCGTGAAAGGTACAATACAAAACACATCTGTGTCTCCTTCTGTTATCGCTGTGACCCAAGAAAGCATTATAAAAAACCACTGGGACAAGTGAAAAAAAAAAAAAAAAGACTATGCAATTGAACATAAAAATGAAATGTCTAGAAGAAAATCAACAAATATTTCCTATAAAAGAGAGACTAGAGCATTATTTTTTCCAGATGATTCCATATATTTACAACTTGAAGTGGTGATATGCAGTTGCCTATATTATTTCCATTCAAACTTTTCCTTGAGACTAGAATAAAACTTAGCCATTGTAGAGATCTTTCTGATATTGATGGTAGCATGCATATATTTGTNCTAGAGCATTATTTTTTCCAGATGATTCCATATATTTACAACTTGAAGTGGTGATATGCAGTTGCCTATATTATTTCCATTCAAACTTTTCCTTGAGACTAGAATAAAACTTAGCCATTGTAGAGATCTTTCTGATATTGATGGTAGCATGCATATATTTGTCTTAATTCTGTTTTTTTCTCATTGATGTCATTTTCAATTGTTTTTCTATAGTTTTAATAGCATGAATAAAAGTTAGTTTGAGGAACTTCCTTGATGGTCCAGTGGTTAAGACTTAATGCTTCCAATGCAGGGGATGCAGGTTTGATCTCTGGTCAGGGAACTAAGATCCCACATACCACGTGGCAGGGTCAGAAAATAAAAATAAATAAAATATGAACAATAAAATAATTTTTTAAAAGTTAGTTTGAAAATAACGATATAGTAGGAAAAACCTAGAATCTTGATTGTTTAGTTGTTTGTTGTTATTCCGTCACTCAGTCATGTTCAGCTCTTTGTGACCCTGTGGACTGCAGCACACCAGGCTTTCTGTCCTTCATCATTACCCAGAGCTCGCACAAACTTACATCCATTCAGTTGGTGATGCCATCCAGCCATCTCATCCTCTGTCACCCGCTTCTCCTCCTGTCTTCAATCTTTCCCAGCATCAGGGTCTGCTCTTTGCATCAGGTGGCCAAAGTACTGGAGTTTCAGCTTCAGCATCAGTCCTTCCAGTGAATATTCAGAACTGATTTCCTTTAGGATGGACTGGTTGGATCTCCTTGCAGTCCAAGGGACTCTCAAGAGTCTTCTCCAACACCACAGTTTGAAAGCATCAATTCTTCAGCACTAAGCCTTCTTTATGGTCCAACTCTCACATCCATACATGACTACTGGAAAAACCATAACTCTGATTATATGGATCTTTGTTGGTAAAATAATTTGATTCTTTAAGGGAACTTGATCAAATTTAAGTTTGGCCATGCATTACCTGTGTAATCCTAGATTTAGAAACTCTTTTCTTTTACCCAGAGGTGAGGTGAAGTCGCTCAGTCGTGTCCGACTCTTTGCGACCCCATGGACTGTAACCTACTAGGCTTCTCTGTCCATAGGATTCTCCAGGCAAGAATACTGGAGTGGATTGCCATTTCCTTCTCCAGGGGATCTTCCCAACCCAGGGATTGAACCCGGGTCTCCCGCATTGGAGGCAGACGCTTTAACCTCTGAGCCACCAGGGAAGAGTTTTCTTTTACCCAAGATAGAGATAATAATACTTATGCTTTAACAAGAAAATCTATATATAGGTTAAATAAGACAATATATGTACAGGGGATATTGCAGACACCCCCAAGTGGTAATAGTTGGCATTGTAGTTAATTTTGTTTTAAATATTATTTTATGACTATATAATAATTAAATGTTTAAATTATAACTCAGATTCTCTTCTTAGCTCTTCTACTAACATCCTGTCTCCAAACAAGTCCGTTTCCATTCCTAGGCCTTGGTTTTTGCAAGGCTATAATGTGAAAACTGGACTGAGTGAGTGAAGCCACTCAGTTGTGTCTGACTCTTTGTGACCCTGTGGACTGTAGCCCACCAGGCTCCTCTGTCCATGGGATTCTCTAGGCAAGAATACTGGAGTGGGTTGCCCTTTCCTTCTCCAGGGGATCTTCCTAACCCAGGGAAAGAATCCAGGTCTCCTGCATTGCAGGCAGATGCTTGAACCTCTGAGCCGGCTCAGACGGTAAAGCGTTTGTCTGCAGTGCAGGAGAGGGTTCGATCCCTGGGCTGGGAAGATCCCCTGGAGAAGGAAATGGCCGCCCACTCCAGTATTCTTGCCTGGAAAATCCCATGGACTGTGGAGCCTGGTGGGCTACCGTCCATGGGGACGGAAAGAGTCAGACACAACTGAGCCACTTCATTCATAATGTGAAAACTGGACTAAATCATCCCTAAGGTCCCTTCAACTTTAAATTCTTTGAAACTAAAACTCCATAGTTCTACTTTGAAATGTGCTTGTGGGACATAGAAAGGATCCAGCAATCAGAAAACATATCAAGGTGATTTTATGGCCTTGGATATATTTTTCCTATTTAATCCCGACTTATCTACCAATCCTATGTTTAAAGAAACATGCTATTCAAATATGATATATTTTCATGATATATTTGCTGGGTGATGGCAGAGCAAATGCCCCTCACTTCTTGAAAGCCCTTGGCATTAAGTTGCATGTCTTTATTATTTCTTTAGGCTCCACAGTGAAACAGACATAGATTCTGCCAGATATTACTGTTTAATACTAGGCAAATTCAGTTCAGTTGCTCAGTTGTGTCTGACTCTTTCCGACTCCATGAAGCGCACCACTCCAGGCCTCCCTGTCCATCACCAACTACTGGAGTCTACCCAAACCCATGTCCATTGAGTTAGTGATACCATCCAACCATCTCATCCTCTGTTGTCCCCTTCTTCTCCTGCCCTCAATCATTCCCAGCATCAGCGTCTTTTCAAATGAGTCAACTCTTCGCATCAGGTGGCCAAAGTATTGGAATTTCAGCTTCAACATCAGTCCTTTAAATGAACACCAAGGACTCATCTCCCTTAGGATGGACTGGTTGGATCTCCTTGTAGTCCAAGGGACTCTCAAGAGTCTTTTACAACACCACAGTTCAAAAGCATCAATTCTTCAATGCTCAGCCTTCTTTATGGTGCAACTGTCACATCCATACATGACTACTGGAAAAACCATAGCCTTGACTAGATGGACCGTTGTTGACAATGTCTCTGCTTTTTAATATGCTGTCTAGGTTGGTCATAACTTTCCTTCCAAGGAGTAAGCGTCTCTTAATTTCATGGCTGCAGTCACCATCTGCAGTGTTTTTCGAGCCCCCCAAAATAAAAACACTGTTTCCACTGTTTCCCCATCTATTTCCCATGAAGTGATGGGACCAGATGCCATGATCTTCGTTTTCTGAATGTTGAGCTTTAAGCCGACTTTTTCACTCTCCTCTTTCACTTTCATCAAGAGGCTCTTTAGTTCTTCTTCACTTTCTGCCATAAGAGTGGTGTCATCTGCATATCTGAGGTTATTGATATTTCTCCCAGCAATTTTGATTCCAGCTTGTGCTTCATCCAGCCCAGCGTTTCTCATGATGTTCTCTGCATATAAGTTAAATAAGCAGGGTGACAATATACAGCCTTGACGTACTCCTTTACCAATTTGGAACCAGTCTGTTTTTCCATGTCCAGTTCCAACTGTTGCTTCCTGACTTGCATACAGATTTCTCAAGAGGCAGGTCAGGTGGTCTGGTATTCCCATCTCTTTCAGAATTTTCCATAGTTTATGGTGATCCACACAGTCGAAGGCTTTGGCATAGTCAATAAAGCAGAA
>SJYT01080116.1:246229-484499 GCA_006410635.1 Cephalophus harveyi | reverse complement strand
TTGGAATAAACACTGACCTTTTCCAGTCCTGTGGCCACTGCTGAGTTTTCCAAATTTGCTGGCATATTGAGTGCAGCACTTTCACAGCATCATCTTCCAGGATTTGAAATAGCTCAAGTGGAATTCCATCACCTCCACTAGATTTGTTTGTAGTGATACTTCCTAAGGCCCACTTGACTTCACATTCCAGGATGTCTGGCTCTAGGTGAGTGTGAGTGATCACACCATTGTGATTATCTGGGTTGTGAAGATCTTTTTTGTACAGTTCTGTGTATTCTTGCCACCTTTTCTTAATATCTTCTGCTTCTGTTAGGTCCATACCATTTCTTTCCTTTATCGAGCCCCTCTGCATGAAATGTTCCCTTGGTATCTCGAATTCTCTTGAAGAGATTCTTTAGTCTTTCACATTCTATTGTTTTCCTCTATTTCTTTGCACTGATCACTGAGGAAGGCTTTCTTATCTCTTCTTGCTACTCTTTGGAACTCTGCATTCAAATGGGTATATGTTTCCTTTTCTCCTTTGCTTTTCGCTTCTCTTCTTTTCACAGCTATTTGTAAGGCCTCCTCAGACAGCCATTTTGCTTTTTTTGCATTTCTTTTTCTTGGGGATGTTCTTGATTGCTGTCTCCTGTACAATGTCACGAACCTCTGTCCATAGTTCATCAGGCACTGTATCAAATCTAGTCCCTTAAATCTGTTTCTCACTTCCATTGTATAGTCATAAGGGATTTGATGTAGGTCATACCTGAATAGTCTAGTGGTTTTCCCCACTTTCTTCAATTTAAGTCTGAATTTGGCAATAAGGAATTCATGATCTGAGCCACAGTCAGCTATTTGTATACCTTCATGTATACTTTAAATTGCTTATATTTTTAAATTGTATATATGTCCATGGGGTCATAAAGAGTCAGACACGACTGAAGTGACTTAGCACAGGTCTTTCCTCCATTTTACTGCCTTTGTATTTCATCAAGATCAGTGACATTTTCACAGAAATACAGTGATATTTATGTGAGTCTCTTTCAGGGTTCTTCATTCTGTTCCAATTATCTATATGACTGTTTTTTCATCCAATACCACACTTGGTTACTGTAGCTTTATTGTAAGTCGTGAAGTCAGGCATTGTCAGTCCTCCAACTTCAGTACTGGCAATTCTGAGTCTTTTGTCACTTCAGATATACTTTAGTATCACTTAGTTGACATCCACAAAATAACATGCTGGCATTTTAATAGGAATTGCATTGAACCTATAAATCATTGTGAAGAATGAACATCTTGACAAAATTGAATTTTCTCATCCATGAACATCTCTCTACCTATAGTTCTTTTTAAGTTTCTTTCATCAGAGTTTTGTAGTTTTCCCCATATAGATCTTACATGTATTTTCTTAGATTTACATATAACTAAATCTTTTGAGTGTTAATGTAAATGGTAACACATTCTAAATTTAAAATTCTACATGCTTACTGCTGGTATAATAAAAAGTGTTAATAACCTTTTGTACATTAACCTTGTATCCTGTAAACTTGCTGTAATAACTTTATTAGTTCCAGAAATTTTTTGTTAATTCTATATAGACCATCATGTAATAAATGAACGTCTTATTTCCTCTTTTCCACCCTGTGTAACTTTTATTTCCCTTTTTTGTTGTTACCGCATTACCTAGATCTTCTAGTATGACGTTGAAAAGGAATGGTGAGAGGACATTGGCCTTGTTCCTGCTCTTCGTGGAAAAGCGTCTAGTTTCTTGCCATTATGATATTAGCTGTAGATGTTATCAAGTTGAGAGTTCCCCTCTATGCCTAGTTTGCTAATTTTATAAAAAATGAGTGATGGATTTTGTCAAATACTTTTTCTGTATCTATTGATATAATCATGTGATTTTTGTTAACCTGTTGATGTGGTGAGGGTGAGGGTGAAGTCACTCAGTCGTGTCCGACTCTTTGCGACCCCATGGACTGTAGCCTACCAGCCTTCTCCGTCCATGGGATTCTCCAGGCAAGAATACTGGAGTGGGTTACTGTTTCCTTCTCCAGGGGATCTTTGCGACCCAGGGATCAAACCCAGGTCTCCCGCATTGGAGGCAGATGCTTTAACCTCTGAGCCACCAGGGAAGCCTGGTGATGTGGTAGATTAAAGGATTTCCAGATGGTAAACCAAACTTGCATACCTGGAATAAATTCTTTGCATACATTTTGGTTTTGATTTGCTAATATTTTGTTGAAAACTTTTGCATTTGTATTCATGAGAGAGACTGCTCTATAAAGACTATCTGGTTTTGGCATTAGAATAATGCTGGCCTCATATAAAGAGTTAGGAGGTTCCCTTCTGCATCTTATCTTCTGGAAGAGATTGTATAGAATTGGCATAAATTCTTCCTTAAATGTTTTAATTCACCAGTGAACCTATCTGGGCCTGCTGCTGTTCTGAAAGGTTTTTAATTATTGATTCAATTTATTAGATACAGGCCTATTCAGTCTTTTTCTTCTTGTGTAAGTTTTGGCAGATGTATTTTTTAAGGAATTGTTCCATTTAATCTAGGTTACCAAATTGGTGGACATATGGTTGTTCATAGTATTTCCTGATTATCCTTCTAATATCCATGGGATCTGTAGTAATGTCCTTATTTTATTTTGGATCTTACTAATTTGTATTTTCTTTCAGTTAGCTTGACTAGAGGCTTATCAATTCTATTGATCTTTTCAAATAACTTTTTTTTTTTTTAACTGAAGCATAATTGACCTGTAATACTTTGTTAATTCCAGGGGCACAACATAGTGATTCTCTACTGAAGGCTCAGCTAAGGTGCTGGCTAGGGAGACAATACTTAGTGAGGTTTGGATACAATCTTCCAATACAAGATACGGTGTGTGCTTTGAACCAATGACCAATAATGTGACTATAGTGAAAATATATGGTTAGCAATTAGCATTTTGCAGTTTAGGACTTGACTTGTAGCCAATGACTAGGGATCTTTATGACTGACAATGTGACTATAGCCAAGAATACACGGTTAGCAGTCAGTATTTTGTAGTTTGTTAAGACTTGACCTGTAGTCAATGACTAGGGAAATTTTTAAAAAATTAATAGAGAATACATATGCCTACACCAGGAGTTAATGGAAGGTCTCACAGAGATGTACATGCTTCTGTAGGATTCGAGGAGGACCAGTTACGCTCCTTACCTGGAACAGTGCCCACTGCACCTTGTAAAAGAAGCCTTCAGGACTTGGACTTAAGAGGACTTTAGAGCATGACATACTAAGTGCCTGTTCCTGGGGCCATGGTGACCACACCCCAGAATGTACATGCTTCTGTAGGATTCGAGGAGGACCAGTTACGCTCCTTACCTGGAACAGTGCCCACTGCACCTTGTAAAAGAAGCCTTCAGGACTTGGACTTAAGAGGACTTTAGAGCATGACATACTAAGTGCCTGTTCCTGGGGCCATGGTGACCACACCCCAGTAGACCATGTTTTCCTGACAAAAGCCCATCTGCCAGACTCAGGACCTACCCTTGTCAAGACCCACAGAAATCCCCAGAGCTCCCTATGTTCCCATAGACTCCCTTACAAACCTCCTACACACAACCAAAGCAGGGACCCCTAGAACTGCATTTGTTCTTGGGTAGGGCTGCCATTCCCAGACATGATACCTAATGTAGCAGCTGAGGACAGAGTGCCTGGATCTGATTAGCTGGCCTCCCCTAAGAAATGATCAGGACTGCTTTCCTAGCCATCATGTGTCCAAGTTTCTTAGGTGGATCCACACACTCAAGAGTTCCCTTGTCTGATCTCCAATCTCTTGCTGACACCCCAACTCCTTTCCCTGTGTCTTCAGAAAACCTTCCTATATCTCAATTTATCTCAAGTTTTCCCTTCATCTCTGAATAGCTATTTCCTTTCCTGCTGTGTCACATGTATGTGTATGTATATTTATTTCAGCTAATTTCTCATCTCCTTCCCCTTCCCCACTGCTGCATATACGATGCATTAGTACTTAGTTCATGAGTTTTGGAACATCAAGCAAAATTGTGATAGAACTAAAAGAGAGATTCACACCCCTAAGAGTTCTGACTTGAAACTGGTTCCCACAGCTAACAAAGACCTTGTGTTTTTAAGTGTACCAGTTATGTAAGATTTAATGCATTATGGAAGCTGGGTAAAGGGCATATGGGAACCCTCTGTACTGTCTCTGCAAATGTTCTGTAAATTTAAAATAACTCCAAAATAAACCTTACCTTCGGAGAAGGCAATGGCAACCCACTCCAGTACTCTTGCCTGGAGAACCCCATGGATGGAGGAGCCTGGTGGGCTGCAGTCCATGGGGTCGCTGAGTCGGACACGACTGAGCGACTTCACTTTCACTTTTCACTGTCATGCATTGGAGAAGGAAATGGCAACCCACTCCAGTGTTCTTGCCTGGAGAATCCCAGGGATGGCGGAGCCCAGTGGGCTGCCATCTGTGGGGTCGCACAGAGTCGGACATGACTGAAGTGACTTAGCAGCAGCAAACCTTACCTTAAGATTAGAAAAGAGAGAGAAAAACCTTAGATTTTCTCCTCTGGGTGAAATGACTGAATGTGGTCTTGGCTACATAGTATATAGGTGCTGTGTTAGGCCAAAAAACTATTGTTAAAAGGCAAATATAGGAAGTAAGGTATATTGGGTACTAGGCAGCCACATGACACCACCCTTATGGCAGAAAGTGAAGAGGAGCTAAAAAGCCTCTTGATGAAAGTGAAAGAGGAGAGTGAAAAAGTTGGCTTAGAGCTCAACATTCAGAAAACGAAGATCATGGCATCTGGTCTCATCACTTCATGGGAAATAGATGGGGAAACAGTGGAAACAGTGCCAGACTTTATTTTTTTAGGCTCCAAAATCACTGCTGATGGTGACTGCAGCCATGAAATTAGAAGACGCTTACTCCTTGGAAGAAAAGTTATGTCCAACCTAGATAGCATTTTCAAAAGCAGAGACATTACTTTGCCAACTAAGGTCCGTTTAGTCAAGGCTATGGTTTTTTCCTGTGGTCATGTATGGATGTGAGAGTTGGACTGTGAAGAAGGCTGATCGCCGAAGAATTGATGCTTTTGAACTGTGGTGTTGGAGAAGACTCTTGAGAGTCCCTTGGACTGCAAGGAGATCCAACCAGTCCATTCTGAAGGAGATCAACCCTGGGATTTCTTTGGAAGGAATGATGCTGAAGCTGAAACTCCAGTACTTTGGCTACCTGATGGGAAGAGTTGACTCATTGGAAAAGACTCTGATGCTGGGAGGGATTGGGGGCAGGAGAAGAAGAGGACGACCGAGGATGAGATGGCTGGATGGCATCACTGACTCGATGGACGTGAGTCTGAGTGAACTCCGAGAGATGGTGATGAACAGGGAGGCCTGGCGTGCTGCGATTCATGGGGTCGCAAAGAGTCGGACACGACTGAGCGACTGAACTGAACTGAACTGAGGCAGCCACAACAGCAGAATGTAGTAGAGAATGTTTTAATCTTTATTTCCTACTTTTGAGGAGTTTTTCACTGTATGAATCTTGGTTGTGAGTACCTACTATTAAAGCTGAATGGGCCAGACTCTCCCATCCTCAACTTGATGGTGTGGGTGTGTGACCCAGGCCAGTAAATCCCATATGCACACTCCACTGAGTCTCAAAGAGTTGCATTTCCTTAGGGAAGTTTTCAGATAATAGCAGTGATGCCTGTTCAGTGACAGCGATGGAAGCATGGTGGCAGCGATGGAAGCATGGTGGCAGCAATGTGGTGGAGCTGGAGGGGAAATAGGGATATGAGCAGCAGGGCTGGGGAGCCAGGCCTTGCTGGAGTTGGCCCTGGTTGTCACCTGCTGCCAGCTTCCCATGGTGCCAGGTCTAGTGCTCAAGCCTGCACACTGGCCCTCTATGCTACTCTATTTCTTTCTAATAAATTCCTTTTTTGGTGTTAGTGATCCAGCCTGCTCTTCCTATTGCCTGCAATTAAGAACTCTAAAGACAGACCCGCTAACCGAGTCAGGGCTTCCAAGTGGACCAACTCCAGAGGCATCATTGTCACAAGGCACAGAATGGTGCCCTGCAGCCATGCAATGTTGTGCCACAGAACATCTGTAGGACATCCAGAGCTATTTATTAATGGGTGTCTAAAGCACGTAACACAGACTGGAAGATAAAAAAAATTTACTTCATTAATTACATATTGGGACAACAAAAAACAATTATATTACAATCTGAGTACTTTAAACCTGTGTTTTCTAGCACGCAAGGTCTTGCATTCATTCTTCTTGGCTACTTACTATTTGAATCACCTTGGACAGTTTGTTCGATAGCTGGAAAATGGACTAACAGTGGGTTAACTACTCTTCTATTACATTTCAACTTCTTTGAAAAATACAGACAGTAAAACTGTTTTCCATAATGCTTGAGCCAACCTGTACCACCAACAGTGCACAAGGGTTTTCTCCATATCCTCACCAACACTTATTTCTTATCTTTTTATAATAGCTATTCTGACATGTGTGAGGTGTTATCCCATTGTGATTTTCAGTTGCATTCCCCTGACGTTTAGTAACGGGAGCTTTTTTATGTTGAGCATCTTTTCATGTGTTTTAATCATATGTATCTATATCTTTGGAAAAAATGTTTATATTCAGATCCTTGGTGGGATTGTTAGTCCTTTTGGTGTTGAGTTCTATGAGTTCTTTGTGTATTTTGGATATTAACCCCTTATCTGATGTATTATTTGCAAATAAATGCCTTCTCCCATTCAGCATGCTGTTTTTCATTTTGTTAAGTTTCCTTTGCGATACAAAAGCTTTTTGGTTTGATGTAGTCCTGTTTGTTTTTGCTTTTTTCTTGCCTAAAGACACATTAAAAAAAATATTGCCAAGACCAGTGTCAAGGTACTATGTCTTTGTGTATTTTGGATATTAACCCCTTATCTGATGTATTATTTGCAAATAAATGCCTTCTCCCATTCAGCATGCTGTTTTTCATTTTGTTAAGTTTCCTTTGCGATACAAAAGCTTTTTGGTTTGATGTAGTCCTGTTTGTTTTTGCTTTTTTCTTGCCTAAAGACACATTAAAAAAAAATATTGCCAAGACCAGTGTCAAAGAAGGTACTATGCTTTTCTAGAAGTTTTATGTTTTCAAGTCTTAGACTTAAGCTTTAATCCATTTTGAGGTTTTTAGTGATGTGGAAAAGTAGTTGTTTCTTTGGCATGAGACTGTCCAGTTTACCCAACACTAATTATTGAAGACACTGTCTGTTCCCCATTGTATATTCTTGCCTACTTTGTCATAATTGCCCACAGTTCTGTCAGCATCATCTCCCAAACTTGCTAAATGCCTTATCCAGACATCCTGCACAACACTGCCTCAGAATCAATGACCCATTTTACACCAGAGGGGTGACGATGAGCTCATGACTGTGCAATGTGTTGATCTTGTCATGTATCCATCATCCAGAAGTAACTGGCCTGATACAATATGGGATGGCCTACTGAAGGCTCAGCTAAGGTGCTGGCTAGGGAGACAATACTTAGTGAGGTTTGGATACAATCTTCCAATACAAGATATGGTGTGTGTTTTGAACCAATGACCAATAATGTGACTATAGTGAAAATATATGGATAGCAATTAGCATTTTGCAGTTTAGGACTTGACTTGTAGCCAATGACTAGGGATCTTTATGACTGACAGTGTGACTATAGCCAAGAATACACGGTTATATTTTGTAGTTTAAAATAACTACTGTAAATTTAAAATAACTCCAAAATAAACCTTAAGATTAAAAAAGAGAGAGTCAGTATTTTGTAGTTTAAGACTTGACCTGTAGCCAATGACTAGGGAAATTTAAAAAAAATTAATAGAGAATACATATGCCTACACCAGGAGTGAATGGAAGGTCTCACAGAGATGTGCATGCTTCTGTAGGATTCGAGGAGGACCAGTTACGCTCCTTAACTGGAACAGTGCCCATTGCACCTTGTGAAAGAAGCCTTCAGGACTTGGACTTAGAGGACTTTAGAGCATGACATACTAAGTGCCTATTCCTGGGGCCATGGAGACCACACCCCAATAGACCATGTTTTCCTGACAAAAGCCCATCTGCCAGACTCAGGACCTACCCTTGTCAAGACCCACAGAAATCCCCAGAGCTCCCTATGTTCCCATAGACTCCCTTACAAACCTCCTACACACAACCAAAACAGGGACCCCTAGAACTGCATTTGTTTTTGGGTAGGGCTGCCATTCCCAGAGATGATACCTAATGTAGCAGCTGAGGACAGAGTGCCTGGATCTGATTAGCTGGCCTCCCCTAAGAAATGACCAGGACTGCTTTCCTAGCCATCACGTGTTCAAGTTTCTTAGGTGGATCCACACACTCAAAGAGTTCCCTTGTCTGATCTCCAATCTCTTGCCAACACCCCAACCCCTTTCCCTGTATCTTCAGAAAACCTTCCTATATCTCAATTTATCTCAAGTTTTCCCTTCATCTCTGAACAGCTATTTCCTTTCCTGCTGTGTCACATGTATGTGTATGTATATTTATTTCAGCTAATTTCTCATCTCCTTCCCCTTTCCCCACTGCTGCATATATGATGCATTAGTACTTAGTTCATGAGTTTTGGAACATCAAGCAAAATTGTGATAGAACTAAAAGAGAGATTCACACCCCTAAGAGTTCTGACTTGAAACCGGTTCCCAGAGCTAACAAAGACCTTGTGTTTTTAAGTGTACCAGTTATGCAAGATTTAATGCATTATGGAAGCTGGGTAAAGGGCATATGGGAACCCTCTGTACTATCTCTGCAAATGTTCTGTAAATTTAAAATAACTCCAAAATAAACCTTACCTTAAGATTAAAAAAGAGAGAGAAAAACCTTAGATTTTCTCCTCTGGGTGAAATGACTGAATGTGGTCTTGGCTACATAGTATATAGGTGCTGTGTGAGGCCAAAAAACTATTGTTAAAAGGCAAATATAGGAAGTAGGGTATATTGGGTATTAGGCAGCCACAACGGCAGAATGTAGTAGAGAACGTTTTAATCTTTATTTTCTATTTTTGAGGAGTTTTTCACTGTATGAATCTTGGTTGTGAGTACCTACTATTAAAGCTGAATGGGCCAGACTCTCCCATCCTCAACTTGATGGTGGGGGTGTGTGACCTAGGCCAGTAAATCCCATACACACACTCCACTGAGTCTCAAAGAGTTGCATTTCCTTAGGGAAGTTTTCAGATAATGGCAGTGATGCCTGTTCAGTGACAGCGATGGAAGCATGGTGGCAGCAATGTGGTGGAGCTGGAGGGGAAATAGGGATATGAGCAGCAGGGCTGGGGAGCCAGGCCTTGCTGGAGTTGGCCCTGGTTGTCACCTGCTGCCAGCTTCCCATGGTGCCAGGTCTAGTGCTCAAGCCTGCACACTGGCCCTCTATGCTACTCTATTTCTAATAAATTCCTTTTTTGGTGTTAGTGATCCAGCCTGCTGTTCCTATTGCCTGCAATTAAGACCTCTAAAGACAGACCTGCTAACCGAGTCGGGGCTTCCAAGTGGACCAACTCCAGAGGCATCATTGTCACAAGGCACAGAATGGTGCCCTGCAGCCATGCAATGTCGTGCCACCGAACATCTGTAGGACATCCAGAGCTCTTTATTAATGTGTGTCTAAAGCACGTAACACAGACTGGAAGATAAAAAAATTTACTTCATTAATTACATACTTGGACAACAAAAAACAATTATATTACAATCTGAGTACTTTAAACCTGGGTTTTCTAGCACCCAAGGTCTTGCATTCATTCTTCTTGGCTACTTACTATTTGAATCACCTTGGACAGTTTGTTGGATAGCTGGAAAATGGACTAACAGTGGGTTAACTACTCTTCTATTACATTTCAACTTCTTTGAAAAATACAGACAGTAATATCTACACTTCATTGGCTTCTGCTGAGGATTTAAAAATAAAGTCACCTCACACACTTGTGTGGCCCACAGTAGGTATTTGAGAATCATTACTTCTTTTCCCGATGTTGATACAATAATTACTTTAGTCTCTGTATGCAGACAAGCCCCTCACCAACTGTGGTGACAATCATCAGTTGATGCAGTCATCTCAGCCACACTGCACTTGGAAGTAATATGACCTCAGAATACTAGTTCCGATGTTCCTGGCTTCCACGCCTACAATGCTCATACTGTCACTCTCCACGGGAGTGACTCCACTGTGAAGGAAGGGACACGCTATATGTTAACTCTGGAAAAGGACAAACGTTTAAGTTGCAAAGCTTTTACAGAAAGATGGAGCTCAACCTTGTATGTTCTCCACCCAGTCCACCCCATCTCTGAGTATACTGGGCTTTGACTTGAGGACCTACGTTCACTTGTAACAAGTAGCAAAAATCATCACATTCTTGAGTGTGATCAGTTTGAGGTCCTCCTGACAGTAGCTGCCTGAATCACAATGATTCCAGCTACTCTAGAAACTTCTCCTGATACAGGAGTGGGGGGCACCTCATCTAATCTGGGCAGGTCAGAGTCATTTCTCCAGAATTTAGAATTACTATCAATTCCTAACCAGTCTCAGTGAAGGAGATGTAACCGCAGGAGCCAATGGGGCCTTCAGTTTCCACAAAAACACAATGCTGCTCTGTTGCACTATAGAAAAATGCAGCAAGTGTGTAGAGAACCAAACCAACAAACAAAAAAAAGGACTAACCAACAAACAAAAGCAGAAGGAACTTGCTGAGATTCTCACAGAAGCCTGGTTTTTGTCTATAGATTGCTTCTGAAACAAGCTTTGGCTTTCATGAACTACCTTTCAGCTTAGAGTAAATCCCATGCTGACTTACTCAACTTAAGAGATTAATAAACCACTACAATACTGTAAAGGAATTAGCCTCCAATTAAAATAAATTAATTTTTAAAAATGCATCTTGTGCAAACAACAACAAAGAGATTAATAGCAAGAGTGGAATGTGGCAGTTTGCCGACTGTGTCAGAAAACTGCAGGACTGGGTTGGAAAATTGCAGGACTGGCTGCTCTGCGTGGGGCTGAGCAGGGCAACAGCTGCTCCCTGATACAAGCAGGCAGTCAGCAGTCTCCTTGGTCTGTTTGCAAATAAGGCTGAGCTAGCACCTATCTTCTTTCTCTTTATAGACTTCCTCTTCATCTTCTCCCACCCCCTCAACTCATCTTTAGTAAATTTGCAGAACTCTGTAACTATCACTAAAACCCAGTTTTAAGAACATTTCCATTGGCCCAAAAAGATCTGTTGTAGCCATCTGCAGTAAATCTCATCCTCCACTCAACCCTGGGCAGCAGTAAGTAACCTTCTGTTCCTATAGACCTGCCTTTTCTATGTGTACCATGTTAAAGGAATCATTCAATATGTGGCCTTACACATTTGGCTCCTTTCACCAGCAGAATATGCTGGCGGTTCACCCACATGTATGTCACAAGCCATTCCTCTTTACGGCTGAACATGCCCCGGTATGGATGCACCACAGTGGATTTATCCATTTACCAGCTGATGGGCATCTGCACTGTTTGCACCTTTAGGGTTTTCTGAATAAATCTGCTAAGAACAGTCAAGTACAAGTCTTTGTAGACCTGTTTTATTTCTCCTAGGGGTATATTGCTAGGTTTGCTATTAAATTTATATTTAACACACCCATTTTCTTTGGAGAATCAGAATATGTGTTCACAGATTATAACATTTTAGGAAACTGAAAAGCTCCTAAAAAGTAATGAAGATAGATGAAATGCAGTCCACAGCTGCCCATCCTGTGGAGATCAGCACGGAGCTAGGTTGCTGGGTTTATGATTGCCAAATGAAGCCCTCAAAGGGAAATTACCACTTGCATCAACTACGGATTTCTGAGGAATCTGTTATGAATGAGCAAAGAGCAGAATTCAAGGTTGTAATACATTCCAGGGTTCTGATTAAAGCACACTTATGTTACTAAGTGTGCTCTGCTCATTGAGAAAATGTCATTTCAGTGAATGGTTTAGATCCTATAAAATGGGTGTGTTAGTCACTCAGTCGTGTCTGACTCTTGTGACCTCATGGATTGTAGCCTGCCAAGGTCCTCTATCCATGGAATCCTCCAGGCAAGAATAGCCATTCCCTTCTCCAGGGAATCTTCCTGATCCAGGAACTGAATCTGGGTATCCTGTACTGCAGGTGAATTCTTTACCATCTGAGCCACCAGGGAAGCCTCAGAATAGCACAGTTTAAAAACACATACAAAACAGAAGTTTCTGGAACTTCCCTGGATGGCTCAGTGGTTAAGAATATGCCTGCCAACAATAAAGGGGACATGTTTGATCCCTGGTCCAGGAAGATCCAACACGCCACAGGGCAACAAAGCCCGTGTGCCACAATTACTAAGCCCATACTCTAGAGCCTGAGCTCTGCAACGAGAAGCCACCGCAACTGAAAAAAGCCTGCACGCAGCAATGAAGACCCAGCACAGAGGTAAGTAAATAAATAGTAATTAAAAAAATAAGAAGTGTCTAATCCTGCACGATGAATATTTCAGTGAATAAATGTGTTCTGCTTTGTATGATGCATGTAGAGCAGTGTTTAAAAACGTGTAAAAAAGAAGTTTCTAGAAGTGCTGCTACTGGCTTACTAAGTTGACAACAGTGTTATTTCAGTGAAAAGATGTTCTAACCATTCAGTAATGATACAGGGAATTCTCTAAAGGCACATATAAAAAAGGAAAGGAAAAAAAAGCACATCTTGGGAGACCAGCATCGCTGGCAAGCTCTTCAGTGGCCTCCTTCCAGTGGCAACAAGTGTTTGTTTGCACATACGTCTCCTGCCACTGGAGGAAAAGAATCATTACTGAGGGGTCGTGAGTGGATGTGGGGGTGTGTAATCAGGGCCTCCATCGGCCTGAGGGGCTTGCTTCACTATGGCTGGCCTGCGGCCCAGGTACAGACAGAACAGAGCAAGGCCACCTCTCCTGAGCACAGGGGAGGGTAGATAGCAACATATTAGGGTCTTGAGTAGGAAATATACAGCCCCTCATGGCCTGCAGTGTGGAGATGGAATGTTATGGCTCTCAAACTCAGCAAGTAGGTAGGTTTGTTATACTGGAGTGAGTTGCCATTTCCTTCTCCAGGGGATCCTCCTGACCCAGGGATCAAACCTGGGTCTCCTGCATTGCAGGCAGAAGCTTTACCATCTGAGTTACTAGGGAAGCAGGTTTGTTATAGAAATCTTTAATTGTAAAAATGTTTAGTTTGGGGCATTGTATTTTTTTTTTAATTAACACTGTAAGATGTTTGCTACAGGAGGCTGAATTAATCCCGAACTCATGACAAGTAACTGATGGTTATAAAGTAGGAGGTGTTACCTTAAGTAACCCAGTGAAACAAACAATCTGGAAGCCCTGTCCTTACTTTGCAGGACTTACTCTGATAAGAAAAAACATGTCATCCCCCAATTCTGGGCTGCCCTGGTAGGTCAGCTGGTGAAGAATCCACCTGCAATGCAGGAGACCATGGTTCCATTCCTGTCTGGAAGATCCCCTGGGGAAGGGATAGGTTACCCACTCTAGTATTCTTGGGCTTTCCTCATGGCTCAGGCAGTGAAGAATTCACCTGCAATACGGGAGACCTGGGTTTGATCCCTGGGTTGAAAGATCCCCTGGAGGAGGGCATGGCAACCCACTCCAGTATTCTTGCCTGGAGAATCCCCAGGGACAGAGGAGCCTGGTGGGCTACAGTCCATGGGGTTGCAAAGAGTCACATACAACTGAGCGACTAAGCACAGGATCCCCAATTCTAATTGTAAACCAGAGCACAAAAATCACATTCTTTTCAACTTTTATAGTCTTGCCCCTACGGCCACCTAGGTTTGGTAAATGGACCTGGCATTGTACAGATTACAGAGGTGGGGTAAGGGCTGCATCCAGGCTGACCCCAGCTTCACTGTGCATCCCTGTGGGCCTCTGGGCAAAATCCACATGGCTGATTTCATCTGGGAAATGTGGGTGATGCTAACTGCAGGTGGTGGCTTTGTATATTAAAGGAGATAATGCAAATGATGCATAGTGTAGCGTCTTTTTTAAAACCAGAGGATAAATATGAACAGTGACTTGCCTCAGGTGCCCATACAGGGAGGGGTAGGCTGGGCTAAGACCCCAAGTCCCATTCACATTCTTGCCAATAGTATCCTCTTGCTGGGAGGCCAGGAGAGGCCATTGTGTAGGTAACATTTAAACAGTCAGAAGCAATTACCTGGCCCATCTGTGGGACCCACCAAGCAGATGATAGCAGCTCTTGAGGACGGGAAATTTATTTTCCTTGTTCCACATGTAGACTCGCAGGGAGAGGTCAAAGGAAGAGGTGATGACTCGAGTCTGGTCCTTGAAACGAAAAACCAAGTGAGGCAGGAATGTGGGCTCCAAGGCCCAGAGCCATGAGGCTGGCAGCAGGCGGGCAAGGGGCCACACTCACCACCCACATGGACGTGATGGGCCTCTGGTGGTCCTGAAAGGCCACCAGCTGCAGGCCGTGGATGGTGAAGAGCACCAGCTCTGAGCCGGACACCAGCAGGATCACCTGGGAGCCGTGGCCCTTCATGAGGTGAGGAGGCATCATGGTGTCTGGCAGCAGGAAGCTCGCAATCTGTCGTACTTTTTGAAATAAAGGCACACAGATTGTCATGTCCCAGTAGCAGCTGGGGGTCTGGAATAGACATGCCTCAGCTACGAGGATGTGGAATAATGAAAAGAGCAACGGCTTTGTGCTGCATCTGCAATCAGTCTGACCCATGCATTTACTCCCCTTGTCTACTGGTCATCAGCTGTCAAACGCTGGTTATGCTGCTTTACAGGGAGACTGTGAGGCTGCAGGCGATACGCACATGGAAGTGACAGTATCTGGCCCATGGTACTATCCAGGGGTGAGGCTTCCACCCTGCTTTCTACCCTTCCCCATCTACAGGGGGATGGAAGACATGACCGTGTGAGAACTATGACGTTTATGACATCTGCTGAAAACTACTGCTGAAGATTCTTTTATATTGTACAGCATTCCTTGTTAAAAAAAAAAAAATTAATTCGATCATTTCCTTATGGAATTTAGTTAGCACCAGGAAAACAAAATTACCTCTTTTGAAGAGTTCATGCGCTTTCTCGTATCAGACAAGGGATTATATTACACATCCTGTTTCCCTTTTTTTCCTCGGCTGCCAGGAAGCTCAGAGTAAAATTTATGGTCAAATGATGACAGGAAAACAAATGAATATAATACAAAGGAAAAAATGCTAAGGAACAAAGAAAAGGCCTATCAGGGTGATGTGGGGTTTGGAAAACAGAGGAGACAGGAAAGGACAAAAATGTGGGTCTTATTTTCCTACTGGACCAGGAGCTCCTTAGGGAAGAGACAGTTGTGGCTTCTATTTATCTCTGTGTGCACTCAGTGCTGAGAGTGGCAACTCTGCACAGTTATAAAAGGAGAGGTGGGGATGAATGGACGCAGAGAAGGGAGAGGAGTGGACAGCAGTTAACCTCTGAATCCCACGGCCATGCAGAGGGCCCCAACACACAGCAAGTGTTCACCCACTCCACCAGCACACAAAAGCACTAGAAAACATCCGTGGGGTCACTATGATTCACTGAGAGGAAAGAAAAAGTGCCCCAAAGGAAACAGGAGGAAGCATTGTAAGGCAGGGGTGGTGACCTGGGGATCCTTACCAAGAATCTCCACTCTATCCCTGGACTTCCTGGTCCCTAGCTCGTAGGTGGTGATGACCAGCTGCATGCCGTTGTCATTCCTGTGCATCACCATCAGCCTGGCTGCCTCATCGGGGGCCCAGCAGGCTCTGGACGTCAGCCAGATGGGGAGAGTGGTGGAGGCAGGAGCCTCATCTTCCGACCGGCACAGCAAGGACTGAGTGTAGAACACCTGGGAAACAGCACCGCCCGTCTCATCGCTGGTGAGGGAGGAGACTTCTCCAACCAGGAGCACGGCGAAAGCCCCCACTAGACCACATCCCCCGTGACTCTACTGGGTCTCACAGGGTGCCTCATGTGGACCCGCCTTTCTCAGACGCCCTTACCAGGGAAAAGAGGTTAACCCCGCCCCATGTCTGGAAAGATCTTGGCACACCAGTCCCAGTGAGGTCAGCATAATGGGTGAATCAGATAAACGGATGTTCTTTTCCTGAGCGCCTGTCGCCATCTTGCTTCTGCCTCCAGGGTCTTCCTCCATATTCCTGTCTTCTTGCAGTCTGGCTCCCGCCCCCTTCTGGTCCCTGGTCGTGGTCTGAGGCTGCCCACCGATGCTGCGGCCGCTCTCCTGTGGCCGCCCTCCCTGACCCTGGCCTTCCCTGACTCTCAGGTCCCGGCACCGCCGGTTCTGTCCACCTCGGCCACTGCTTCTCTTTCTCTGTCCTTCCTTGCTCACCGACCCCAGGATGTCTCAAGACCCGCTTCAGCTGCCTGCTTTTTACTCTGGTCTAATTTTCTAATGCAGGCTTTCTGGTGGCTCAATGGAAAAGAATCCGCCTGCCAATGCAGGAGACACAGAAGATTCAGGTTTGATCCCTGGCTTGGGTAAATCCTCTGGAGGAGGAAATGACAACCCACTCCAGTACTCTTGCCTGGGAAATCCCATGAACAGAGGAGCCTGGCAGGCTACAATGCATGGTGTCACAGAGTTGGACACGACTGAACGATAGAGCTCATGGGTGCACCTGTGCACCCACACACACACACACACACACACACTTTTCCAGCTCACACCCTGGCACTCAGCCTGAGCACCTCTGAGCCCATGAACCACTGGCAGAGGCCGCCATTCTCACAGGCAAGCTGTGTATGGGCCTCCAGGTAACGGATACAGTCCCCACGCTGTCAGCATCTCCTCCATGCTGGCCCAGACACTTCCTTACTCTTGTTGAAGCCTGTTCTCAGGCCGGCAATACCTCATAAGCATTTCCACCAGGAAGTCCCAAACCTTTTCAAAACTGAATTCTGTCATCTCCAGTCAGGTAGCTGACCCCCTCCAGCCTGTGGGGAACACGGGAGCCTGGAAAGAACAGAGGCTCCTGGGGGAGGCTGCCACGGCCCTCAGCTCAGCTGGTGGCCCCGAGAAGGCAGTCACTGCTGTGAAAGGTCACAGATGACTCAGCATCACCCATGCAGGCTGTGGGGTTTGGTCCTACATGAGAAGCTGCCCCCCCAGATGCACCCCAAAAGCCTAGGGCACAGGACCCACCACCCTTGCGCACAAAGCCAGCCCCCTGAGGCAAGGGACACAGCCCACCACTGACCTCCGGGCTCAGGTCTGAGTTCTGGGTTGATGCGAACACCCACTGCCAGTCAGGTGAGCAGAGGAGACTGGTGGGGTTGCCGGGAAACACGTTGACTCTGGAGAGCAGCTGCAGCCAGGGCACCGTAAGTGTGTAGAGTGCCCCTTCAGCACAGGCGGCCTGCAAGCGACAGAACAGAAATGGGATCAAGAGCCAAAAAGAATCAGAACGTGTCCAAAGAGATAAGCAAAGGTCTAAGAAACACAGAAATGAAGTTCCTACAGAAGAAAAGCCAAATAATTAACAGACTAACACTGAAAATCCACATACAAGCTGGTGGTCCATGATAAAGAATTCGCCTTCCAATCCGCAGGGGACGTAGGTTTGAACCCTGACCGGGGAACTACGATCCCACACACCACTGAGCAACTACGCCTGAGCGCCGAAACTACTCAGTCCATGTGCTGCAACAAACACGTGGCGCAGTCCAAAAAAACAAACAAAATTCATGCACAATAAAGCTTTCTGGAGATAAATCCTGGGGAAGTTGAGCTGGGATGGTCACCACAGACACATCACAATACAACCAACTACTAGGATTTAAATCTTTCAAAAAGTCCTTTAGGCCTTTGATTTTAAAACTCTAACAAGAGAAGTAAGGGTGGCAGTAGACTTCTCCAACACAAAGACTGTGGCATAATATCTTCACAAAATTCAAGGAAAGCACGAGCCAGGGATGCCGTGTCCAGCCAGGCCACTCTTCAAGCCCCCAGACTACAGAAGCACAATGCTAATGCAAGGCCTGCATTCGTGGGCCCTTCCTCGGGACCTGGCCAGGGCATGGGCTTCATCAAATCACAAGATACAACGAAAATGTCACCAAAAGAACTAGTGTTGTTATGAAATGCATTAAACCGTAAATCAAAGAGCTAATTAAAAAAAAGGTTGACACGAGAAGAACAGGGTGTAAATATTTTATGTTCTCAAAAAGCTGGAAATACTACATCTTTAAAAAGTGAGGAGGATCAAAACAGAATAACTCGCTGACTGCCATGGGAGTAAAGACAACAAATGAAACAGGTGACA
The DNA here is from genome assembly GCA_006410635.1 of Cephalophus harveyi. NCBI lineage: Eukaryota > Metazoa > Chordata > Mammalia > Artiodactyla > Bovidae > Cephalophus > Cephalophus harveyi. Next base: position 466,144 of record SJYT01080116.1, on the reverse strand, counting down.
GGCCTAAATAAGGAAAAAGGAGAAAACGTGTTCAGGTAAAGAAAATCGGGGCTTCCATGGTGGTCCAGTGGCTAAGAATCCCCATTCCCAATGCAGAGGGCCTGGGTTTGATCCCTGTTCAGGGAACTAGATCCCGCATGCCTCAACTAGGAGTCCACATGCTGCAACTAAAGATGTGAAGTGCCATAACTAAGATTTGGTGCAGCCAAGTAAGGGCTTCCCAGGTGGTGCAGGGGTAAAGAATCCGTTTGCCAATGCAGGAGATACAAGAGACTTGGGTGTGATCCCTGGGTTGGGAAGATCCTCTGGAATAGGAAGTGGCAACTCACTCCAGTATTCTTGCCTGAGAATCCCATGGACAGGGGAGCCTGGCAGGCTACAGTTCATGGGGTCACAAAGAACTGGACATGACTGAACACATGCAGCCAAATAAAAGAAAAAATTGCATTCTACTGATGACCTGATGGTGTGGAATGTCTCTCCATGTGCTAATAACCATCTGATTATATTCTTTTGAGAATGCTCAAACTACCACACAACTGCACTCATCACACACGCAAGCAAAGTAATGCTCAAAATTCTCCAAGCCAGGCTTCAACAGTACATAAACCGTGAACTTCCAGATGTTCAAACTGGATTTAGAAAAGGCAGAGAAACTGGAGATCAAATTGCCAACATACACTGGATCATTGAGAAAGCAAGAGAGTTCCACAAAAACATCTACTTCTGCTTAACTGACTATGCCAAAGTCTTTGTGTGGATCACAACAAATTGGAAAATTCTTAAACAGATGGGAATACCAGACCACCTGACCTGCCTCTTGAGAAATCTGTATGCAGGTCAGGAAGCAACAGTTAGAACTGGACATGGAACAACAGACTGGTTCCAAATAGGAAAAGGAGTACGTCAAGGCTGTATACTGTCACCCTGCTTATTTAACTTCTATGCAGAGTACATCATGAGAAACGCTGGGCTGGATGAAGCACAAGCTGGAATTAAGATTGCTGGGAGAAATATCAATAACTTCAGATATGCAAACGACACCAACCTTATGGTAGAAAGTGAAAAGAACTAAAGAGCCTTTTGATGAAAGTGAAAGAAGACAGTGAAAAAGCTGGTTTAAAATTCAACATTCAGAAAACTAAGATCATGGCATCCTGTTCCATCACTTCATGGCAGATAGATGGGGAAACAATGGAAATAGTGAGAGACTTTATTTTGGGGGGCTTCAAAATCACTGCAGATGGTGACTGCGGCCATGAAATTAAAAGGCGCTTGCTCNAAGACAGTGAAAAAGCTGGTTTAAAATTCAACATTCAGAAAACTAAGATCATGGCATTCTGTTCCATCACTTCATGGCAGATAGATGGGGAAACAATGGAAATAGTGAGAGACTTTATTTTGGGGGGCTCCAAAATCACTGCAGATGGTGACTGCGGCCATGAAATTAAAAGGCGCTTGCTCCTTGGAAGAAAAGTTATGACTAACCTAGACAGCATGCTGAAAAGCAGACATTACATTGCCAACAAATGTCAGTCTAGTCAAAGCTATGGTTTTCCCAGTAGTCATGTATGGCTGTGAGAGTTGGACCATAAAGAAAGCTGAACGCTGAAGAATTGATGCTTCTGAACTGTGGTATTGGAGAAGACTCTTCAGAGTCCTTTGGACAGTAAGGAGATCCAATCAGTCCATCTTAAAGGAAATCAGTCCTGAATATTCACTGGAAGGACTGATGCTGAAGCTGAAACTCCAATTCTATGGCTACATGATGTGAAGTGACTCACTGAAAAAGACCCTGATGCTGCAAAAGATTGCAGGTGGGAGGAGAAGGGGACGACAGAAGATGAGATGGTTGGATGGCATCACTGACTTGATGGACATGAGTTTGAAAGCTCCAGGAGTTGGTGATGGACAGGGGAGCCTGGCGTGCTGCAGTCCATGGGGTCGCAAAGAGTTGGACATGACTGAGTGACTGAACTGAACTGAGTGTTCAAATCATTTATGTAATTTAAAAGCTGCATTGTGTCCTTTTCCCTGAGTGGTGCCAGTTCTTTATATATTCTGGACACAGTCCTGTGTCATGTTTAAACATGGGAAATACATTATTCCAGCTTGAAGCTTGCCTTTTATTTTTCTTAACAATGTCTTCTAAGGAGTAAAAGTTCTGAACTTAATGAAATCGAATTTGTTCATTTTTTATTACACAGCTAGTCCTTTGTGAGTCCTAAGAAGTTGTTACCTTAGTCGAAAATTTTCTACTCATCTACTCCCCCCAAAGAGTTAAGACTCTGCACTGCTAGTGCAAGGGGCACAGGTTAAATCCCTGGTTGGGAAAGGTCCCGCAAGTCGCACAGTGCAGGCAAAGAAAAATTAAAAATTTTTTTCTTTTTTACCAAAGAATTAATAGGTAAATTTAGCAAGGCTGCTGGATACAGGCAACTATACAAAAGTCAAATGCACATCTATGTATATTTATACAGAAATTATTTCTATGTATGCTACATGGTGCAGGCATGGCGATTTCTTTATAAATACAAAACCATACATTCTCCTATTACTCTTGGTCTGCACCCTACCCACTTACATAGCCTCAAGACAGAAGAGTCTGGAGTCAACAACGGTTTAATGGATGGGGGAGCTTATGTCTGAAGCAAGGCCCTTAAGTGATATTCTACCACATGCAGCAGGGAGCAGGCAGGAAATAGCAGCAGTCTTCACTATTGAGGGGGCAGCTGGTGGTGTCAGTCGCTCAGTTGTGTCCAACTCTTTGCGACCCAATGGACTGCAGTATGCCAGGCTTCCCTGTCCTTCACCATCTCCTGGACTTTGCTCAAACTCACGTCCATTGAATCAGTGATGCAATCCAATGATCTCATCCTCTGTCATCCCCTTCTCCTCCTGCCTTCAATCTTTCCCAGCATCAGGGTCTTTTCTAATGAATTAGTTCTTCCCATCAGGTGGCCAAAGTATTGGAGCTTCAGCTTTAGCATTAGTCCTTTTAATGAATATTCAAGATTAATGTCCTTTGGGACTGACTGGTTTGATCCCCTTGCAGTCCAAGGGACTCTCAAGAGTCTTTTCCAACACCACAGTTCAAAAACATCAATCTCTGGAGTTCAGCCTTTATGGTCCAACTCTCACATGGCATGACTACTGGAAAAAACCATACCTTTGGACTACATAGACCACTGTTGGCAAAGTAATGTCTCTGCTTTTTAATATGCTGTCTAGGTTGGTCACAGATTTTCTTCCAAGGAGCAACTGTCTCTTAATTTCGTGGTTACAGTCACCATCTGCAGTGATTTTGGAGCCCAAGAAACTAAAGTCTCTCACTGTTTCCCCATCTATTTGCCATGAAGTGATGGAACTGGATGCCATGATCTTAGTTTTTTGAACGTTGAGTTTTACGCCAGCTTTTTCACTCTCCTCTTTCACTTTCATCAAGAAGCTCTTTAGCCTCTTTGCTTTCTGCCATAATGGTGGTGTCATCTGCATACCTGAGGTTACTGATATTTCTCCAAGCAATCTTAATTCCAGCTTTTGCTTCATCTAGCCCAGCATTTTGCACGATGTACTCTGCATATAAGTTAAATAAGCAGGGTAACAATATACAGCCTTGATATACTCCTTTTCCCATTTAGAACCAGTCTGTTGTTCCATGTCCAGTTCTAATTGTTGCTTCTTGACCTGCATCCAGATTTCTCAGGAGGCAAGTCAGGTGGTTTGGTATTCCCATCTCTTGAAGAACTTTCCACAGTTTGTTGTGATCCACACAGTCAAAAGGCTTTAGCATAGTCAATGAAGCAGAAGTATGTTTTTCTGCAATTCTCTTTTTCTATGATCCAGCATATGTTGGCAATTTGATCTCTGGTTCCCCTGCCTTTTCTAAATCCAGCTTGAACATCTGGAAGTTCTCGGTTCACGTACTGCTGAAACCTAGGCTGGAGAATTTTGAGCATTACTTTGCTAGCATGTGACATGAGTGCAATTGTGGGGGTAGTTTGAACATTCTTTGACACTGCCCTTCTTTGGGACTGGAATGAAAACTAATCTTTTCCAGTCCTGTGGCCACTGCTGAATTTTCCATATTTGCTGGCATATGAATGCAGTTCTTTAACAGTATCATCTTTTAGGATTTCAAATAGCTCAGCTGGAATTCCATCACGTCCACTAGCTTTGTTCACAGTAATGCTTCCTAAGGCCCACTTGACTTCACACTCCAGGATGCCTAGATCTAGATGAATGACCAGACCATCATGGTTATCTGGGTCATTAGGATCTTTTTTATATAGTTCTTCTGTGTATTCTTGCCACCTCTTAATATCTTCAGCTTCTGTTAGGTTCATACCATTTCTGTCCTTTATTATGCCCATCTTTGCATGAAACGTTCCCTTGGTATCTCTAATTTTCTTGAAGAGATCTCTAGTCTTTCCCATTCTATTGTTTTCCTCTATTTCTTTGCAATGTTCACAGAGGAAGGCTTTTATCTCTCCTTGCTATTGTTTGAAACTCTGCATTCAGATGGGTATGTCTTCCCTTTTCTCCTTTGCCTTTTGCTTTTGTTCTTTTCTCAGCTATTTGTAAGACCTCCTCAGACAACCATTGTGCCTTTTTGCATTTTTTTTTCCTTGGGGATAGTGTTGATCGCTGCTTCCTGTACAATGTTACAAACCTCTGTCCGTAGTTCTTCAGGCACTCTATCAGCTCTAATCCCTTGAATCTATTTGTCACTTCCCACTGTATAATCCTAAGGGATTTGATTTAAAGTGTTAGTCTCTCAGTCATGTCAGACTCTTTGCGACCTCATGGACTGTAGCCTGCCAGACTCCTCTCTCCATGGGGTTCTCCAGGCAAGAATACTAGAGTGAATTGCTATTTTTTACTCCAGGGGATCTTCCTGACCCAGGGATCAAACTCGCATCTCCCACACTGAAGGCAGATTCTTTACTGTCTGAGTCACCAGGGAAGCCCAGGATTGTCTTTATTCAGACGTAATGATACAGTTTACTCATTTCCCTGCTTTCCAGCCCTCTTGCATCCCACTTCTTGCTCTTTTCTTCCCCTTTCTTTCTCCCGGCTGAAGACTGTGCTTTCCCAGGAAGGGCTTTATTATCAGACTGTGTGCTCTCTGCTCAGGAGGCTCATGCTTCATTCAAGCCTGTTTCTGTCCCTCGATACTCCTGTAACTCCTCCTGTCTGTGGTCCAGTTTATGGTCAGAGCTATAGAATTGATTTAGATCATATCCTTATGGCCTAGTGGTTTGCCCTACTTTCTTCAATTTAAGTCTGAATTTTACAATTAGGAGTTCATAATCTGAGCCACAGTCAGCTCCTGGTCTTGTTTTTGCTGACTGTACAGAGCTTCTCCATCTTCGGCTGCAAAGAATATAATCAATCTAATTTCAGTATTGACCATCTGGTGACGTCCATGTATAGGAGGGAGACGAATTACAGAGGTAACTGACATCAGGTTGGCTTGTCGGTTACCAGGGAAACCAGCAGAGGAGCCCGTCCCTCACCACCCCTTTGATAAGCTATCATGGAGAAGATGCTCTGATCTAAAGATCAGAATAATGACTAATTGGAGGTGGGGCAAATGTGTATTAGGGGGGAGGGTTGGTCATGTGAGTAGGGCGTAGGTGAAGAAGGGACTGGTCGAGCAAAGGATGTACAGACAGCAAGAGAAGAGCCGTCTTGGGTAGCATGATCATACAATTATTTATGTTCTATATATGCTGTATACTAGCAATGGAAAAAATTGGAAAAGTACATTTTAAAATAACATTAAGGGACTTGCCTCATGGTCCAGTCATTAAAAATCTGTCTCCCCATGCAGGGGATGTGAGTTCAATCCCTGGTTGGGGAAGATCTTAAGATCCCACATGCATGCGTGCTCAGTAACATCCAACTCTTTGGGAAGCGATTAGACTGTAGCCTGCTACTTTCCTCTGTCCATGGAATTTCCCAGGCAGTAATACTCAAGTGTCCATTTCCTGCTCCAGAGGCTCTTCCTGAACCTAAGATCGAATCCATGTCTCCTGCATTGGGATGTGGATTCTTATCCACTGCATCACCAGAGAAGCCATAAGATCCCACGTGCCTCGGGGCAACTAAGTCTGTGCCCCACAACTAATGAGCTGGCAAGCTCTGGAGCCTGTGCTCCACCAGTACTAATAGAGAGCAGCCCCTGTGCTATAACAAAGAGCCTGTGCACCGCAATGATGACCAACCCCGAGTGCGACAACGAAGACCTGATGCAGTCAAAAATAAATGAATATTTTAAAATAATATTTAAACAGTATGAAAATGCTTGTAACAGACTATGTGCAAGTGCTGTTAACTTAAAACCACAAAACTTTGTTGAGAAAAATAAATGAAAGCCTATAAATATATATATATATAGGGACATATATGCTTGATGAAAGTCAAAGGAGGAGGAGAGTGAAAAAGTTGGCTTAAAGCTCAACATTCAGAAAATGAAGATCATGGCATCTCGTCCCATCACTTCATGGGCAATAGATGGGGAAACAGTGCAAACAGTGTCAGACTTTATTTTGGGGGGCTCCAAAATCACTGCAGATGGTGATTGCAGCCATGAAATTAAAAGACGCTTACTCATTGGAAGGAAAGTTATGACCGACCTAGATAGCACATTAAAAAGCAGAGATATTACTTTGCCAACAAAGGTCCATCTAGTCAAGGCTATGGTTTTTCTAGTGGTCATGTATGGATGTGAGAGTTGGACTGTGAAGAAAGCTGAGCGCCGAAGAATTGATGCTTCTGAACTGTGGTGGTAGTGAAGACTCTTGAGAGTCCCTTGGACTGCAAGGGGGTCCAACCAGTCTATCCTAAAGGAGACCAATCCTGGGTGCTCATTGGAAGGGCTGGTGTGAGGCTGAAACTCCAGTACTTTGGCCACTTCATGCAAAGAGCTGACTCACTGGAAAAGACCCTGATGCTGGGAGGGATTGGGGGCAGGAGGAGAAGGGGACGACAGAGGATGAGATGGCTGGATGGCATCACCGACTCAATGTACATGAGTTTGGGTGAACTCCAGGAGTTGGTGATGGACAGGGAGGCCTGGCGTGCTGCGATTCATGGCGTCGCAGAGAGTCGGACACAGCTGAGAGACTGAACTGAACTGATGCCATATTCATGGCTTAGAAGACTGAATACTAAAGTGTCAGTTGTTCCCAAATCAATGTACAGATTCAAAGTAACCAAAAACCCAGGAAGCAGTGTTACAGAAACTGACAATCTCACTGGAAAAATTTTATGGAAACAGATATATTTTCAAAGAAAGGAAATGTGGGAGGTCATGACTTAACTAAAATCTGTGGGAAACAAGACCCCGTGTGACTGTCATCAGGACAGACATACAGATCAGTGGAGACTGACCCACAAGTTTGACATAGAACACCCATGACACATTTGGTCAGTTGATATTTTGACAAAACGAAGGTGATAATGTAATGCAATGAAGAAAGTATGGTCTTTCCTGTAAGTTCTGGATGACCATTTGTAAGTAAAAATGAACCCTGATGCTGACCTTGGACACAAATGTAATTTAACTTGAAATGAGCCAGTGACCTAACAACTTCCAAATAACCCGTGGAATGTATAAAAAGTCGCACAAAGCTGAGTCAAGGTGTCAGGGTGCCGGATTCTCATTTGAGAGCCCATGCAGGTCTCTGTGGCTGCAGGACTGAGGTTTCCCTGCCCACTGGCTGGCAGCAGAGACCATCCCCGTTCCAGGCCCACCAACAGCCTGGCAGCCAGCACAGGAGGTCCCCATGCCCTCACCCGCTGTGTCTCTGACTTCCTCTTCTGTGACCAGCCAGAGAAAATGATCTGCCTTTAAAGTGCCCATGGAACTAGAGTGGGCCTGCCCAGATCATCTCTCTTTAACCAGGTAACAGAAATGTCTCATGATGCATGCAGCTTTGACCATTTCTCCTTGAAATCCTACACATTATTTTTCAATATACATTTTAGACCATATTCTAAAATGCATTCAAAATTAGCCCTGGGATTTTCCTGGTGGTCTAGTAGTTAAGATTTTGCACTCCTAATGCAGGGGCACAGGTTTGATCCCTGGTCAGGGAACTAAGATCCCAAAAACCACACCAAAAAAACGAGGCAAAAAAAAAACAAACAAAAACAGTCTTGCTGTATCTTCCCAGGAGGTTTACCTAATTATAATTCTGATAAAAGACCCCTAAGATCCAGGAAAGACTTTCATCTTCCAGTCTTCTCGTCTAACGCTATTAGCTGTATCAGCTTGCTTCTGGTAACATCTCTAATACCCATCATTTTCCCATCATTTTAATTCCAACCCTTCCTTAAGTGTTTTGTTTTAGAGGACTCTCGTATTAGTTTCCTTTGGCTGCTGTAATAAGACAGGTGGCTTATAAAAACAAAAAATGTATTTTCTCACAGTTCTGGAGGGCAGAGTCCCCAAATCAAGATGCCAGCAGGGCTCTGCTTCCTCTGAAGGAAGACCAGAGCCAGTCACTCCTCCCTACTCCCTCAAGCCATTTCCAGAGCTGACTCCTAGAAGCCCGCCCTGCTCTCCCAGGGAAGCCTGGTAATGAAACCAATGAATCTTTTCACATCCCCTCAGAGCATGTGTGGCATCATGAGTTTTGGTAATGAGAACTAAAAATGCTGCCTGCCATATCTGTAAACAAAGGATGTTGCAGCCGTTAAGCCAGCACATTACCGCCACCCCCAATGGTGAACGCTGAGGGGACTCAGGATGTGAAAACACAGGATATAGGCCTCAGATAGTGAAGGTTCATAAAATGAAAGTGTAAGTCGCTCAGTCGTGTCTGACTCTTTGCGACCCCATGGACTATACAGTCCATGGAATTCTCCAGGCTAGAATACTGGAGTGGGTAGCCTTTCCCTTCTCCAGGGGATCTTCCCAACCCAGGGATCGAACCCAGGTCTCCCACATTGCAGGCGGATTTTTTACCAGCTGAGCCACAAGGGAAGCCCACATCAAAGGAAGGTACATATCAAAGGAACAATTCAGTAAGCCCAGACTCGCATTTTCCCATACAGAGAAGAGGGTTAAATTCCTTGCGATATCATATCTGGTTTTCTTTAATTAACTGTAATCTTTTGATGTTCCAACCACCTGGTCACCTGTTACAAAAAAAATCCTATATATCCTGGGTCCCAACCCTTGCCTCTTCGGAACAGTTTTCTTAAGGTCATCTGAAATGCTCTATCTTCAGAAAGTCTGCTGAATAAAACAAAACTCTCAGCTTCTAGGTTGTGCTTTTTTTTTTTTTTTCCAGTTGACAATAACCAAACCAAACTTTGGGTCGGGTTGATCCTGCCCATAGAGGGAAACCACAAGACACACTGATCTTCCTCTGATGATTTAGAAGCTATTTGCTGTCTACTATTTTGGGAATTAGGTGAGAGATAAAACTGTTTGCAAACTGCCTTATAAAGCATATGACTAATTCCCGTCACTTCATGAGAAATAGATGGGGAAACAGTGGAAACAGTGTCAGACTTTATTTTGGGGGCTTCCAAAATCACTGCAGATGGTGATTGCAGCCATGAAATTAAAAGACACTGACTCCTTGGAAGAAAAATTATGACCAACCTAGATAGCATATTAAAAAGCAGAGACATTAATTTGCCAACAAAGGTCCGTCTAGTCAAGGCTATGGTTTTTCCTGTGGTCATGTATGGATGTGAGAGTTGGACTGTGAAGAAAGCTGAGCGCCGAAGAATTGATGCTTTTGAACTGTGGTGTTGGGGAAGACTCTTGAGAGTCCCATGGACTGCAAGGAGATCCAACCAGTCCATTCTAAAGGAGATCAGTCCTGGGTGTTCTTTGGAAGGAATGATGCTAAAGCTGAAACTCCAGTACCTTGGCCACCTCATGCGAAGAGCTGACTCATTGGGAAAGACTCTGATGCTGGGAGGGATTGGGGGCAGGAGAAGGGGACGACAGAGGATGAGATGGCTGGATGGCATCACGGACTCAATGGACTTGAGTTTGAGTGAACTCCAGGAGTTGGTGATGGACAGGGAGGCCTGGCATGCTGCAATTCATGGGGTCGCAAAGAGTCGGACACGACTGAGTGACTGAACTCAATCTCGGACAGTTCAAGGAGCTTAGTAGACCTAGCTCCTGATAACCTTCTCCTAATCTAAATGGTGAAGTCAGTCATTTTATTTCTACATATGAAATCCACAAGGCATTGTTGCTGCTGCTTTATACAGGATATTTGTTTAGATTTCCTAAGATTTACCATGGTTCTTGCTCAACAATCTTTCCTGCTTCTTCTGAAAATTCACCTGTGATCATTTTCCCACTGCCTGAAGCAGTCTCATTACTATTACACTTTAGGTAGTTCCCCTCACTGCTATTAAATAGATCTGTCCTAGTCTTCAATTATCTCAGTTCACTCTGATGGGTCTATGTGCAAATTTATTTTTATTTACCTTACTCGGGGTTTGCAGGACCTTCTTGACCTTCATGGATTAATGTCCTCAGTCTATTTTGGAAAAATATCTACCATCTTGTCACACATTTCTTATGCTCCCACCCCCACCCCCCCAGCTTGATAGGGAAAGAGTAAAGGGACAAAGTAGGTCATAAAATAGTTAATTCCCACTAGGGGACTGTAAGTTTTAAACATTGGTGAGACCCCTGGGCTTTAATGATCACTCAAGAAAGCAAATTTGGCTAACCTCGAAAGCAAGCTGGCTTGCTTAGCGACAGAAGCATGAGATATGCCCCCAAACTGCAAACCAGTGGTGGCACGAGTCCACATCCTGCCCAGGGAGCTCAGTCAGCTGATGATCCCCAGGACATGCTCTCTGCACACAAGAAAACAGTAACTTGAGGACTTGGTTGGACCATGTACGGACAAGAAAACTCCCCTGCTCAACCTGGAGGAGGAACTGATGATGGAAGCGTGACATCTATTCAAGAAAGACAAAGAAGATCTCCTCCTCCTCACTTTTATGAGATATGCCCCCAAACTGCAAACCAGTGGTGGCACGAGTCCACATCCTGCCCAGGGAGCTCAGTCAGCTGATGATCCCCAGGACATGCTCTCTGCACACAAGAAAACAGTAACTTGAGGACTTGGTTGGACCATGTACGGACAAGAAAACTCCCCTGCTCAACCTGGAGGAGGAACTGATGATGGAAGCGTGACATCTATTCAAGAAAGACAAAGAAGATCTCCTCCTCCTCACTTTTCCTTTGATTATAAAACTAGCCCACTAAGTTCTCAGGACACAGTGCTCTCTGGCCCATTTGCTTGTAAGCCTCACAAGCACCCTATTCTAATAAATCACTTATCTATCTCTTCACCCTTCGCTGGATTCTTTCTGTGTGGAGACATAAAAGATAGGGCTCTCTGGAGCCCCATGAAATGACACTAAATGGTTTCACCCTGACTTACCTACTCCTAAGATATCAAATAAACAAATACTAAATTTTTCATGGGACCTTTACGGCCTTGCTATTCCAAGTGTGGTCTGTGACCTGACGGCATCAATATCCTCAAGAAGCTCCTAAAAAACTCAGAATCTCAGGTATTCCCACGGACCCACTGAATCAGAATCTTCATTTAAACGAGGTGCGCAGGCAAATAAGATCCCAAGCACTGGGCTCTGTCTCTTAGCCTCTCTTCCACATTTACCACTCCTGATATCCCCACTGCATTCTACAGAATTACTTTTATCTTCCAGTTCACTAATTCTTCTATAATCTTAACTTCTTAATTGATGTATATAACACACACAGAAAATTGCACAAAGCATAAACATTAGAGCTCAGTAAATCATGACAAAGTAAATACTCATATCACCACCCATGGCTTCCATGCCTTGGCTACTGTAAACAGTGCTGCAGTGAACATTAGGATACATGTATTCTTTTGGATAATGGTTTTCTCCGGGTGTATGCCCAAGAGTGGAATTACTCGATCATATTTTAAGTTGTATTTTTAAGTTTTGTAAGGAATCTCCGTACTGTTCTCAATAGTGGTTGTGCCAATTTACATTCCCACCAATAATGTAGGAGGGTTCCTTTTTCTCCACACCCTCTCCAGCATTTATGGTTTGTAGACTTTTTGATGATGACTATTTTGACTGGTTTGAGATGATCTCTCACTGTACTTTTGATTTATATTTCTCTGATAATTATTGATACTGAGTACCTTATCATGTGCTTTTTGGCCTTTAGAATGTCTTCTTTGGAGAAATGTCTATTTAGGTCTTCTGCTCATTTTTTGATCGTTTTATATATATATTGTTTATATATATATGAGAGAGACAGAGAGCGAGCTCCATGAGCTGTTTGCATATTTGGGGGATTATTCTCCCATTCTGTGGGCTGTCTGTTCATTTTGTTGATAATTTCCTTTGTTGTGCAGAAGCTGTTAAGTTTAATTATGTCCCACTTGTTTATTGTTGTTTTTATTTTCATTACTCTAGAAAGTGAATCCAAAAGGATCTTGCTGCGATTTATGTCAGTGTTCTGCCTATGTTTTCCTCTTAAGAATTTTATAGGGTCTGGCCTTACATTTAGGTCTTTGATTCATTTTCAGTTTATTTTTGTGTATGGTGCTAGGGAGTGTTCTAATTTCATTATTTTACATGTAGCTGTCTAGTTTTCCCAACACCACTTATTGAAGAGACTGTCTTTTTTCTACTGTATAGTCTTGCCTCCTTTGTCATAGATTAATTGACCATTGGTGCATGGGTTTATCTCTGGGCTTTCTATTTTCCATTAATCTATATTCCTGTTTCTGTGCAAGTCCCATACTATTTTGATTACTGTTGCTTTGCAGGATAGTCTGAAGTCAGGGAATCTGATTCCTCCAGCTCCCTTTTTCTTTTTCAAGATTACTTTGACCATTCCAAGGTCTTCTGTGTTTCTATATAAATTAAAAATTTTTTGCTCTAGTTTTGTGAAAAACTGGTAGTTTGATAAGGATTACACCAAATCTGTAGATTATCTTGGGTAGGTCATATTATTTTATCTCTACTTATCTCTGAAAGTGAAAGTTGCTCAGACATGTACCACTCTTTGCGACCCCATGGACTAGCCAGTCCACGGAATTCTCTAGGCCAGAATGCTGGAGTGGGTAGCCTTTCCCTTCTCCAGGGGATCTTCCCAACCCAGGGATAGAACCCAGGTCTCCCGCATTGAAGGTGGATTCTTTACCAGCTGAGCCACAAAGGAAGCCCAAGAATATACACCATTGGTATTTTGGTAAGGACTGCACTGAATCTGTAGATTGCCTTGGTAGGTCATGTTATCTTATCGCTACTTATCTCTAAGGGAGTGCTAAACACTGTATTTGAAAAGAGAGGCATGGGGAGTCTTATCTTTCTCTAGAAAGGATTTTTATTTACTACCACCAGGTAACTGGGCAGCTGCAGCCATTACAGGGACTGTTTATTTTCAGACCCTCCCCCACAACTCTCAGGTTCCAACATTCAATAACACACCCACTGTAAGAGGATTCACAGGGCTCCCACCCTTCATGGCCCTGCACGCCAACCTTCATCTACTTGGCTATCTCCCTGCTTAGCTCCTTGGCCTTGGAGTAAACATCTCCAGAACAAAAGCAGCTCCAGTGTTAGGCTCAGCACTTTGCTTTCTGCCATCTTTTGAATCTTGGCCTAGAAACTGTTTGCTATTTTTAGCTCTCTGATTTGATATATATTCTAACTTTCCTGTCCTTCACCAACAATGAAGTGTGAATCATGTGGTCTATCATTCCCTGGAGAGAACTACAGTGGCTTCCTCTTCCTCTCTACAATATATTCTCAAATTGCTCTGGAGGTATTAATTACACTTATTCCAAAGTCTCCTTTAAACAACTACAGAGTTATTTATATGAAATATGTTTCATCAGGTCTTTCTGTTTTTATTCATGAGCTTAGTTCCTTTACAGAATTAGTCCTGTTTACATATGAAACTGTTCCTGGGGGTGTCCTCATCTTGGTATTTGGGAGGCCACCTTGTCCACACTCTCCAAGACCTCCTTCCCTCCAGGAGGAGGATACTGCCGCCAGGTGAGAGCCATATCCTCGACCTGCCAACTTACACCCACTTTCACCCTTTCTCTCTGGTCAAATGCTCCCTCGCAATACTCAACAATCACCTCCAAACCAAATGTCCTGGCAACAGAAGGCCTTCATCATCTCAGGCAAATGCTTGCATTCTGTAGGACATGCCTCAGTTTTCCTTTGAGTTGGGCCCTTGCTGAGACTTGAAAGTGGGAGAGAAGGGTGAGAATGCCTTAGTGAGAAGTAACTAGAAGGGAAAGAAAGACTATGAGCAGGACCAGGAGATAGGAAAGCAGGGGCATGTGGACAAGAAAGCTCCAGCAGCCCGTGGGGCTGGACCTCACTGTGAGAGGGTGAGAGGCTGCAGCAACAGGTCCAGAGAGCAGGCTGTGGCATGTTAGAACTGAAGGGGGATGTGGAGTCTGCCCTCCACACGGCAGGCAAGGAGGAGCAGAGGGGACTGAGCAGAATAACGAGGTCACTTGGTCTGCCACATGGAGGGCCTGGCTTGAGGTGCCACCTGACACGGTGGTCTGGTGCCAGGCCCACAGATGCTGGGGAACAGGAGAGGCTCCTAGGAGCCGGGTTACTCACCAGCAAGAGGGGACCCTCCGGAATGTCACAGGCCTCCAATGTAGATGAATACATGGGAAGCAAGAAGGCGGCTTGCTCACACCCATTCTCTGCTTCCCATACTTTGATCAGTCCCCGCTCGTCCACAGTGACAACCAGTTGCAGTCGAGGGTAGGTCACCAGATTCACTAGAGCAGCAGACTGTACCGGGCTCGACCAGAGCTCCATGCCCTGCGCAACAACAAAATGAATGTAACAACTCACACAGGGCTCACTATTTCCTCAACACTTACTAGTTTCATTCATTCATCCATCACCCAGGGCACACTGCGGACATGCAGGATGAGGGGTGTGATCCCCATCCTCAAAGGATGCACAGCACGATATGGGATACAACACAAAAGCAATGTTCCCCTGGACTTCCCTGGTGGCCCAGTGGTTAAGAATCTGCCTGCCAATGCAGAGGACATGGGTTTGATCCCTGGTCCAGGAAGATTCCACATGCTGTAGGGAAACTAAGCTCGCGTGCCCCAACTTCTGAAGCCTATGCACCCTTAGAGCCTGCCTGGCAACAAGAGAAGATCAGGCAGGATTGAAGACCCAGCACAGCTATAAACAAATTAAATAATAAATAAAATTCATTAAAAAAAAGAAAAAAAAGTAATGTTCTACCAAGGACACATTTGTCCTAGAGGAGAGCAGTGGCTGAGCGTGGGTGCAGAGACTGCCTGGGGCTAGAGCCATGGCCAGGAGGACTGAAGGTGGGGTCTGGTGCACACTGGGATGTCTAAAGCACTACCAGTGGCCAGCTACGGCTTAACTGAGGAAGGCTGGGCAGGGAGGCAGGACCAACACCACCCTCCACCCTGCCCTGGACTGGAGCTGTACTCAGGACCTGAGTTCCAGAGGGCTGCATACAAAGAACTTCCACACGGAGCATCCCACTTGGTCCCCAGGAAGCCCAAGTTTACAGATAAGCTAATTTAGGCTCATGGATGCAAACAGTTTCTGTTGAATAACTGCAGCTGCCCTGCTCAGAACACGCTGTTCCCATCGGGGTGCCCAGTGGTGCTACCACGGGCCTGGCCTGGCCAAGGTCCATGCCCTGCCAGGGCCATTAGCACAGAGGAGAATAACTGGTCTGAGACGGGCTGACTCCCAGCTCCACGGTCTCTCCCCCCAGGATTCTGAAAGCCAGAAGAGTGAGGTAAAGAGCAGGCCCATGGCACATTAACAAAGGGCATCAGAGAACCAATCCTCTAGCCATTGTTTCAGAGTTTTCCAGAGCTGTGACAAAGCTTTTTTTTTTTTTTCCTTCCAATTTGTAGTTATTATGGTCCTTTTTGTATCAGGTGTTATCTTGTTAGCACAATCTTTTCCCAGTTATGATATCCCAATATTCTTCCTTTCTCTTCTTTCTTCCCCCTCACGTCAACATATCAATAGCTGATTTCTGCTGCTGGAACAGCTAACAAGACCATCACTAGTAGAAACTCTGCACCGGTGACTGGCTCACGTCAAGTAGGTCTCGGAGACCACACATTACTCCCCAGTGGCCAGGGGTATGGAAGTAGGCAGAGTAGCAGTGAAACTTCCCTTCTCATGTCAGAATCCAAAGCAGTGACCAGGGGAAGAGAGCATGGGAACAGGCTACATGTTGCATGACTCCAACCAAATGACTGAACTTTTTAAAAATAAAGTCATATTGGAGATGTGCTCACAAGAGGGATTAAGATAGGGAAGCAGGGAGAATGGATGCAGAGTGGTCTAGCCCTATAATGAACAGACCACAGTAGAGTTCAACCACGGCCTGTACCCAAACCCAGCCTACTGCCCATTTTTGAATTTTAGTTAAAGGAAAAAAAACAAAGAGCACTTCATGACACTTGAAAACAATAGGAAACTCACATTTGAGTGTCCATAAATAGTTATATTGGAACACAGCCACTCCCTTTTGTTTACCTGTTACCTATGGCTGCCTTTCCATTACAGCCACAGAATTAAGTTGTTGCAGAATCACATGGTTTACAATGCTTGAAATATTTACTCTCTGGTCTGCTGACCAGAGAAAGAAAAGGTCTTACAGAAAGGTCTGCGACCCCTGCACCAAAGCTCTTTCAAGTCAAGATCTTTTTGTTTTGGCAACTATGGAACCTCCCAGCCTTTGGGTCTCATTCCTGCCCAAGATCCCTAACCTACTAAGCCTGCAAGGTCTCATGTCCACAGCCTGAGGCAGGTCTCTTTCAGGGCAACACAACTGCAATGAGATAGAAACCAACTACATGCACCCATGGTCACCAGAGACCTTCACTTGGAAGGTCTCATAATTCCAGAGACCTTCACTTGGAATATGTCAAACATCATGGCATATATATGAGGAAAATAAAGCACATGGAAGAGAAAAATCCGTGATAAACAACTGAAAAACTGACTCTGGAGGAAAGACATACGATGCAAATAACTGTATCCTTTAAACAAACAAAAATAATAATTATAATCAGAGAATATGAAAGGGTTCCTAGTAATTAAAAATGTTTCTGTAAAGCAGTCAACAGATACTCTCTAAAGTATACAGACCAAGAAACAGAATCCATTAATAAAATATAAAATTTAATAAGATCAGAAATGAATAAAAAAGTGGTTACCTCTGGAAATATAACCTTAGAAAAGTGGAAGGAAAGGCGATTTTTTTTACTTCTTACGAATTATCGTTTAGACCCATTCTTCCTTTCATATAAAAGCCTTGCTAGTGTTTTATGAAAATCAAAGCAAATTATAGCCACCCAAAACTTACTCCCAAATTGCTCTGCCCCTTTGCCCTCTCACTGCTCCCATCCAGTGCCCCCAACCTTCCTCCCTTTCCGAGTTCCTATCCCAATTTCTAGAGTCTCTCAGAGGGCCTGGTTTGTCATCTGGCATCTGTCAGAATCCTGGGCTGAAGCCCAACTAGGGCTTTCGGACTCACTCACTCACCGGCAGCCAAGTACCCCCATCGCCTAACACGGTTCACCCCATTCTCTCTCATGGCTTCTACCAGGAAGTCTGGGCCGAGGAGCAGCCCCCAGGGCAGGCACAGGGACTCAAGAATGCAGCTACCACTCAGACTGAGGAGTCAAGCCCACAGATCAGTCAGGTCTCTGCCACCGTGCCCTCTTCACGGGGCAATCTGCGGGACGTGAGGTAGGGCTTCCTGGTGCCCTACTCAGGAGCTCGCCCTCTGCTCGCCCTGCACTATGTTCACGTGGAAGGAAACTGTCATGTCCAGCAAACCCGAACACTAGCACTGGATGAGCAACCACCTCACCAAGTCTGTTTACTTAATAATGCAAGGCCCTAGAGGGACCTCTCCTTGTCTAGGGTGTTTGAAAACATCAAGTCATCTAGTTTTCCAGGAAAAGGTCCATGGGCCCAGGCAGAAGCCCTGGATTTGCAAATGACCACGTGGTTCAACTCAGATGCTTTTCCTCTGTCTCAGTCTAAACCTGTATAAAATTAGGATGATAATAATAATGACTACTGTGAAGAATAATGGCTACTGTGGGAATCAAATGAGAAAATGGATAGGGAAACTTTTTAACTATAAGTGCCAACCAAGTCTGAAATTACTAATAGTTATTGAAGTTTTTAACACTTAGTTTGTAAATGGGTGAGTAAAAGTTGGATTATCTGGGCAAAACCACCCAGAGGCCGGCATCAGCTTCAACGTGGACATCACAAAACTGGGCAAGCCAGCTGCCATCCCCTTGCATGAACAGCCTCCATCAGGCACTGTAAAAATGCCCATCTCCCTAGGCAGGGCAGCAGACAGTTAAGGGCATCTGCGATCAATCAGACTCAAGCTTGAATGAAGAGTGACCTGGCGCGGTGACTGAGCCTCCTGCAGCTCACACTTTTCACTGTACAATGGGACTCCCACACCTCACAAGTTGACTGTGATGGTTAAAGAGAATAAAGGCAAAGGGCCGCAAGACTGAGGACACAGCAGAATCCATAGCGCTCATCCTGGCCCCCTCCCAGGCAGCTCACCTCATGCAGATCCCAGGCACGCACAGTGCCATCTGAGGACACGGTGCACACCACGGACTTGTCTCGACCATCAAACCGGTACTCGCTGGTTGAGATGTAGGCCAGATCATCTATTTCTCCTGAAAGAGAACACAGACTTGCCTTGAGCACACATATGGGTGCTCAGGATATGAACACTCAGCTTGGTAGGTGGGACAGTCATCTCTCTTTCTCTCTCAGAAGCAGTGCTGATTCAGGGCACAGCAGTGGACACACAGAGTTAGGGCTTCAGACTTACAACCCAGGTATCATGCCCAGGACTGCCTACCATCCCACTGCTCATGTAACTGTGAACAACTTCCTTATGTTAGTTTCTTTCTACTCTGAAACAGATGTAATGATCTCTGTGAGGATCAAATTATATAGAACAAGTATAGAAACCAACAAATGCATATCCTCATTAAGTGGCACTTTCCAACTAATTGGCTGAAAGACCAAATCCCTGGAGACGTGACAGGGAAGCCGTGGGAATATACAGAGTTACCACTTTCTCACCCCATACCTTTGTGCCCAGCAAGGGCCCTGCAGGTAAAGTCCTCTGGCCGCCCAGATGCCATTCGGAACTCAAGCTCAGATCGGCGGAGATAGTACTGTTTCCATGTCTGTGTGCCCAGGGTCATATGGGAGGCTTTACAGGAGGACCAGCGTCTCAGACACAGCTGCCTGAAACACAGGCCCCCGTCCCAGGCAGAAGAGGAGTCATTTGAAGGTGTTTTGGCATCAGTAGGCCTAGTTTCAATTCCCAGTTTCAGCATCTATTAACATTAGCCTGGACAACTCACTTTGTCTATGTAGGCCTCAATCTCCTTTGAGGGATCCAGTGCTGAGGTGGGATGCAGGTTTTCCTATACTCACTGAAACTCTGCTTATTCTACCAGAAGTAGCATACTCACAGCCTGTGGGCAGAATGGGTATCCAGATTACCTTGTTTGGTCTGCTTAGGACTGAAAGCGAAAGTGAAGTCACTCAGTCATGTCCAATTCTTTGTAACCCCATGGACTGCCAGGCTCCTTTGTCTGCAAGATTTTCCAAGCAAGAGTACTGGAGTGGGTTGCCATTTCCTTCTCCAAGGGATCTTCCCAACCCAGGGATTGAACCTGGGTCTTCTGCATTGCAGGCAGACTCTTTACCATCTCAGCCACTAGGGAATCCCTTTGCATAGGACTGGCCTACATGAAGTAATTGCGCACACTTAAAAATCAAATTTCACATACAAATCAGGTAAAAGATGATGACTTAGCTATACTAAAATCAAATTACCACCTGATAAAACTTGTCTGGGGCCACAGAGAACTGTTCCCTTCAGACAAGAATGAGCTTTCAGGAAATTCCCTGGCAGTCCAGTGGTTAGGACTCTGCACTTTCACTGCTGAGGACCTTAGTTCAGTCTCTGGGTGGGGAACGAGGATCCCGCAAGCTGAATGGAACCGTCAAAAAAAAAAGAATCAGCTCCGCCACAGCCTTCACCATCTGTGTCATCTCCTGGACTAAGCAGCTGAATGTCAGCTGCCTCACATCATTACTCTCGTGTTGCTGATTTTCATTTAGGTGAAATAAGCAGAAAGGGGAATTTCTTGTACACATATGTCAACTTAAACAGTTTGAAAATAAAAACTAGACCAAGAAGACAATGTAGTTTTAAGAAAAAAAGGGAGAAAGCATATTTCTTTGTGGAAGTGAAGCCTGTTTCTACATCTCTAAGGCCATTATACATCATACCGTAAGTAGGAACCATGATGACTATTCAGAAGAAATAAAACCAAATGATCTGACTAAAAAAGGGCACACTGTCAATATGGTTGAACTGTGCGTATGAGTAAAGTATATACATCTCTGAAATACAAAGATGTATCAAGTGAAAAAATCAAAACCCTGGGCATCAAAACCTTTCAGATACCAACTGATAGCAAAACAATCTAATGTACACAACAGAAGTTATGTACCTTAAACAAAAGGAAATGTTTGCAGTTTTACTTTTAACCAAAAAACTAATGCTTAGTGTGTTAAAGAAATGGCACAATTTAATTAAAAGGTCAAAGGGGGAAAAAAGGTCATGAAGTATTTTAAACAAGTAACATGAAGTATTTTAAATTAGAATTAGAGTACATATTAAAAACACATGATCAGTTAATCACGTTCATTTACTGTGTCCATAAGAATTTCACTGGGCCTGAGGAATTTGGGGCTCTGGCACCCACACAGGAACAGCATCAGAAATGATATGCACATGTGACAATGCTCCTGGCATGTGTTGTCCCAGAAACAGAAACCCAGTGTTTTTATATGAACATAGGTACAATCTTAAGCAATGACTTTATGCTAAAAAGAGTTAACACCAGATACTGAAAAATAATAATCAAACAAAAACCCATCTGTGACTTGGCAAGCTGGACAATCTGCTTCGGGAACCTGGAGGCACATACAGTATGGTGACACACGACACGTATGTGGGGCTTAGGGGATAAGCTGCTGCAGGGATGTTTTTGAATTGCTGCATGAAATATACTTACTTGCGTTACTCAAAGGGAAATTTCTACCCCAGCTTATCAGTAAAAATGAAAACAAATACTAGGGTTTAGGGTTGGCATTCTATCCACTTCAACTGTGAGCACTGAACTACAAGTTCAGTTCAGTTTAGTCGCTCAGTCGTGTCTGACTCTTTGCGACCCCATGGGCTGCAGCACACCAGGCCTCCCTGTCCATCACCAACTCCTGGAGTTTACCCAAACTCAAGTTCATTGAGTTGGTGATGCCATCCAACCATCTCATCCTCTGTTGTTCCCTTCTCCTCCCACCTTCAATCTTTCCCAGCATCAGGGTCTTTTCAAATGAGTCAATTCTTCACATCAGGTGGCCAAAGTATTAGAGTTTCAGCTTCAACATCAGGCTTTCCAATGAATATTCAAGACTGATTTCCTTTAGGATGGAGTGGTTGGCTCTCCTTGCTGTCCAGGGGACTCTCAAGAGTCTTCTCCAACACCACAGTTCAAAAGCATCAATTTCTCAGCACTCAGCTTTCTTTACAGTCCAACTCTCACATCCATACATGACTACTGGAAAAACCATAGCTTTGACTAGACAGACCTTTGTTGGCAAAGTAATGTCTCTACTTTTTAGCATGGTGTCTAGGTTGGTCATACCTTTTCTTCCAAGGAGCAAGCGTCTTTTAATTTCATGGCTGCAGTCACCATCTGCATTGATTTTGGAGCCCAAAAAGAGTCTCTCACTGTTTCCACTGTTTCCCCATCTATTTCCCATGAAGTGATGGGACTGGATGCCATGATCTTCGTTTTCTGAATGTTGAGTTTTGAGTCAACTTTTTCACTCTCCTCTTTCATTTTCATCAAGAGGCTCTTTAGTTCTTCTTCACTTCTGCCATATGGGTGGTGTCATCTGCATATCTGAGGTTACTGATATTTCTCCTGGCAATCTTGATTCCAGCTTGTGCTTCTTCCAGCCCAGCGTTTCTCATGATGTACTCTGCATATAAGTTAAATAAGCAGGGTGACAATATACAGCCTTGCTGTACTCCTTTCCCAATTTGAAACCAGTCTGTTTTTCCATGTCCAGTTCTAACTGTTGCTTCCTAACCTGCAGACAAGTTTCTCAAGAGGCAGGTCAGGTGATCTGGTATTCCCATCTCTCTCAGAATTTTCCACAGTTTATTGTGATCCACACAGAATAAACCACACACAACTCTGGCCTTGGAGTACAGAATGAAGCAGGGCAAAGGCTAATAGAGTTTTGTCAAGAGAACACACTGGTCATAGCAAACACCCTCTTCCAACAACAGAAGAGAAGACTCTACACATGGACATCACCAGATGGTCAACACCGAAATCAGATTGATTATATTCTTTGCAGCCAAAGATGGAGAAGCTCTATACAGTCAGCAAAAACAAGACCAGGAGCTGACTGTGGCTCAGATCATGAGCTCCTTATTGCCAAATTCAGACTTAAATTGAAGAAAGTAGGGAAAACCACTAGACCATTCAGGTATGACCTAAATCAAATCCCTTATGACTATACAGTGGAAATGAGAAATAGATTTAAAGGACTAGATCTGATAGACAGAGTGCCTGATGATGCCTGATGAATTATGGACAGAGGTTCGTGACATTGTACAGGAGACAGGAATCAAGACCATCCCCAAGAAAAAGAAATGCAAAAAAGCAAAATGGCTGTCTGAGGAGGCCTTACAAATAGCTGTGAAAAGAAGAGAAGTGAAAAGCAAAGGAGAAAAGGAAAGATATACCCATTTGAACAATGCTGTTACAACAAAGATGAAATCAAAATGGCTTATCTGTCCATCAATTTGTCTATCAGCCAGCTGCATTCAATCTGCTATACATGTCTGCCCCTGAGTTTGGTACCCCCGCCCCTAAGATTAACCGCCACTTGATTAATAAAGTCTCTTTTATTTCAATATACTATTATATATTATATGAGCTTCCCTGGTGGCTCAGATGGTAAAGCATCTGCCTGCAATGCAGGAGACCCGGGTTCGATCCCTGGATTGGGCAGATCTCCTGGAGAAGGAAATGGCAACCCACTCCAATATTCTTGCCTGGAGAATCCCACAGACGGAGGAGCATGGTAGGCTATAGTCCATGGGGTCGCAAAGAGTCGGACACGACTGAGCGAGCTTCACTTCACTATTAAAGAAAAGTCTTATTTTCCAAGTAGGGAGGAGTTTCCTGCTGGTAGGGGCTGTGGATTGTCTGTTCCTGTCTCCTTAACAGAAATGCAGTGAGTGCTGAAAAGGGCCACCCCTCTCTCCTTCAAGGCATACTCTCTCCTGAGAGGCCTGGTTTTTCCTTCACTCACCTCCACAGTTCCTTGGTCCTTGAAGCCTCATTCCAGACCTAGAAAAGGAAGGAAGAGAAGACAGTCAATCTGTTCAGTCAGCAAGCAATCAGGGCCTAGCCTGCCAGGCCCTGTGGAGGTAACAGAGTGCTGAATGAGATCCAGGGCTGGCATTCAAGAACACTCACCCTGAGGTGACATATTCAGACAATCAAATAAAACCCACCAAACAACGAATGAGGAAGCAAAGAATGACCAACTCAACTGGGGCCAAGAGGTGCAGAAGAAATGATGGATCAAACCCTGAGGATGAGTGGCTGTCCTCTAAGAAAATGCCTGAAGCAATTTCCAGGAGAGATATCCACCTCCGCAAAGATTCACAAGTGTGAAAAAGATGATGAGCAGGTTGCCTTCATCAGAACACAGAGAAAGGAGCTGGAGACAGGCTTAAACCAACTCTTGGAAGGGCAAAAACAGTGAGAAGTCACTTGAGAATTGTAAATGGCAGAGCGACAAGCCAAACTGTGTTTCAGGAAGGTCACTCGATGCTATGAGAAGGAAGAACAGAAGAAGGCAGAGCAGCAGGGCCCATAACGAGGCTGCTGCAACGGAGTAAATTAAGGCCCTGGCTAAAGAGATTTCCCAGAGATGTCAAGGTGGCAGGACGAAACTCCTATCTGGGAAGGGTACATAGGCCCTATTCCCACAAACTGCTCTTTGCAGAAATGTCTGGAAGAGGCTCAGGTGGCCCTGGGACAGGATCAGAGTGCCATGCCTCCCTCTCCCTCAGGCCACACCTGCATCCTAGAACCTCCTGGCCTCTCTAGCTGGGGCACCCTGGATTCAGGACCTACCCATCCTCATGGAACCCACTCAGGAGCTTTTTGTGGCCCAGACCTACTGAGGCTCCCATCCAGATATGTGGCTTACCAGGCCTTGGTAGAAGTAACAACGATCCTGTCTGAGCCCAGGCTCCTACTTCTGTAGCCCTCACTCATCCAAGTTCAAAATATTTCAGCCCTTAAGAAGTCTTTTTGGAGATTTCCCTGGTAGTCCAGGCGCTAAGACAGTGTACTGCCAATGCAGGGGCCTGGGTTTGATCTCTGATCAGGGAACTAGATCCTGCATGCTGCAATGAAAACTGAAGATTCTGTGTGTGACAATTGAGAACCAGTACAGCCAAATTAAAAAAAAAAAAGGAAGTTTTTTTGGCTGGAAGGAATGTAAAGTTGATATTTTGCAAAGATCAAACCTGGCAAGATTATCCATTCTCCTTTTACACAGTTCCCAGTTCAAAACCCAACTGAGATCTTATTTCCCTTATACTTATAATCCCTAATAATTATAAAATGCAATGGAACCTACACAATAGATGCTACCCACCTTTGGGCTTCCCTGGTGGCTCAGATGGTAAAGAATCTACCTGCAATGCAGGAGACCTGGGCTTGATCCTGGGTCAGGAAGATTCCCTGGAGAAGGGAATGGCTATCCACTTTAGTATTCTTGCCTGGAGAATCTCATGGACAGAGGAGTCTTGCAGGCTACAGTCCATAGGGTCACAGAAGAGTAGACACAACTGAGCGACTAACATTTTCACTTTCAAGTCCTCTGAGAATCTCTCTGTTCGAACCTGACCTTCATGATGACACTGTGAGGCAGGGTTTACTGAACTCATTTTACCTAACAGGGGAACCAGAACCTAGAGAAGCTGCTACTGTCAAAGGGCAAAAGGCACCTCCCTTTCTAAATCTGTTGGGGGATTACCTGCGTGACCTCAGCCAACGCGCTCACTACCTGATACTCATTTTCCTCACTGGTGTGCATGCATGCTAAGTCGCTTCAGTCGTGTCTAACTTTTTGTGACCCCATGGACCATAGCCCACTAGGCTCCTCCCTCCATGGGATTCTCCCCGAAAGAATACTGGAGTGGGTTGCCATTTCCTCCTCCAGGGGATCTTCCTGACCCAGGGATGAAACCCATGTCCCTGACTAAGTACAGTCACTTGCACTGTTAGGCGGGATCTTTACCACTAGCGCCACCTCAGTTCAGTTCAGCTCAGTCGCTCAGTCGTGTCCGACTCTTTGCGACCCCATGAATCGCAGCACGCCAGGCCTCCCTGTCCATCACCAACTCCCGAAGTTCACTCAGACTCACATCCCTCGAGTCAGTGATGCCATCCAGCCATCTCATCCTCGTCGTCCCCTTCTCCTCCTGCCCCCAATCCCTCCCAGCATCAGAGTCTTTCCCAATGAGTCAACACTTCGCATGAGGTGGCCAAGGTACTGGAGTTTCAGCTTTAGGATCATTCCTTCCAAAGAAACCCCAGGACTGATCTCCTTCAGAATGGACTGGTTGGATCTCCTTGCAGTCCAAGGGACTCTCAAGAGTCTTCTCCAACACCACAGTTCAAAACCATCAATTCTTCGGTGCTCAGCTTTCTTCACAGTCCAACTCTCACATCCATACGTGACCACAGGAAAAACCATATCCTTGACTAGACGGACCTTTGTTGACAAAGTAATGTTTCTGCTTTTCAACATGCTATCTAGGTTGGTCATAACTTTTCTTCCAAGGAGTAAGCGTCTTTAATTTCATGGCTGCAGTCACCATCTGCAGTGGTTTTGGAGCCCCCAAAAGACGCCCTAATACCTGACGGGTACAACTAGGGATAACAACTCAGGATTTTACTCTACACATTTAAATTATAATTACACAAAGCAGGTAAAGGTCTGTCTGTTTACCTTTTATAAAGTGATACAATAATATATTTTTAAAAGTAAAGAAATTCTTTCACTCAACAGACATTTACTGAGGACCCTAAATATCAAGGGGGTTGAGATGGTTGAATGGCATCACTGATTCAATGGACATGAATTTAGGCAAACTCTGGGAGATGGTAAGCAATAGAGAGGCCTGGCGTGCTGCAGTCCATGGGGTCGCAAAGAGTAGGACACGACTTGGAGTGACTGAATAACAATTAAATACCCAGCCATATACTGAGTGTATACACACAGTGATTATACAGTGGTTTCATACACATTAATGCAAGAAACAAATTCCCCACTCTTAGAAATGAGTCTAGCGGTGGTGGGGGGTGAGGAGCAGATATGTAACAAATATACAACACTGTATGATCATTTGGTTACAGCTGTGCTGAGGGAGCGCACAGAAGAGAAAGTGCTCACAACACCTGTAACATGCGCAGAAGCGCAGACCAGACTCCCACATTCAACAGGCACTTGGGGAATACAGCCAGTATGGGAGTTCGACTGGCTGAGAAAGGGTAGCCCGAGCCTGCAGGAGGAGGTGCCACTCACAGGGAGAGCAAGGATTTCCGGGCAGGCCCCAGAAGGGAACTTTCAGAACATTCCAGAAGAGGCGGGATCTCTAAGTCAATCTCGGGGTGAACTCGGTTCACAGGTACCCAGAGCAGCTCAACCCAACAGGAGCTCTGGACACACTATAGACAGATGGTGGGGCGGAGGAGTCAGAGGCTTTCTGAGCGACCCCTTCAAACGCTGAAGAGTGTCCACCACCCCGGGGACCACGAGCGTCCTCTGCTGATTCCGGGCGGATTCAGGGCCGCGGCACGCCCCCTCCCAGATTTGGGAAACTGAGGCCTAGAGGGAACGGACCAACCGTGGACACACCCGTGACCATGAACCCAGCCCTGCCTCCCGTCTGGGACAGGACGCACTACCTTGTCCACTTGGGCGGCGCAGAGCAGGTCGCGAGCCTCCAAGAAGGAAAAGACGTGCAACAGTTCATGCAAACCCAACTGCGGTTCCATGGCGCCCGCCGCCCAGGACGCCGGGCTGGGCTACGCCTTCGCTGCGCTGCCGCCCCGCAGGCCGAGCCCCGCCCCTCAAGCTGAACCGCTTTCCGCAGGCCGCGCCCCGCCCCGCCCGCCGGCTTCCGCCCGGCTGGCATAACTCTTGCCCAGCAGCGGTGCTGTTGCTCCTTTCAGTAATAGCACGCCGGCTCCGCTTGTTAGTCTTCAACTGGCTTTTGAGCTTCCCCTTGGCACTTGCTCTTGTCCTGACAGCAGCCCAGAACCTCGCTCATCCCCTTATACTGACATTCATCCTCGTTCTGACCTTCGCCCTTGCACTGACCCTTATATTGGAACTCGTGGTGCCCCTGCACCAAGTACCTCCTGAGCCCTGGTGCTGGCCCGTATCCAGACCTTGTCCCTTTTCTTCAGCCTCACCCTAATCATCGCCTTTGACGTCATTAGCATCTGACATCTACCCCACCCCATTCTTACCCTCACGTGACCCTGACACACCCTAACATTCCTTCACCCCGAATTTTGCCCTAGCCATGACTCGCCTTCACAATCACCTTCACAGAGACCCCCAGCCTCCCTCTTACCGTGGCACTGGCCCTCACCTAGTGTCTGCTATGTCATGACCCCTACCTTGGACCTGACCTCGGACCTCACTCTGGACTTGGTCATGACCATATCAAAGATCAGAGTTAGTGTAAGGGTGAGGATCATGATCTAGCTCAGTGTCAGAGCAGTTAGGGTCACAGTCAGGATGAGGGTAAGATCAGGGACAGATTGATGAAGATCAGAAATTGGGTGACTGTCCAGTTCAAGGTAAAATTCTATGTCAGGTTAAGCGTTAAGATAAGAAAAAGGTCAGGGTCATGTCATTGGAATCAGGTTCAAGGACAAGATCAGTGTGAGGGAAATTTTAGATCCAGGGTTAGGTTCAAGATCCAGTTCAAGTTTAAGATCAGTGTGAGAGTCAAGATCAAGTTGGGCCTCCATTGCAGAGGGTCAGTGAGAGGATGAATGTATTTTGGGGATGAAAGTAAAAGTTGGGTTCAGGTTGACAGTGCATGTCCAGTTCTGAGTAGGATTCAGGGTCAAGTTGAGGGTGAGGTTGATGTTCAGAACTAGAATAAGTTTTGGATTCAGGGTAAAGATCAATGTGAGGATAATGCCAGTGTCAAGGTGAGCATGACATTATGAAAGTCAAGGTCAATTAAAAGTCAAGGTGGGGTTCCATTTCTATTCCTGCTGGCAGGAATTAAGTTCTCCTCCAACTCTCCCTCCCCTCTTCCAATTACACTGGCCCAATCTGCATAATACAGGACACACTTTACATCTCATTCCTTTAATTACATTTGCAAAATCCCTTCTGTGTGTAAAACAGCATATTCATAGCTTAGGACATGGGCATTTTTAGGGGAACATTAGTCTGCTTACCACAGAGGGTCAGAGTTTGGCTTATAGTCAAAATCAGGCTTAAGTTTCAACGTGAGGATAGGTGAAGATGGAGGTGACGATCAGGCTGAAGGTCAGAGTCATCATAATCATGAAGGGCTATATCACCCTGAAGTTCAATTTCAGGGTTAAGGTCTAGGTCAAGTTCAAGGTCATGATGGGATTAGGGTGAGTGGTGTCAGCCAAGTGTGAGTCCATGGCAAGATGAGTGTCAGAACCAGAGTCATGATCAGGTTTGGGGTGCAGACTAGTTTGTTTCAGCTTGAGTAGTGGCCCAGACAGTAAAGTATCTGCCTGCAATGCAGGAGACCCGAGTTCAATCCCAGGGTCAACGTGAGAAACAAAGTAAGATAAATATCAATTAGACAGTCATGGTTAAGGTGAAAATGAGAGCCAAGTTCAAGGACAAGGTTAAATCCTAGGTCAAATGAGGTCAGAGTTTGGATGAGGGTCAGAGTCAATGCTAAGATCAAAGCCAGGCCAGTGGCCGAGTCGAGGGTGGGGTGGGGAAGAACTGAGTGAAGGTGAGAGTAAGGGTATGTGCCAGGGTCAGGGTAATAGAGTCAGGTTAAATATAAGGCTCAAGGTCAAGGCTAGGGTCTGTGTTGGGGGTGGCGGTAAGGTTTATAGAGTCTTTGTGAGCAGAACTGGCTGAGTGTCAGTGATCAGGGTTTGGGTCCAGACCCACATTCATATGGAGGTGAGAGATACAAGAAATTGAGCTAGACTGAAGCTTAGTCTTCAGATGCGGCTGGACAAACAGGCAGAGGCCAGACTCTTAAAACACCTTTAAAGTCACATGAGACATTTAAACTTATCCCTGCAAGCAACAACTGAGTTTACTGTGCTTTACCCTCAAAAAGCCTAGAGGGCAGTGAGGGTGGCAGTTAGTCACCTCTGTAACCTCAGTGCTTGCAGAAGTTTATACATATGAGCACAAAATGTATATTTTGAATAAAATACTGCTATTAAGTTTCTCTCACTTGTCTGTTTTTAATCTATCCATGAACAAATAGCACACTGTCTTATCTACTATAGCCCTATGATATGTCTTGGTATGTATCTGATACAGTAAATCCTTTTATTGCTTTTCTCCTTTTTCTTCTGCTTCTCCCTTCTCTTAACCTTTTCATTTCCACATATATATTTTAGAGTTGGCTTACCAAATTATTAAATAAGAAAGACAAAAGCAAGTTTGGATTGTTTTGGTATTTACTGAATTAACAAATGAATTCCAGGAATGTCTGTCTTATTTGCAAGATATCTCTGAGTGAAGGGGAGGTTCATGTGGTCCCAGCCTACCCTTATCCTGAGGGTGATGCTGGTAAACCAGTTTAAGGTGTGGAGGGTCACTACCGGGTCCCCCTCTTGAGCTATCCCTGGCCCTTGACTTCTGTCACCTCACCTCTCAATGGAGCTCTGTTACATGAAGAACCTAGGAAGCCCCTAAGACTAAAGTAGTCATGAATGGGGCCACTTTCCAAGTGACCAGAGAGAAACAAGGGCCAAGAGATGATGCCACTTTGGCCACTTCTCTCTGTATGAACTACAGAAGGGGGGCGTATGCCACATAGAACTACTTAGGGCTTTTATAATAAATCTCAAAATTGAACTAGTGTTTAATGTCTGAGAACAAAATCAAACCAAACTTTCCTTCTCACTTGGGTTTCCAACATGAGGGCATCTTAAACTCAGTGCTCCCTTAGATGGTTTCACTGGGACAATCCCTGACCGGTGGAATCCCTGATGATGGCAGGCATAGTAGTGGAACTCACTGCCCCCTTCAGATGGATCCCTCAGCAGCGCACAGGTGGGAGGCCGACAGCACAGGTGGAGGGCGCCCTCTGCTGGGGCTGGATGGCCTCGTCGTCTGGCCAGGACCAGGGCCACTGTGGTTGAAATCAGGCTGGAGCAGAGGAACGAGTGGCTTGGGTTGTCCTTGGGAGGGGTGGGAAGTTGGGGGGACAAGCCAGCCGGGCCTGGTCCTGCATCTCAACCCTCCGGGATGAAAGGCCGAATCAGCTCCGGGTTCAACAGCGACTCCTCAAGAGGCCGGTCCACGTGGAAGTCGTGGACGTGGGGGGGTCCTGGGTGGGCCTTGGGGGCAGGTCCCCCTGGGCGCTGGGGGATCGGCAGCTCCGAGGGGTGGACTGGCAGGGGAGCTGTGAAGAAGTAGTGGTGCAGGAGGGCCTGAGGGGAGGGAGCAAGAGATAGCAAAAGGAAATCGGTCACTGCAGCCTTCCAGGTTCAGCTCACTTCCCTCTGGGGGGGCAGCGGGGGATGTGAATACCCCGGAATATCCTGGGAGACATTTTCTCATTCACGCCTTCTCCATTCAAGATGATCCCCACAGCTCTGAGTGTTCACTGTTTCAGCACTGCTCCAAAGACAGGAGATGTAGCAGTGACCTGAACAAAGAGCTCCGCCTTCAAGTCTTCCATATAGTCAGGGGTTGGACACGACTGAGCCACTAAGCACAGCACAGCACAGAGGGAGAAAAGCAAGATAAAGCAAGATAAACAGTGCATCCGATGATTGGTGCTGTGGGATAGAGAAAGTCAGAGCGTGGACAAGGAAAACTAGGGCAGCTGCAGGCCTGAAGAATGGGAGGGTAGGCCCCGAGAGGTAGCACTTGAGCAGAGATCTGAAAGCTGAATGAGTGAGGCTCTGGGACAAAAGTGCACAGACCTTAGGACCTGGAGGAGGCCTGGGGTCCCAGGGAGTTAGCAAGGGGAAGGGAGCTGCAGGGTCACAGATGCAACGGCCCCACGTGGGTGATGGCTGTGGGCCACTAGGACCTGGGCTTCTCAGCTGAGGAGAGAGCCCTGCAGGGGAAGATGTGACAGCCTGCCTGGACAAGGTCCCTCTCTCTGCCAGGTGGAGGAGAGATTGAATGGGCAGGAGGAAAAGCAGACTCTGGGAAGCAATTGGGGACTTGCGGGGAGGCAGCAGGCGCTTAGACTGGAGGCAGCAGCGCGGGGCTGAGAAGTGGTCAGCTGGCTTTGTGCATGGGTGCTAAGTCGCTTCAGTCATGTCCAACTCTTTGCCTGCCAGGCTCCTCTGTCCTTAGGATTTCCCAGGCAAGAATACTGGAGTGAGGTACCATTCCCTTCTCCAGAGGATCTTCCTGATCCAAGGATTGAAACTGCATCTTTTTTTTTTAATGTCTCCTGCACTGGCAGGCAAATTCTTTATCACTAGCGCTACCTGGGAAGCCTCGGTTGGCTTCAGAACATCCTAAAGGCATTGCTAACATTGGAACTCACAGGGGGTGTATGTAAACACACACTGCTTGTTCCAAGGGCAGGGAGGTAAGGCTGCCTTGAGGCCAGATGGACAGGTACATGTGACAGAGGCCTGACACCTTGAGCCATCAGCCCATGGTTCTCCCCTTCTCCCTTGCCTGCAGCCACAACCTACCCCTTTTGGGTCCTCCTCTCCAGGCCTCTGCTTATCATTTCTCTTAGGATAATAGACACCCCCCTGCCCTTCTCCAGAAGACCTGCATGACCCCGGGGCCAGTCCCAACATCCCTCCCCTTGATGCCCACAGACTGGCTGCCCTGCCCCACCACAGCGTGGAGAGCCCAGAGGAACAAGTCACATCTGTTCACTCGGCATCAGGACCCAAGACAATGCTGGGCATATGCCAGATGCTAGTAAATTCTTCTTGAAGGAATGAAGGGATGAAGAAGCGAGATGCACTCTTCAGCGAGGTGGGCATGCCCTTTTAATATGGCCACTCCTAGCCAACTGCTGCCTCTCCAGGGTCTGCTCAGGAGAGGCACACCTTCTCCACGGCCCCTGTCTCCGGGGGTTCTGTTCCCAGCTCATCACAGGTTCTGAGGACCTCAGCCTGCTAGGTCACAGGGGCATGAACAAGGAGGGTCAGGGCAATGGGTGTGTCTCCCTACCTGGGAGGCAGAGATGCGCTGTTGTGGTGGGTAGAGGAGGAACCGCCCTAGCAGGTCCAAGGCCTGGGGAGAGGCGTCGGGCAGCACCTCCTCCAGGGGCACGGGCGCCTGCTCCTTGAAGGAGATCTTGTTGTAGTCGGGCAGCTCAGTGATCTCCTGGAGGAGAAGGGGGCTCATCAGGGCTGGCACCCACCCCGTCAGCCCCCTCAGGAATCAGTTCTTGCTTCCTGTCACCCACCTGCTGCCACTCACTCACAGAGCCCCCATTCACTGCCCCTGCTCGCACCACATCACTCATGACATCATGCGCTCACAGCACGATGTCAGTGAACATGTGCACATCTCAGGCGCCTGCTCCATGCCCAGCTTGGTAAGGGCTGCGAGTGTGCTGGGGATGAGCAGGAAGGAGTCGGGGCTGGACCCTGGTCCTTCCTCCTCCAGCAGATCAGGGATGGAGGAGATCTCATGCTCGGCCAGGACCAAGGTCTGGGAGCGTCTAGGAGGTGTGGGGGCCATGAGGCAGAAGACAGAAGATGCAGGGCAGGCGAGTTTCAAGCTGCTGGGGGAAGAGAGGACACCCACCCCCACCCCTCCAAATGGTAGGCCCCTGCAAACCGGCCAGACTTGAGGACTGGGGGTGCCCAAGATTCGAAGCACACAGCAAAGCTGTTCGATGTCATTCTCTCCTGGGAAAAGGGGGGACCCGTTCAACAGCTCCCCCAGGATGCAGCCCACGGCCCTGCAGGTACAGAAGCCAAACATCTCAGAGATCTCACAGCAGGGACACAGGTTTCCCCACACCAGCACCCACACCTCCCGCTGTGGTCAAGACACCCACAAAGTAGCCTACAGATCCCCAGCTTCACAGTCCAAAGCTTCAAGCCTAGAATACGGAGCACAGCCCCTTCTCTAAATAGGTCTCAGGCCTCAACTCTGAAATACACATCAACCCAATAGTTTCGGGAACTTCTCAGAAACTCATACTCTGGGACACACAGCCACCCCCTCCCATTCTGGGGCAGACCTCCAAAATAGCCCCCAGACCTCGAACTCTAGGAAGTGAAAGTCGCTCAGTCGTGTCTGATTCTTTGCGATTCCAAGGATTGTAGCCTGTCAGGCTCCTCTGTCCATGAAATTCTCCAAGCAAGAATACTGGAGTGGGTAGCCTTTCCCTTCTCCAGGGGATCTTCCCAACCCAGGGATCGAACCCAGGTCTCCCGCACTGCGGCAGGATTCTTTACCCTCTAAGTCACCAGGGAAGCCCAAGAGTACTGGAGTGGGTAGCCTATCCCTTCTCCAGCGGATCTTCCTGACCCAGGAATCAAACTAGGGTCTCCTGCATTGCAGGCAGATTCTTTACCAGCTGAGCTACCAGGTAAGTCAGTCATGTCCGAGTCCGCGATCCTATAGCCTGTAGCCCACAAGGCTCCTATGTTCATGGAATTCTCCAGGCAAGAATACTAGAGTGAGCCGCCATGCATCCAACTCCAAATAAAGGTTCAGGGCCTTCATACCCAGGAACGCAGGCCTCTGCATAACTCAGGGGCACTACATCCTGGGGTGTCACTCCCTGTATACCGGGCTTAGATGCCCCATGCCTCGGACCGCCTTCCCAACCTCAGCAGAAGCTTCCTACAGGGACAATCACTCCAATCCCACTTGACCCCTCCCAGCTCAAAACTGTCATGGGGAGGATCACTGATTCCAAACTCCTCAGAGATACTCTAACCAGAGGAGACATTCCCAAGGTAAACTAGAGCTCACAGCAGGGAAAACCCCCAAATGGCTTAGAGACCTCAATGTCCAGGAGGAGAGGTGACTCAGCTACCCACATCCCCCCTTGTCTAGCCCATAGGAGTCTCACCAGAGGTCGACACCCTGATCGTACTGGCGGGCACCATACAGGAGCTCGGGGGCTCGGTACCACCTATAAGAGGAGGGCAGGGGGTCACAGGTAGGTCACTGGCCTGTCAGGAAGCTGCCCTGGAAGGTCACCCTGACCCCCACACCAGCCCCAGTACCACTTGTTTGAATAGAACATCTCTGTCCAAAATCATGTCTTCCCCAGTAGGAAGGCTGGGGGCCGATCCTTTGCCATATCCTGCCCTGGAAACTGGTCCTCCCTACCTGGTGGCCACCTGGTGCGTGTAGAGGCGGTTGCCATCTGGGGAAAAGACCCGGGCCAGGCCAAAGTCCGCGATCTTGAGCTGGCCTGAGGCACTGATAAGCAGGTTGGCTGGTTTCAGGTCCTGAGGGCACCAAAAGAAGCATCACTTCCTCTAGAGTCCCCAGTGGCCCTCGGGACAGGAGGGCTCGGCAGGCTGGGCACCTGGGTGAGCTCAGGACCTGGTCTCCTCCAGGGCCACAACTCTGGTCACTTGTCCCCAGGCCCTGCCCGTTCTGTCCCCTCCCAAACCATGCCCTTTCTCAAGGGCTGGCCTACTCCCAGCCCAGCCATCCACAGGCCCACCCCAGGCCATGGTGGTACTGACCCGATGCACAATGTTGTTGGCATGGCAGAAGGCGACGCCCTTGAGCAGCATCTGTAGGTAGCTCTTGACCTGCGCCTGGGCCAGTGGCCTCTGGGTGTGGCGCACCACCTCAGCCAGATCTGACAGCATGAACTCGAAGGCCAGCACGAAGCCTGCGCCATGTGGGAACACAGCCTTCAGCTGCACAACCTGCAGTGGGGTACCCCGTCAGCCTCCAGACTCACACGGCTCAGGCTCGCTTGGATCTTCAGCCCCCACGCCAACAGAGGGCCAGGCAGGCAGAGAAGGTCACAAGAGACCTGAGCTCCGGATCGGGGAGCTGGGTGCTCTCTTGCTCCCTTCTCCCAGAAGAAGGCAAGTCCCTACTGGAATCTTGTAGTAAACACTCAGGTGGAGCTAGTGGTAAAGAACCCGCCTGCCAACGCAAGAGACGTAAGAGATGTGGGTTTGATCCCTGGGTTGGGAAGATCCCCTGGAGGAGGACAGGGCAGCCACTCCAGTATTCTTGCCTGGAGAATCCCATGGACAAGAAGCCTGGCGGGTCACAGTCCATGAGGTCGCAAAGAGTCAGACACGACTGAAGTGATTTAGCTCTAGCAAACCCTTAGGGGAAAGGAGGTCTAAGAAAGGCCACATAGGGCAGTGTCTGATCCCCCATCCAGCCCATGAACTGGAAAGTCATCTGGAAACACACATCCACACAGGTGATCACAGCTCCCAGCACTGGGCGCAGGAGAAATGCCACATAAACTGAGGGCCCACAAGGTCACAAGGGCTGGCTGCACAGCAATGAGCAGGAGGGACGGCCAGTGGGTTCCCAAGGA
This sequence comes from Cephalophus harveyi, assembly GCA_006410635.1. Taxonomy (NCBI): domain Eukaryota; kingdom Metazoa; phylum Chordata; class Mammalia; order Artiodactyla; family Bovidae; genus Cephalophus; species Cephalophus harveyi. The sequence continues at coordinate 430,173 of SJYT01080116.1, read as the reverse complement.
CTTTAAGGAGCTCAGGGGACAAGTGACAGAAACTAACAAACCTATAGGTATTCTGATGAAAACAGAAGAGAACAGATGGGGTGAGGTCTGTTATACAGGGATCTGGGAGGGAGCTGTGGGCAGGGGTCAGCAAACACAAGGCCCGAAGGCAAGAACAGGAAGCAGGCTGCTCTGTTCTATACTCCTGGAGTCTCGATAGTGCTGTTTTCGGAGAGACATGGAAGAAATGTTGCTGAATGAATGAAGAGGCTGGCATGAGCCGGAGCAGATAGAGATGGTTCTTTCAGAGTGAAGAGAAGCCGCTGGCGCTTTTCAAGCTGGGGAGTGGATTCATCTACAGTTTTTGGCTGTGGAGTGGGAGTAGTGGCAGGGAAGGTTCTGATGAGGGATGAGGATGGCCTGGGCCAGGGGAATATCTGCAGTGTTTTAAAGATAGACCCTTCAGGCCTGCTACACAGGACATGGAGAAGGAAATGGCAACCCACTCCAGTGTTCTTGCCTGGAGAATCCCAGGGACGGGGGAGCCTGGTGGGTTGCCGTCTATGGGGTCGCACAGAGTTGGACACGACTGGAGCGACTTAGCAGCAGCAGCAGCACACAGGACATAGGACTGTATCACCAGCTTCCCATGGGCCCTCCAACCAGCTCACACAAGCTGTTTGCAAGCCCTTTTACTGTCCTCAAAAAACAAGAGTGGCCGTAGTGCTGTTTTTCTGATTTTGATGGTAGCAGACAGTCATTTTACAAATTGGGACAAACATATAGATTCAGATAATACATAAAATTATAACAAAAAAACCCCAGCAAAAATAAAATCCTACCACCTATAGTCAACAATAGTCTATCACACCAGACTTTACAAGAGACATGGTATACACAGACACATACTCATGTGTGTGTGTTGTATGTGCTAGTCGCTCAGTCATGTCTGACTCTTTGTGAACCCATGGACTGTAGGCCACCAGGCTTCTCTGTCCATGGGATTCTCCAGGCAAGAATACTGGAGTGGGTTGCCATGCCCTTCTCCAGCGGATCTTCCCGACCCAGGGATCAAACCCAGGTCTCAGGTATCGCAGGCAGATTCTTTACCATCTTAGCCAACTGGGAAGCCTATATATATATATATATATATTTAGTGTATATATGCATATATACACTATTCTTATACAAAACCAGGATGACACATGCAGTTCTAAAACATGCTTTTGTCACAAAATATCAAAATATCATGGACATCTCTAGAGAATAAGAAGCAAGTCAGAGTATTGCCTACTCTTGGGTGGGTGGGCCTAGCCTTGTCACTCCCTAGGAAGTCAGGTACATTCTTCACTCAGGAAGGATCTGGACAAGAGAGAAAACCATATAATGAGCCTGGGTGTGTGGGGTGTCTCTCCCCATGCGCCCACAGCCCCTCTCATGCCTGTCACATACAAATCACGCCAAGTGGACCCTGCAGCCTTTGTCTGTCTCCCCTACCACACTTCAGTTCTCAAGAGCAGGTTAGGGGCTGTGTCGCCAGTGCCCAGCAGAGGGCAGAGCCTATGGGAGACCCTAATGTTAAAACACTGATTCTGCAATCAGGCCAAAGCCTCCACAGACAAGCTGAGCCAGCTGAGTGCCCATGAGCAGGCCCTGGCCTGAGAGAAGGAGAGCCTGAAACCCGCCTTGCAGTATGGAGGAGAAAACTCAGAAGGTCAGTGTACATATAAGCAGTTAACCCAGCCTGCAGAACGTAACAGGAGTTCAACAGGTGGCAATAATCATTATCATTAGAAAACATCATATGTTTTGAGAAAAAGGATAAGTCAGTCAATGAATGAACAAGTAGGCAGAAATAAATGAGTGAACAAGAGGGAATGAGTGAGGAATGAAATAACTGGGTGAATGAATGTGGACAAGAAAGGCAGAGTTGAGGGGTGAGGATGCAAATAAGGAAGCACAGTGACCACAGGCCCTCAGAGTGGGAGTGAGCAAGGAGGGCGGGACAGCCCCTCAGAACACCAGCCCCACTCACATACTGACTGTCTTCGATCTCCTGCAGGGCCTTGATCTCCCGTAGGACCTGGTTGGGAATGCCATCCTCCAGCCGCCGCAGGGCCACCTTCTTGAGGGCAACGATCTCTCCAGTCTGTTTGGGACAGAACGCAGACACTGCTAGCCCGTCCCGGCTGGGAAAAGGGGTGCGACGCCGAGGGTTGAGGTCCTCGTGGGGGTGGAACGCGCCCCCCAACCCGTGCTGGAGGGAAATCAGGGCCAATCGGCGCAGAGCTGGGCAAACAACTCAGAGATATCCACGCCAGGCTCCTAGGGGAGCTCGCTGAAAGCACCGTTGGTAGCTGGCCGAAAGAGGCGGGCGCACGCCAGGATGAACTACGGGGAGGCAGAAGCTATGGCCCAAGCATGGGTCAGGAAGACGGGGAGATCTCAAGGGAACCGAAGGAGGAAGGGCTGGATGCTCACCTCCACGTGCTTGGCTTTGAAGACGATGCCGTGCGCACCCTCCCCTATGCGCCCCAAGATGCAGTACTGCTCCATGGCCCTCTTCCCGGCACCCTGACCCTGCGCAGTCACAGCCCCTCCCTGTTACCGGACCCTTCCGCGTTAGCCCGCCCCGGCTCCCGCCCAGACGCGGCTGCCTAGCAACGGTGCGGAAACGAGCGCCCGGGCCTGGAGGCCGAGGCCAACTACGGATGGCGTTCGGCCTCTCAGTGCCTTTCCCTAGGACCTCGCCATCACGCCTCAGTGCGCTTCACTCAGCAGAAGTCATCCGTGCGCAGACCGGCCGGGCGGGAGCGATGGTCACCGCCGATCCCTCTCGCCGCTGCCGAGCACCACGTGACCAGTGATGCCAGGTTACGCAACGGGGCGGGGCCACGCAGCCCGGGGCAAAGCCGAGAGGCGGTGGGAAGGCGCTAAACTGGCGGGAGGGTGGAGCCGCTCTTCAGGGAGGAGGCGAGCACGGGGCGGGGAGGGGCGGGGCCGTCCACCCGGGGGCGTGACTGCGGCGCCGAGGGCGTGGCCGAAAAGTTACAGGGAGAGGCGGGCTCCTCCCCCAGAAGGCCAGGGTCCCTCCTCCCCCTTACGCTGAGCTTCCACCTAGGAAAGCATACAGGTGCTATTTTCCGCCTCTAAGCCCCAGAGTCAGTGATGATTGAAGCGAGACGGTTCCGGTCTGCGTTGTGTCGGGAGCGTCAAATGGCAGCATTTAAAGACAACTTTTAAAAAGTGCAAACTCTGATACAGAAAGACAATGTCTGAGGACTTCTAATGAGGAAACACTGGAGGAATTTGGAGACTGAGGGATTTTTAAGAAATGCATGCTGTCAAAGGATGTTGATAAAAGCAAGTATGTTCAGTCTCATACACGATGAGATAAACCGTAAAATAATCACAACTAAAATAATAAAATCATATCACAGCTGTATAGCCTCTTTGACCCACTTCTAGAACCTCCTCCAACAGATACATTGCACTCATATGAAATGATATGTGCAAGGTCAGTCATCGAAGCGCAGATGAATTGCAAAATCTTAGAAACAGCATAGATATCCATCGATAGGAGACTGTCTAAATTGTGATACACGCATCAATTACGCTACCTTGAAAATGAATCAGGATGCTTTTCTATGTACACTAACAGGAAGATTTCTAAGATGTATTGTTAAGTCATAGGGACAAGACGAAGAACAAAGTATATAGAGTGCCACTAGCTGTGTAAAAAGAAAAGAAGAAAAGAATATAAATAATGCTTGTTCATGTATTACAAGGTGTCTGGAAAATACTCAAGATTTCATGATTGTGCTTACCTGGTGAAGGGACCAGAAGGACTGGGGACAAGGTAGGAGGTGGTCTTTTCACTGGGCCTCTTTGGATTTTTTGAAAGGTGAACTGTACAATTTATTAATTCTTCAAAAAAATAAATATTTTTCTGGCTCAGAAATTGTACTCTTAACAATTTCAGAAGAAGGCCTTGATGTCCATACAGATATATTCACCCTGTTTGATGTTGGCATAGGCCAGAAAATAAGTCAAATATCCCATGGAAGAATGGTGAATAAGTTATGAGAGTGCCTTAGAATGGAATGCTTTTAGAGATGGTGTGGGTAAATACAGCAATGGAATGGGAAAGGATGGTCTTCAAAAAATGGTACTGGGTCATTTGGAAAGTCATATGAGGAAGAAATGTCCATTGAAGCAGATCTCAAATTATACACAAAAATTGATTCCAGATGGACTGCAGACCTAAATATAAAAGATAAACAATAAAGCTCTTAGAAGAAAACATGATATTTTAATGACTTTGGGTTCAGTTCAGTTCAGTCGCTCAGTCGTGTCCGACTCTTTGCGACCCCATGAATTGCAGCACGCCAGGCCTCCCTGTCCATCACCAACTCCCGGAGTTCACTCAAACACATGTCCATCGAGTTGGTGATGCTATCCAGCCATCTCATCCTCTGTCGTTCCCTTCCTCTCCTGCCCCCAATCCCTCCCAGCATCAGTCTTTTCCAATGAGTCAACTCTTCACATAAGGTGGCCAAAGTATTGGAGTTTCAGCTTCAGCATCATTCCTTCCAAAGAACACCCAGGACTCATCTCCTTTAGGATAGACTGGTTGGATCTCCTTGCAGTCCAAGGGACTCTCAAGAGTCTTCTCCAACACCACAGTTCAAAAGCATCAATTCTTCAGCGCTCAGCTTTCTTTAATAGTCCAACTCTCACATCCATACATGACCACTGGAAAAACCATAGCCTTGACTAGACGGACCTTAGTCAGCAAAGTAATATCTCTGCTTTTCAATATGCTGTCTAGGTTGGTCATAATTTTCCTTCCAAGGAGTAAGCGTCTTTTAATTTCATGGCTGCAATCACCATCTGCAGTGAATTTGGAACCCCTCAAAATAAAGTCTGACACTGTTTCCACTGTTTCCCCATCTATTTGCCGTGAAGTGATGGTACCAGATGCAATGATCTTAGTTTTCTGAATGTTGAGCTTTAAGCCAACTTTTTCACTCTCTTCTTTCACTTTCATCAAGAGTCTTTTTAGTTAGGATTTTCTGAATGAGGTTACAGAAAATGTTAAAAGACAAAAATGAAAAGTTGAACTTTGTCAATAGTAAGAACATCAGTTTATCATAAGAAACTACATTTAGAGAGTGAAGAACAAAGCCACAAAAAGGAGAAGATATCGTAACACGTGTATCTGACAAAGAACTCATATCCAGAACTTATTAAGAACTCTTGCAAAATCGTAAGCAAACTTTCAGAAAAATGGGCAAAATATAGGATAGACACTTCACATAAGGAGATACACAAATGGCCCACGCTGCTGCTGCTGCTGCTAAGTCGCTTCAGTCGTGTCCGACTCTGTGCGACCCCATAGACGGCAGCCTCCCAGGCTCCCCCGTCTCTGGGATTCTCCAGGCAAGAACACTGGAGTGGGTTGCCATTTCCTTCTCCAGTGCATGAAAGTGAAAAGTGAAAGTGAAGTTGCTCAGTCGTGTCGGATTCCTAGCGACCCCGTGGACTGCAGCCTTCCAGGCTCCTCCATCCATGGGATTTTCCAGGCAAGAGTACTGGAGTGGGGTGCCATTGCCTTCTCCACAAATGGCCCATAAACATTTGAAAAGTTCCGTGCTAATTCCACTAGTCATCAGGAAAATTTAAGTCAAAACCGTAATATAATAATCGCCAGAATATCATTCCACTCCTAGGAATTTAACTTGGCAGAAATGTATATACATACATTTTTTTTTGAGGAGGCATGGCAGCTCATTCCAGTATTCTTGCCTGGAGAATCTCGTGGACAGAGGAGCCTGGCAGACTACAGTCCATAGGGTGGCACAGAGTCGGACATGACTGAAGTGACTTACCACTCACGCACATATTTTTTTAACACTAGAAACACAGAAGAATATTGATAACAGCACGCTTTTTAATAGCTCAAACCTGGAAACAGCCACAAAGTCTATAGCAGAATAAATACATTGCAGGATTTTTCACCTGATGGAGTGTTACATAGTAATGAGAACAAACAAAACATTATTATTTGCAACAACATGGATGAATCTCAAGCACGATGTTCAAAGAAACTAGACACAAAATAATGTGAAACGGTGCAGCTGCTATGGAGAACAGTATGGCAGTTCCTCAAAAAGTAAAAATAGAATTGCTATGTGATCCAGCAATTGTACTTCTGAATATATATCAAGAAAGAATTAACAACAAGACTCTGAAGACATATTCGCACTGCCATATTCACGCTAGGCAAGAGGAATAAGCAACCCAAGTGTCCATAGAGAGATAAATGGATAAACAAAATACAATATATACATACAATGGAATACTACTCTTTTTTTTTTTTAACTCAAAGGTGTGGTATGTGGGATCTTAGTTCCCTGACCAAGGATGGAACCTGTGCCCCTAGCTTTGGAAAAACAGAGTCCCAACCACTGGACCACCAAGGAAGTCGTGGAATACTATTCATTCTTAAAAAGGAAGAAAATTCTGCCACATGATACAATGTGAGTGAACCTTGAGGACATTATGTTAAGTGAAATAAGCTGGTCACAAAAACAAAAATACTGTATGATTCCACTTATATGAAGTATGTGGAGAAATCAAATTCATATCAACAGACAGTAGACTGATGGTTGCTGGGGCATGAGTGGAGGAAGAAATGGGGTGCTGTTGTTTGATGGGTATAGAGTTTGTTTTCCCACATGAAAACTTCTGGATATTGGTTTCACAGTACTATAAACATGCTTAACACTGAACTGTACAGTTAGAAATTGTTCAGATAGTAAATTGTTTAAATGGTAAATTTTATGTGTTATTTTCCACAATGAAGACTTTTTAAATTAAAAAAAAAGAATTTTTAAATAAACATAATCTGAAAGGCTGGTAAGACATTAAAAGTAGATCTAAAACTTAGGAGAGGTGGAAGAGGGCGGGGCTGAAAAAATATTTGAATAGATAATGATTGAAAGCTTCACAAATTTGGGAAAGGTAATCTACAGTTTGAAGAAGTTGAGTCAATCCCCAAAGAATAGGCCCCAAAATATCATAATGCCCCAAAACATCATAAATCAAATTACTGAAAACCGAAAGAAAAAACAAAAAACCAACTCTTGAATGTGGCCAGCAGTCCTAGAAAAATGATACATTGCCTACTGGGAAAGAATGTCTCTACTTCTTGTGATTTCTCATTAGAACCCATTGAGGCCAGAAGGAAACAGCACATTTTCAAGTGCTAAGAGAAAGGAACTGTTAACAGGATTATATATCCAGTGAGAATATACTTTAGGAATGAAAATGAAATGAAGCCATTCTCAGATGAAGGAAAATTGTGTGAATTTGTTCTTACCGAACTTAATAAAAAAATTGCTCAAGGAAGTTCTTGAAAGGAGAAGGGGAATGATAACAGAAGGAAACATGGAATGTCAGGAGCAAAAAAGAGGAATAGAAAGGGTTAATATTTGGACTTGACTTGTTGATGAAGTGGATAAGAGTCTGCTGGCCAATGCAGGGGATTTAGGTTTGATCCCTAGCCAGGAAGATTCAACATGAAGAGGAGCAGTTAAGCCTATGAACCACAGCTTCTGCAACTACTGAAGCCCAAGCGCATACTCTTGCCTGGAGGGTCCCATGGATGGAGAAGCCTGGTAGGCTGCAGTCCATGGGGTCGCTAAGAGTTGGACACAACTGAGCAACTTCACTTTCACTTTCCACTTTCCTGCATTGGAGAAGGAAATGGCAACCCACTTGTGTTCTTGCCTGGAGAATCGGTCCCTACCCCCTCGGACCACCCGACGGCAGATACCCCAGAGTGTCTCAGCCTGTGCTGACTTCACTGAATCGTCGTTCACGGCGTCTCGGGTACGAGGTGTTACTCTCTCCGGACACGTCCCGTTGTCTTTCCTCGAGGTCAAACGGTTTCGATCTCTTTTCGGGAGCGTCTTTGCTTGTAGGTCTCGGCGGTTTTTATTTAATTTTTTATGTATTTACTCATTCTCTTATCCAATGAAAAACCACTCCTATTATCTAATAGGAGGGTGACCCCAAAATAGTTCTTTAATACGAACTATAATTTTTTTAATATCACAATAAACTTCACAAAGAGTCATATAAGTGTTTATTATAAATTTTGTCTTTCGTTCTTTGTCGATTTTCTTTTCTTCTTTTTTATTCCACGTGCACTCGGTCGTCTTTCTCGAAGGTTAAAGGTTTCGACTTTGTTAAACTGGTCCTTTTGTTCCTACATCATAACCCAATATTGGTTTTCATATTTTATCTAATCCATGAATCACTATTAATAAATAAATGATAAATAAATAAAGGGTAATATAAAGTATCCTGTTCAGAAGAACTCCAGATAACTTATGCAAGTACTCTGCTCTCAGGAGATGCAGCATACCCCCCACTTTTTTTTTTTTGTAATTTAATTTTCAATTTATTAAATTATCTAAAAGTTAAAACTTTCTTTATGGTTATCTTAGTTCATTTTCTTAACCTTGTAAACATCAGTAATGATTGTGATTAATTTCTCTCAAATACCTTGGGCTTCCCTGGTGACTCAGATGGTTAAGACTCTACCTGCAATACAGGAGACCTGGGTCTGATCCCTGGGTTGGGAAGATCCCCTGGAAAAAGGAATAGCAACCCACTCCGGTATTCTTGCCTGGAGAATGCCATGGGCAAGAGGAGCCTGGCAGGCTATAGTGCACGGGGTAGCAAAGAGTTGCACTATGAAAGTTAGCTTTCTTAAACATGTAAACATCAGTACTGATTCCAATTATTTTTTCTCAAGTAACTTATATGGCAACAACACGTTTACAAAGACCTTAAACAACATATAAAATATAAACAATTCCAATAATTATAAAATTTTATCATGAAATTTAAATTCATTCATGTATACTATTCTAAAAATATCAATGCCATCAGTTCAGTTCAGTTCAGTCACTCAGTCCTGTCCGACTCTTTGCGACCCCATGAATCACAGCACGCCAGGCCTCCCTGTCCATCACCAGCTCCCGGAGTTCACTCAAACTCATGTCCATCGAGTTGGTGATGCCATCCAGCCATCTCATCCTCTATCGTCCCCTTCTCCTCCTGCCCCCAATCCGTCCCAGCATCAAAGTGTTTTCCAATGAGTCAACTCTTTGCATGAGGTGGTCAAAGTACTGGAGTTTCAGCTTTAGCATCATTCCTTCCAAAGAACACCCAGGGCTGATCTCCTTCAGAATGAACTGGCTGGATCTCCTTGCAGTCCAAGGGACTCTCAAGAGTCTTCTCCAACACCACAGTTCAAAAGCATCAATTCTTCAGCACTCAGCTTTCTTTATGGTTCAATTCTCACATCCATATGTGACTACTGGAAAAACCATAGCTTTGACTAGATGAACCTTTGTTGGCAAAGTAATGTCTCTGCTTTTTAATATGCTGTCTAGGTTGGTCAAGGAGCAAGCATCTTTTAATTTCATGGCTGCAATCACCATCTGCAGTGATTTTGGAGCCCAAGAAAAGAAAGTCTCTCACTGTTTCCATTGCTTCCCCATCTGTTTGCCATGAAGTGATGGGGCCAGATGCCATATCTTAGTTTTCTGAATGCTGAATTTTAAGCCAGGCTTTCCACTCTCTTCTTTCACTTTCTTCAAGAGGCTCTTTAATTCTTCTCCACTTTCTGCCTTAAGGGTGGTGTCATCTGCATATCTGAGGTTATTGGTATTTCTCCTGGCAATCTTGATCCCAGCTTGTGCTTCATCTAGCCCAGCATTTCTCATGATGTACTCCGCATAGAAGTTAAATAAGCAGGGTGACAATATACAGCGTTGACGTACACCTTTCCCAGTTTGGAACCAGTCTGTTGTTCCATGTCCAGTACTAACTGTTGCTTCTTGACCTGCATACAGATTTCTCAGGAGGCAGGTAAGGTGGTCTGGTATTCCTATCTCTTTAAGAATTTTCCACAATATATTGTCATCCACACAGTCACAATATTAGTCACCCTAATATTAGGGTTATTTTAATGCTTCTTTTGATGTTTTCCTGTGGCTTCAGAAAATTTTGCATTAATTCTTTCCAGGAATTTTGTTGAAATTTACAGATGCCTTTTCCCCTCAGAATAGCAGGTTTTGCAGGATCTAGGCTATCAATCAATTCCTAAGTATCTTTTCTGACCCTACAATTAAAGGGAAGTAAACTCTAGTGATATAGTGTGTGGCTGAGTACCTGTAATACATATCGACTTTTCTCTCCCTTCCCCTCTCCCTCTCCCTGTTACATATTTTCATTTCTGTAAGTTGTTGTCTTTCCAGTACATGAATAGCTCCCCACTTTTTAACTCCTGGCTGTATGTCGTGTCATACTGTCAAAGAAGACAGTATGAAAAGTAAATAAAAAGACTATATTGTTGTCGTTCAGTGGTCCAGTCATGTTCAATTCTTTGTGACCCCATGGACTGCAGCATGCCAGGCCTCCCTGTCCCTCATTATCTCCTGAAGTTTGCCCAAGTTCATGTTCATTGCATTGGTGATGCCATTCACCCATCTCATCTGAAATGAAAATCAAGTGAAATCAAATGAAAAATACTATACAGGGAAGAAATCCGACAAGACTCCACCTCAGTCAGGAGATAAGGTTATTGCTAGTGATAAGCCTGATAAGCTGTGCTGATAGGATGTCCTACTAGCATGTGGAGAGAATGGCACTTTACCTCTGTTGTCTTCCTTCCCAAATCCCATAATCTCTGTCAAATCATGAGGAAACATGAGGTCGTGAACGTGGGCCATTCTACAAAAAGTGAACAACACTCGTCAAAACTGGCAAGGTCATCAAGAACAAGGGAAGTCTGAGAAACTGTCATAGCCAAGTGAAGTTCACCCAGTTGTGTCCGATTCTTTGTGACCCCATGAGCTATACATATACAGTCCATGGAATTCTCCAGGGCAGAATACTGGAGTGGGTAGCCTTTCCCTTCTCCCGTGGATCTCCCAACCCAGGGATCGAACCCAGGTTGCTTGCATTGCATGCTGATTCTTTACCAGCTGAGCCACAAGGGAAGCCTATAACCAAGAGGACCCTAAAGAGACATGACAATGAAATAGAACTTGATATCTTAGAATACTAGGACAGAAAAAACATATTCGGTAAAAACTAAGGAAGTCTGAATAAAGTATGGACTTTGGTCAATAATAATGTGTCAACATTCATTTATTAATTATTGTAGATGTGCCATACTAATACAAAATGTTAATAGAAGAAATTGGGTTGTGAAGTATGTGCAAGCTGTATTATTGTTGCGATTTTTCTGTAAATTTAAAACTGTTCTAAAATTTTTAAATTTCCTCTAAAAAAATCATTAAAATAGTAATCACAGGGACTTCCTGGTGAAGAACCTGCCTTGCAGTGCAGGGGACTTGGGTTCAATCTGTGGTCCAGGAAGAGACCACATGCTATCTACAGATGTCTGCTGGATCTAATTGTATTTTAGTGTTGTTCTAGCCAGTGGCATCCCTGGTGGCTCAGACGGTAAAGCGTCTGTCTACAATGCGGGAGACCTGGGTTCGATCCCCGGGTCGGGAAGATCCCCTGGAGAAGGGAAAGGCAATCCACTCCAGTACTATTGCCTGGAGAATCCCATGGACAGAGGAGCCTGGTAGGCTACAGTCCATGGGGTCGCAAAGAGTCGGACACGACTGAGCAACTTCACTTTCCCTGGTGGCTCAGAGGGTAAAGCATCTGCCTGCAGTGCGGGAGACCTGGGCTCAATCCCTGCATCGGGAAGAGCCCCTGGAGAAGGAAATGGCAACCCACTCCAGTACTCTTGCTTGGAAAATTCCATGACAGAGGAGCCTGGTAGGATATAGTCCACGGGGTCTCGAAGAGTTGGACACGACTGAGCTCCTGGCTTTTCTTTTGCCTAGTTGTTTTATTGAAAGTGGGACATGATGTTTTCAACTTTTATTGTTGAATTATGTATTTCTCCTTTCAGTTAAGTCTGGTTTCGTTTCACTGTATTTTAGACCTCTATTGTTAAGTGAATATATTTGTGTAATCATTTTTCTTATTGGTTGGTATTGGTAGACAGTGCTGCTGGCTTGCAAAGCACATTTTGAGTAACTAGTCAAGAGTTTATACTCTGTTTCTCATGTGTTTCCCCCAACCCTATCCAAGCCAAGGGGCTTGAAAGTTGTCTCAGAAAGTGAGTACACAGAATAGCCTAAACTCCCCACTCCAGTGCTCTTGCCTGGAAAATCCCATGGGCGGAGGAGCCTGGTAGGCTGCAGTCCATGGGGTTGCTGTGAGTTGGGCACGACTGAGAGACTTCACTTTCACTTTTCACTTTCATGCATTGGAGAAGGAAATGGCAACCCACTCCAGTGTTCTTGCCTGGAGAATCCCAGGGATGGGGAGCCTGGTGGGCTGCTGTCTATGGGGTCGCACAGAGTCGGACACGACTGAAGCAACTTAGCAGCAGCAAGATGACTCAGTGGTAAAGAATCTGCCTGACAATGCAAGAGTTGCACGTTCGATCCCTAGGTCATGAAAATCCCCTAGAGAAGGAAGTGGCAACCCACTTTAGTATTCTTGCCTGGGAAATCCCATGGAGAGAGGAGGCTGGTGGGCTGCAGTCCATGGGGTCACAGAGTCGGACACAACTGAGAAACTGAGCAAGATGACTCAAGTGCACTCTATAAATTCCTTTTTGTGAAGAGGAGAAATACCTACTCCAGTGCCTGCAGTTCTCTCAGCTGAACGAGGTGGCTGCTCTCATACACGACCTTTTGAGGATTAAACACATAGCAGCTAATGCTTTAAGATACTACTGGTAATCTTCCAGTTCCCCTCCATAGCTGCTTATCTCAGAAAATTCAGTATTTTCTCAAGTACTAAAGTGAATCAGTGGCTCTCTGTCACTTTTTAATTTATTTATTTTTGGCTGTACTGGGTCTTTGTTGCTATGCACAGGCTTTCAGTGAGCATGGGCTCTAGAGCTCTCGAGCTTCAGTAGTTGTGGGACATGGGCTCAGCTGCCCCAAGGCACATGGAATCTTCCCAAACCAGGGACCAAACCCGTGTCCCCTGCATTGGCAGGCAGATTCTTAACAATGGGCCAATAGGGAAGTCTTTTCCACCACTCTTAGCATCATCAAGCAGTAAGTCAATAAAGCTCTGTGAGTGCCCATGGTGTGCACTCCTAGGGAGAGGGCCATGGACCAAGATTCCAACTTAGGGAAGTTGCAGTTGCTCTTGGAACATTAATATGTAGAGGCTTAGTGCAGGGGATAAAACCAAAGTGGTTGCAGTGGGTTTCTCAAAGTGCTCCTCATCAGCTGAAGACTGCAACAGTGCTGAGTATTTTTCTCTTCAAATGAGATACTGCTAGTACCCACTGAGGAAGTTTGCTCCAATGGTTTAATGAGAGCATAATAAGTCATTAAGTTATCAATAAATGTTCATCATTATTAAGTCATTACAAGCGTAGTGGGTTTTACCAGCGGTGTTGTGAGAATTACATATGAAGATACCTAAATTCAGAGAAGTTGAATCATAAGGTATTTAGGGACCTAGAATGTTGCATATAAGTGCTGGAGCATGAATTTGACTCCAAATCTTCTAAATCTTTGTGTGTGTGTGTGTGTGTGTGTGTGTGTGTGTTTGTCTTTGTGTACAGTCTTTGTTAATTAAATTATTCTTCAGGACAAGAACAAAGATCATCCCCTGACAAAACTTAGGAACTATGTATGTGTGCTAAGTTGCTTCAGCTGTGTCCAGCTCTTTGCAACGCTATGGACTATAGCCTGCCAGGCTCCTCTGTCCATGGGATTCTCCAGGCAAGAATACTGGAGTGGGTAGCTGTGCCCTCCTCCAGGGCATCTTCCCGACCCAGGGATCACAGCCTTGTTGTATAGAACTTTACAGATCAGAGAACAACACTTGAGCTGAAGCCTGCCTGCTGACCTGCAGTGGGTGTCCTGAGTGGACTCAACAAAGAAAAGAAAATCAGGCCGGGAAGGAAAAGTACCCATCTGAATAAAACTTCAGCTGCCATCAGGGCAAGTCTTGTGATGATCACAGATTGAAGGCTCTGTTTTTGGAAGGTTCGAGTACAGCACAGGGGTTCCGTGTGTCTTTGTGCTTACATCCCAGGCTGAGATGCTATTTGGTCAATGTAACTCAAATTCCTGGCCAGCCAAACTCCAGCAGTAAAGTCCCAAATTGAAGAACAAGTTTCTCTGGAAGTCATTCTTATTGGTGCTGAAGTGGTAGATGCCCCAAAGCCAGTCTCGCACTTTGTCTGGAATTTCGGTAGCTTCGTTCGCAGAGCCCACAGCGGTCCTACCAGCCCCACTGGAAGGCATAGCAGCACCTTTGCCCAAATCTACTAAATCTTTTAATCCCAGATTTCTTTGTGGTTCTTTGTGCTACAAATCAGCTCCATCCTCTTCTGTCTTTTCACTTAATTAGCCCTAGCACAGCTGAGTGCCCTGTAGTCATTTTTAATGAGTTAATCAAGGAAGACCTGAATCCTTTGCTTAGCCTAGAACTGACATGGCTCAAAGCCCCTGGAGTGCCCCAGGATATCATTCATAATCCTTGGTCGGCTCAGGCTGCTCTTTCTTCCCTGTGAGCTCTGAATCAGGGAAATTTCAGGCATAAAATAAGAGCACTAATTCATTGGTCTTCATATTTTTGAAGAAAATAAAAGTTAATGTTTAATAAGCACGTAACACATGCCAGAACCTACTGAAAGGCACTTTATATGAAAACCCAGTGAGGCAGCAAGTTTAGTTACTTCTGTTGTTCACATAAGAAAAATGAAGTTTAGAGAGTTTTTCTAAGTCTTTCCATTTCAGGGAGCTAGGGAAGGGAGGAGCCAGATTCACAACAAAATCTATCTGACCTTCCCTGGTGGCTCAGAGGATAAAGAATCCGCCTCAGTGCAGGAGCTTCAGCTGGATCCCTGAGTTGGGAAGATTTCCTGAAGAAGGAAATGGCCACCCACTCCAGTATTCTTGCCTGGAGAATCCTAGAGACAGAGGAGCCTGGTGGGCTACGGTCTATGGAGTCACAAAGAGCAGATATGATCAAGCGGCTAACACTAATATCACTGGGATTGGAAGGACAGGGAGATCGAGGGGTGGTGGGGGGCGGAGAGAGAGACAAAAGTTGATGCAGTTCATTTTATTTTTTTAGTTATTATTATTTTAAAAATATTTATTTGGCTTGGCTGGGTCTTAGTTGTGGCATGCAGGGTTTTTAGTTGAAGCCTGTGAGCTCTTAGTTGTGGCATGTGGGATCTAGTTCCCTGACCAAGGATCAAACTCAGGTCCCCTGCATTGAGAACTTGGAATCTTAGCCAATGGACCACCAGGGGAGGCCCATGGAGTTCATTTTAGCCAAGAGTTCATGAACGGACTCTTTTTGACTCCCTTTCAATCACCCTTAATCTCCATCTCTCTCTCACACACAATCTTTTTTTTCCCCTTCTCTCTCTATTTCCATCTATTGCTGTTACGCTTTAAAAAAATTTGGGGGGGGCATGATTCTTGAAATACTAACCTCAAATAATCAACAAGTATTCACAACTATGTTACAAAATCTGCCATTTCTTATGGGAAAACATTAATTTATGAGTGATGAGTGTCTGATACACTTCAATTGAATAATAAGCATAATATGGGATAGAACAATTGTCAAGTGTCTTTGGAGGTAAAGATAAACTTCCTTAAATTAAAAAAAAAAAATTTTCCCCTGTTATTCTCTAATGCAGCAATCCACAGTGTTTTTTGGCACAACTGGTTTTGTGGAAGATAGTTTTTCTGTAGACAAGTGTGAGGGTGAGGGGGGTGGGGTGGGGGGCTGTCTCTTATACACATCTCTAGCATGTGGAGAGAATGGCACTTTACCTCTGTTGTCTTCCTTCCCAAATCCCATAATCTCTGTCAAATCATGAGGAAACATGAGGTCGTGAACGTGGGCCATTCTACAAAAAGTGAACAACACTCGTCAAAACTGGCAAGGTCATCAAGAACAAGGGAAGTCTGAGAAACTGTCATAGCCAAGTGAAGTTCACCCAGTTGTGTCCGATTCTTTGTGACCCCATGAGCTATACATATACAGTCCATGGAATTCTCCAGGGCAGAATACTGGAGTGGGTAGCCTTTCCCTTCTCCCGTGGATCTCCCAACCCAGGGATCGAACCCAGGTTGCTTGCATTGCATGCTGATTCTTTACCAGCTGAGCCACAAGGGAAGCCTATAACCAAGAGGACCCTAAAGAGACATGACAATGAAATAGAACTTGATATCTTAGAATACTAGGACAGAAAAAACATATTCGGTAAAAACTAAGGAAGTCTGAATAAAGTATGGACTTTGGTCAATAATAATGTGTCAACATTCATTTATTAATTATTGTAGATGTGCCATACTAATACAAAATGTTAATAGAATACTTAATTTCTATTGTTATCACATCAGCTCCACCTCAGATCATCAGGCAATAGATCCTAGGGGTTGGGAGCCTCTGCTCTAAAGGAATCTGAAGCTTTGGCCTTCTCCCATGAGGAATATGGAAGCTTCTTGAAGACACAGAGAAATACTATTTGCCTTGTTCATAAATTATCTTTAGGATCTTGCCCATTATCTGGCACCTCATAGGTGTAGAGGCACTGCATAGCAATTAATGGCACAGACTCTTAATATAATGTGAGCCACTTAGGTGATTTAGGGGCTTCCCTGGTGGCTCAGAGGTTAAAGCGTCTGCCTCCAATGCGGGAGACCTGGGTTCGATCCCTGGGTCGGGAAGATCCTCTGGAGAAGGAAATGGCAACCCACTCCAGTATACTTGCCTGGAGAATCCCATGGATGGAGGAGCCTGGTAGGCTACAGTCCATGGGGTCGCAAAGAGTCGGACACGACTGAGCGACCTCACCTCACCTCACCTCACCTCACACTAAAAAGGTAAGAAGAAATGAGTGACATTGATTTTACTAACACGTTTTATTTTGTCCAATATGTAAAAAATGTTGTTTTGACTGTGTAATGCATATAAAAATCACTGAGCTGATGAAACAAAATTATTTTAAGGCAGGACAAGAAAAATTGAACCTAAAATTTTATCTGCTGTTTGAGTCACTCTTCTCTCCCCTTCATATGCATGTGCGTCTGCACTGTACACAGACTAGATCTCTTTAGAAGATCTAGAAGACACAGGAATGCCTGCTCACCAACAAAAACCCCCCACCAATTTTCTGTCAGTGCCAGCAAGGTAACTCCTTAGGAGATAACATTCCTTTCTCAATTCTGTAAGAAGTCATGATGACTCACTACTTGCCTTGTTACATCATGTAAACTATCAATATGTTTCTCATGCGTATAACCCTTTGTCTCAAAAGCTTATATAACTGTGCTTTGACCTCTAATGGATCTTTGAGTTCCAATGGATAGAACAGTCCTCAGTGGTTTCTGAGAGACTGTCTCCTGGGTTGTAATCCTCAGATTGGCTTGAATAAAATTTTCCATTTATTTCTTAGATTGGCTACTGAGTATTTTTTTCTTGGACAGAGCTGTTTCACATCGTGTGTTTTGTGCTGAGTGTCCAAAATGCAGTGTACCGGGGCTTCCCTGGATGTCCAGTAGTTGAGACTCTAAGCTTCCACTGCAGGAAGCATGGGCTCAATCTCTGGTTGGGAAATTAAGATCCTGCATCCCGCACCATGGGGAAAAAAAAGAAAACGAACAAACAAACAAACAAAGAAGCAAACAAAACAACGCCACAATTCAGGGTGTGTTTTACAGTCACAGCACATCTCGGTTTGGACTTGCCGCATTCAGGTGCCCAATGTGGCTCAGCCATGTATTGGCTATAAATGTGGCTTAGCCACTGTATTGGTTATAAACACCCTCAGAGCCTGTTTCAGAGGAGGAAAAAGGGCAGCAGTTTACTGCCCAAACTGCCTTGGATTCCAGGACTGTGCCTTTAAAGGGATTTTTGGGCTTGGCCTCCACTCTTGAAGAAATAGGGATGAGAGCAGTTATCATTTCAGTTCAGTTCAGTCGCTCAGTCGTGTTCGACTCTTTGCGACCCCATGAATCACAGCATGCCAGGCCTCCCTGTTCATCACCATCTCCCGGAGATCACTCAGACTCACGTCCATCGAGTCCGTGATGCCATCCAGCCATCTCATCCTCGGTCGTCCCCTTCTCCTCCTGCCCCCAATCCCTCCCAGCATCAGAGTCTTTTCCAATAAGTCAACTCTTCTCATGAGGTAGCCAAAGTACTGGAGTTTCAGCTTTAGCATCATTCCTTCCAAAGAAATCCCAGGGTTGATCTCCTTCAGAATGGACTGGTTGGATCTCCTTGCAGTCCAAGGGACTCTCAAGAGTCTTCTCCAACACCACAGTTCAAAAGCATCAATTCTTCAGCACTCAGCCTCTTCACAGTCCAACTCTCACATCCATACATGACCACTGGAAAAACCATAGCCTTGACGAGATGGACCTTAGTCGGCAATGGGGACCAATTAATACAAGGGCAGGGCTTGGCCCAGAGCAGAGATCCAGATCCTTTGAGCTTTGCAGGCGTCCTTTTGTGGCACTGAAACATTGCTCACCTCATTTCTGCTTTGATGCACACTTTCCTATTATAGCACTTGAGTTTCTCCCATTTTAAAGTTTCTCCAAAACTCCATGTCCACGCATGTATAGAGCTCCCTCCGCTCCCCCGCAAACTCTCCATGGTTTCTCCACTCCTGTACCTCCTGTTCATCTCTCTCCTTCCCAGAGCTTGACACTCACCATCCCTGCAAGTGCAGTAGTCTTCTCAAATTTAGGAACAGGAAATGAAGTGAGAGGTTCAAGTGTTAAAGAGGTGGTGGTGGCTGTTGGGTATTATGTGGGATAGCGTGGTGTGGAGTCTTGGGTTGTTGTGGGGTCATTTGGGGTCTTTTTGGGGTGGCTGTGGGATCTTGTGGGGCTGAAGGGGAGTCTTGTGGGGTCTTATGGGAGTCTGTGTGTGGGTGGGGAAGTTCAACTGCTTGGAGCTGATATAGCTGTTCCCTGGTGAAGGAGTGGGAACTATCACACCCATAAGGTGGTTCCTTCTGCCCGAGGTGGACCCTCTGATGCTAAACTTTTTCAAACAGAGTACATGCTGCATGGACACACAGCTGTGAAGATCATTTCTAACCAGAACTGGTGCAGATGGAGAGCCTTTCAGGATTGGAAGCATTCTGGGTTTTCAGTCTGCTACCCCTCTCTGCAGGAGCGAGATGGGCCAGCAGAACCATCCTCAGAGCAGAATAGGAGGCCAGTGCCCATGTATTTCTGAGTTTCCTAGAATGCAGAGCAGAAAGCAGGTTTCTGAGATGGAATTCTCCATGGGAGACCATCAGAAAAGCTTCATATGGCATTTTGAAGTTGTCTTTTTGACAATTTTCAACAATACTTTCCACTCTACTTCTCACCACTTGGATCTTTCCAAGTTTACTCTTGCTATTTAAATCTTTCAGCTCAGGACAGACTTTGGTGGAAATAATTTCTTTTTTTCTGAGGCAATGCCAAATTAATTGAACAAGTTGCAAATTAATCCAGCCAGAAGCAAAACAAAACAACAAAACTATGGAGCTTGAAAGAAAACGCTGGATAGTGGTCAAAATATGATCAAAAGCCTTTGGTATGGATTACAACAAACTGTGGAAAATTCTTAAAAAGATGGGAATACCAGCCTCCTGAGAAACCTTACCTGCCTCCTGAGAAACCTTATGCAGGTCAAGAAGTAACACTCAGAACTGGACATGGAACAATGGACTGGTTCAAAATTGGGAAAGGAGTACTTGAAGGCTATATATTGTCACCTTGCTTATTTTTCATATTTGCAGAGTGAAAGTGTTAGTTGCACAGTCATGCTGACTCTTTGCAACTCCATGGACTATAGCCCACCGGGCTCCCCTGTCCTTGGACTTCTATGAGCAATAATACTGGAGTGAGTAGCCATCCCCATCTCCAGAGGATCTTCCCAACCTAGAGATTGAACCTCATCTCCTGCATCAGTTCAGTTCAGTCGCTCAGTCGTGTCCGACTCTTTGCGACCCCATGAATCGCAGCACGCCAGGCCTCCCTGTTCATCACCATCTCCCGGAGATCACTCAGACCCACATCCATCGAGTCAGTGATGCCATCCAGCCATCTCATCCTCGATCGTCCCCTTCTCCTCCCGCCCCCAATCACTCCCAGCATCAGAGTCTTTTCCAATGAGTCAGCTCTTCGCATGAGGTGGCCAAAGTACTGGAGTTTCAGCTTTAGCATCATTCCTTCCAAAGAAATCCCAGGGTTGATCTCCTTCAGAATGGACTGGTTGGATACTTGACTTCACATTCCAAGATGTCTGGCTCTAGATTAGTGATCACATCATCATGATTATCTGGGTCGTGAAGATCTTTTTTGTACAGTTCTTCCGTGTATTCTTGCCACCTCTTCTTAATATCTTCTGCTTCTGTTATCTTCTGCTTCTGTTAGGTCCGGGGCTTCCCTGGTGGCTCAGAGGTTAAAGCGTCTGCCTCCAATGCGGGAGACCTGGGTTCGATCCCTGGGTCGGGAAGATCCTCTGGAGAAGGAAATGGCAACCCACTCCAGTATACTTGCCTGGAGAATCCCATGGACGGA
The DNA here is from genome assembly GCA_006410635.1 of Cephalophus harveyi. NCBI lineage: Eukaryota > Metazoa > Chordata > Mammalia > Artiodactyla > Bovidae > Cephalophus > Cephalophus harveyi. The sequence goes on along the minus strand of SJYT01080116.1, from coordinate 409,504 downwards.
GGAGCCTGGTAGGCTAGAGTCCATGGGGTCGCAAAGAGTCGGACACGACTGAGCGACCTCACCTCACCTCTGTTAGGTCCAGACCATTTCGGTCCTTTATTGAGCCCATCCTTGCATGAAATGTTCCCTTGGTATCTCTAATTTTCTTGAAGAGATCTCTAGTCTTTCCCATTCTGTTGTTTTCCTCTATTTCTTTGCATTGATCGCTGAAGAAGGCTTTCTTATCTCTTCTTGCTATTCTTTGGAACTCTGCATTCAGGTGCTTATATCTTTCCTTGTCTCCTTTGCTTTTCGCCTCTCTTCTCCTGCATAGGTAGGAGGATTTTTAACACTGAGTCCCCAGGGAAGCTCATCATGGGAAATGCTGGGCTAGATGAATCACAAGCTGGAATCAAGACTGCTGGGAGAATGTGTGTGTGTTATGCATGTGTTAGTCGCTCAGTCGTGTCCAACTCTTTGCGATCCCACGGACTGTAGCCCACCAGGCTTCTCTGTCCATGGAATTCTCCAGGCAAGAATGCTGCTGCTATTGCTGCTGCTAAGTCGCTTCAGTCGTGTCCAACTCTGTGCGACCCCATGGACAGCAGTACCCCAGGCTCCGCTGTTCCTGGGATTCTCCAGGCAAGAACACTGGAGTGGGTCGCCATTTCCTCCTCCAATGCATGAAAGTGAAAAGTGAAAATGAAGTCTCTCAGTCGTGCCCGACTCACAGCAACCCCATGGACTGCAGCCCACCATGCTCCTCCGTCCATGGGATTTTCCAGGCAAGAGTACTGGAGTGGGGTGCCATTGCCAGGCGAGAATACTGGAGTGGATTGCCATTCCCTTCTCCAGAGGAACTTACCAACCCAAGAATCGAACCCTGGTCTCCTGCATGGCAGGCAGATTCTTTACCATTTATGATACCATTATAATGCAGAAAGTGAAGAGGAACTTAAGAACTTGATGAAGGTCAAAGAGGATAGTGAAAAAACTGGCTTAAAACTCAGCATTCAAAAAACTAAGATCATGGCATCTGGTTGCATCACTTCATGGCAAATAGAAGGGGAAAGAAGTGGAAACAGTGGCAGATTTTCTTTGCTTGGGCTTCCAAATAACTGCGGATGGTGACTGTAGCCATGAAATTAAAAGAGGCTTGCTCCTTGGAAGGAAAACTATGACAAACCTAGGTAGTACATTGAAAAGCAGAGACATCACTTTGCTGACAAAGCTCTGTCTAGTCAAAACTATGGTTTTTCCAGTAGTCATGTATGGATGTGAACTGGGGCTTCCCAGATGGCACAGTGGTAAAAAATCTGCCTGTCAAGGCAGGATATGCAAGAGAAACAGTTTTGATCTCTAGGTCAGGAAGATCCCCTGGAGTAGGAAATGGCAACCCACTCCAGTATTCTTGCCTGGGAAATTCCATGGACAGAGGAACCTGGCAGGCTACAGTCCATAGCATCACAAAGAGGTGAACATGATTGAGTACACATCACCTACATGGATGTGAAAGATGGACCATAAAGAAAGCTGAGTGCCAAAGAGTTGATGCTTTCTAACTGTGCTGGAGAACACTCTTGAGAATCCCTTGGACTGCAAGGAGACCAAACAGTCAATCCTGAAGGAAATCAACCCTGAATATTCATTGCAAGGACTGATGTTGAATCTGAAGCTACAATACTTTGGCCACCTGATGTGAAGAGGTGGCTGCTGCTGCTGCTGCTAAGTCGCTTCAGTCGTGTCCGACTCTGTGCGGCCCCATGGACGGCAGCCCACCAGGCTCCCCCATCCCTGGGGTTCTCTAGGCAAGAATACTGGAGTGGGTTGCAATTTCCTTCTCCATTGCATGAAAGTGAAAAGTGAAAGTGAAGTCGCTCAGTCGTGTCCGACTCTTAGCGACCCCATGGACTGCAGCCTACCAGGCTCCTCCATCCATGGGATTTTCCAGGCAAGAGTACTGGAGTGGGGTGCCATTGCCTTCTCCGTGAAGAGGTGGAAAAGACCCTAATGCTGAGAAAGACTGAGGGCAGGAGAAGAGGGGGCAGCAAAGGTTGAGGTCGTTATAAATAGCATCATGGACTCAACTGACATTAGTTTGAGCAAAATCATGGAGATAGTGAAGGACAGGGAAGCCTGGTGTGCTGCAGTCCAAGGGGTTGCAAAGAGTAGAATGCGACTGAGTGAGTGAGTCAACAACAGCAACAACAAAATGTGATCATATCTAGTGCCCCACCCTACTTGTTAATCACCACAATGAGATAAGCAAAAGGTCATGCAGCTTCCCACCCGTTTCTCTCCTGGTACCTGCACCTTGGGGGCAGTTTGCAATTTATTTCCTTTCTGTTTTCCTGGAATTATATTCTACTAAAATTCCCTTGAGATTTGCTCAGTCCATTGGAATTCAAGAAAAGTGGGCCCTGATATACAGCTGCTACTGGTAAGTCATTTCAGTCGTGTCCAACTCTGTGCAACCCCATGGACTGCAGCCACCCAGGTTCCTCCATCCATGGGATTTTCCAGGCAAGAGTACTGGAGTGGGTTGCCATTACCTTCTGAAATACAGCATAAATGTCTAAATCTTGACTCGTGACCTTCTGTGTATTAGGTAGGCACGGCAGCAGCTTTTATAACATAGCTCAATTCATGATTAAAAAAATTTTTTTTTCGTTATTTAAATGTTGATCAGAGGAAATGGATGAGGAAACTTCAGCAGCAAGTTCTGTAGTAACGGGGTAGGAAAGTGTGACTCAGTCTGGCCCTATGTTTGCTCCTGGGGGACGTTTGCTGTTGGGCGACGCTTGCCGCACTGCACCTGGGCATATTGTGGGTGCAGAAGAGTTGCCTTTCATTCCTTAACTAATTCATCTGCCGTCATATCCCTTAAAACCAATCACCTTGATGACGCTGTGTGGTCTGGTCTACGCTATTCTGCGACGAGGTGGGGGCAATCTCCAATCAGGTTTCCTAAATCCTGACCCAGCGCTCAATGCCCGCTGCGCAAGGCCTGGGTGTTGGCCGCATCGGAAACTAGTGCTCTTCCGAGTGCGCCTGGCCACTCCCAGAACTATTTTTAGAGAAGATTGCATTAAGGGAGGGGGCCTTGGAAGGTGTTTAAAAGGGGCTTGACTGGGTGGGTGCCTCCAGTGCCTCTACAGGACTCCAGGAGAGAGGGAGGCAGTTCTCGCTGAAGTTCCTTGCTCGTCTGGAGGCACATCCTCATCATGTCTTCTTCGGAAGGTGAGTCTTTGGGAGGAGGGCTCTTGAGGACTAATGCGGGAGAGTCTGGGCTGTGGAGTATCCTCAGGGCTCACCTGGAGTGCTTTGAAGTTTTCTGTGCACTGTGCCATTTAGTACTGAGACTTGGAAAGAGGGGAAGGCTAACTAGACCAGGCCCTGAAAAAGCGTCCTTAGAGAAGGAGCTCAAGATGGTAGTAGGCACCCATCATGGTACGTTTTTTTTTTTTTTTTCCCTTAAATTCAGAAATGTGGAAAGTTCCCTTTGCAGGATGCAGCGGTTCTAGATTGCTTTGAGGAGGGCTTAAAGGGGGAAGGGAGCCTAGCTTCTCCAGGGCCTGATATTTTGCCCATTTTCCATCAGAGAGTGAATTTGTTTTAGAACTGAGTCAGTGGTGAGCCCAGTTCTAATGGACTTGGGAGCCCAAAGCTAAAATTGAGGACTGGGGAGCTTGCCTTGGTTACAAGCAGAAATGCAAATATTAAAGTGTAGAATTCCACGATGTTTGGTTTTTCTCAGATGAGATTCCCTCGTTTTAATTTTTGACATCTCCTAATAGCTGCATATTTTGAGTCCTCTCATAGGTGGTGGGTACATATTAGTGGGGGTCTTGACAGACACATCTGGGCATTCCCAGGCCAGTGTCTGGACCTGTGCATTGCGTTGTCATTATAGTTTATATAGCAGATGCCCCAAGAATTGTTTGGGGTGCACCGACGTTTTCGGTATCAGTAAGATGTGCAGGTGGAATCCCTGAGTTGGGAGTTGAGGGAGAGTCCGTATTTCATGGGATTCCTCAGAGGGTGCCAGGCCAGGAGCAGAATCCCAGGAGTGGGCTTGTGAGAGCTCTGCAAGGGGGCCTAAGCTTCCTGCCCAGAAACAAAATTCCTTCTCTTTGGGAGATTGCAGATTGAGCAAGTCTCAGCTCTCACACTAAGATGCAGGGGTTACAAGTGAACAGAAATGTGAGGCCTGAGGCTAAAGTCTGCTTCTCATTCTTGATCTGTTCTAGATTCTCTTTCTGGACCTGCTCCAGAGTCTCAAGAAGGCCAGAGGCGCAGGAGAACCAAGTACGACAAAAACCAGTACAAGATTCTTTTTGAGGCTTTCAAAAGTGACGCTTACCCCGATATTAATGTCAGAATGGCTCTGGCCGAGCAAATCAAGGTTCCTGAGCCAAGAATCCAGGTAAAAATCTAAATCCTTGACAGGAGGGCGGGGCTGGGTGGGGAACCAGCCCACGTATTAACTGCCTGTTTTTAATACTGGTTTAAAAAGCCCTGCTTTGAGTTAATCCTCTTAATATTGCTGTGAGGTAGACATCCCCATTTATAGGAAAATAAAGGTTAGAGGTTAGAAATTTAGGTTACTACTCTGGCAAGGGGTAGAGTCTAAACTGGCTTCTGTGGGTTCTATCTGTCAAATATTTACCATGTTAGAAATTGAAAACTGAGAACTTAAAAAAAGGGGGGGGAAAAGAAATTGAAACTGAGAAATTTCAAAATATTCACTAATTCAGAAAAAATAACCATAACATACCTGTGCTGCAGTTCATGAGGCTGCCAAGAATCTTAGCGACTGAACAACAATAAACTCGTTACATGTAAATTTTTGAGTATTTTTTAAGGAAAGCAACCACGGTCTCAAAGCCTAAAAACTGTCTTAGAGGAATGGCAGAACAAGACCAGAAGCTGGTTTCTCCGTTCTTTGCATTCCCTTTGCTGTGCCAGCTCTCTGGGCCTCTGGGAATCACAGAGAATATAGGAAGGAAGCAAGAGCAGAGGCAAGGCACATCTGGGTGTTGTAAAGAAAATGGTTTTGATTTCACAGGGACCCCCCCAAAGGAGACTGGAGGTCCCAGGGATCTTGGATTTTTTGGATCTCTGGGTCACAGCCTTGGGGGCACACTGTAGTCTCTCTGATTCCTCCTCCAGGAAGTCTACTGGGATGAGTCTGGGTCCAGCCTGGGAATTTAAATAACACCCCCTCCTCTGCCCCCTAGGTGATTGAAGTGTGAGGTCAAGTCTGAAAACTGCTGCTGCTGCTCTTAATGAAATTCAGGTCTCTGAGGGGGGAGCTGCAATATACACAGGCTGTTTAGAAAGCCTCCCAGGTGATTCTGATGTGTAGCTAGGATTGAAATCTCTGTTCTTGACCAGTGGTTTTCAGTCCTAGATTAAGGTCTCCTGCACTGGCAGGCAGATTCTTTACCACTAGTGCTGTCTGGGAAGCCCAAACACCAATGCAGGAGACATAGAGACTTGGGTTCGATCCCTGGGTTGGGAAGATCCCCTGGAGAAGGAAATGGCAACCCACTTCAATATTCTTGCCTGGAGAATCCTATGGACAGAGGACCCTGGTGGGCTATGGTCCATAGGGTGACACAGAGTTGTACATTACTGAAGCGACTTAGCAGGCAGGCAGGTACAACTTCACGACCACTTTTATGGGCAGAAGCACTGGGTTCAGAAGTTCAGTAAAAGGTTCTGGGTCTCCGTTTATACTTCAGGTAGCATCTGGAGCCAGATGGGAAACCTTGAAGTTTAAAAGCTCAGCTATGGGACATCCCTCTGGGAGCACCTGGTAGACACCCTATTAGGGCCAGAGAGTGAAAGTCGATTAGCCATGTCCAGCTCTTTGCCACCCAGTGCCTGCCAGACGCTTCTGTCCATGGGATTTCCCAAAGGGACAATAATGGAGTGGATTGCCATTCCCTTCTCCAGGGGATCTTTCCTGACCCAGGGATTGAGCCCAGGTCTCTTGCATTGCAGGCAGATTCTTTACCATCTGAGCCACCTGGGAAACCCAATTAGGGGCCAGAGAGACTGGGAAAGTTTCCTAGTTGGAGATCAGCTTAGCATTTGCAAAGGCCATGGTGTGGAGGAAGATGCCAGCATCCTGTGCCTACCTGGAGGTGGGCTTGCCTTGGGGCCAGGGTGTGTACAGGAGAGTGCAGGGTTGGAATTTTGGGAATGTCCCTCCTCCCTCACCTCTGCTGTAAGTTTGGGCCTTTGTCCTGCAGTTTCCCTGGGGGAGTTGTTTTCCCTAGGGAATTGTCTGTGAAGTTCATTTACTGTTCTGTTCCATCTTCAGGGCTTGCCCAGTGGCTGGGCTTATAAAGAGGCCACTGTTGTGTTCCTGGAGGGCAAAGGAGAGGCCTGGCAGAACTGGACCAGGGTGAGGGGGTGAAGAGGAGCCTCCAGGAGAAGGAGTAGCCTTCGGGGAAGTAGAATCTAGAGGAGGCAGAGAGGAGGCCTGCCTGGGAATGGGAAGAGAAGAGGACTGCCTATGTCAGGCAAAGGAGAGGAGGTGGGACTAACAAAGTGTCTTGCTCCCAGGCCTCACCTGTCCAAGGTGAGATCCTAAAAGGACCCACAGAGGAACTGACACTGAACTGGGACTTGGAGTGAAAAGGGGTTTTACTCAGAGGGGTTCTGTCTTATAAACTGCAAAATGATTACCACTGTAGTTTACCTAACACCTCATTCTGTCACATAGTTAACATTTCTTTTTTATGTCAAGAACATTAAACATCTACTTTCTTAGTAACTTTCAAGTATTCTTTACAGTTTTATTAGCTGTAACCACCATGCTGTAGTTAGATCTCCAGAATTTGTTAATCTTATGACCTGAGAGTTGGTACCCTTTGACTAGCATCTGTCCAGTTCCATCCGCCTCGCCCCCCGGCCTCCCCCGCCAGGGGAGGAGGCTTCTTTCAAAGATAATCTGGATAAGAAGAGGTGAGTTGCAGTTGGCAGAGAAGAGCCAGGAGTGAAAGTGCAAGCACAGTGAAAGTGCAGACAAGGATTGGAAAGCAGAATGGGAGAGAAAGGGTGTGTTGCTACGGCGGCCTCCACACAGTCCTGGGTTGTGGGACGCATGCGCACATGATGCTGCGGGGAGCTTTGCCTGGATGGTTAAGGTTGGGCTACACCTTGAATGGTTTGAATCAGCTTACCACTAATCGTACTTTGAATTCTACCTTAAGTCACATGCTCCTTGGTGGTGATAATTATGGGACTGGGCCTAGTTGGAAAATGTCTTTTGTCTCCCCATCCCTTTGACTCAGTGTCTCTTCCTTTCTCCCTCCCCCTATCTCCGCCCCTCTAGGTGTGGTTTCAGAACAGAAGAGCTCGAGATCCTCGCAAGAACACAAAGAAGGAAAAGGCACGCCCCCTGGTTCCAGAACCCATTCATGGAAGAGTTGGTGCCCCAGTTCCAAGACCCAGTCAGGGTGGACTCTGTGCCCCCAACTGCCCTTGCCAGCAGTGTCTTCTTGCCGCCCAGAGAAATGCCAGTTTATTTTCCTCAAAGCCAGGGGATGCTTCTGATCAAGCTGGTTTTGGTGGTTATATTGGTAATCCGAGCATGAATATGGCCTCGCATAACCTGCCAACTGCAGCTGATGAGCCTTCTGGAGACCTGGGCTACTCTTTCTCCTCGGGTTTCAGCCTCCACTATTTCTCCTCAGGCTTCAACCCCAAAGATCTCATGGCTTCCCAACAGTCCTCTCCACAACTGGAAGCTGGCCGTGCAGAGACTTATGTGGGGGCCCCCGAACAGCTCCTGGCTCAAGAGGATGAGGCCCCGCAGGGATACGGGCAACGTCCCCCCTCTGGTGAACAGCAGCCATGGTGGAGCTGGCAGCCTTCGCCTGCTCTGAAGCCAGAGATGGAATTCGAGCAGCCATCGTCCCAGAGCCTGGAGGCCGCTGTGCCGCCGTGGTCCTGTTGGTCACTTCCGCCTACTCCAGCCTCTTCACCTCCTCAACCCCCTCTGCCCCAGGAGCTGTGTTCCCATCCTGCTTCTTCTCAGCCCTTTCCAAAGAAGGCACCTGCCAATATCAGGAGCCTGTTTCATCCCTACCTCTGAGAAAGGACCGTGGTGGGAGGCCCGAGGCACCCCAGCCCTCAGCCATTGCAGCCGTGGGAGCAGCACTTAAACTCCTGCTACAACAAAACAGTGGACATAACCTAAGCAAGTGTGAGTCAGGGCACAGATGAAATCAGCTAGGGTTCATCCATACTTCTTAATAGTATGCAAAATTGAAAAAGGATTTGAAGATTTGTGTATATCTCCTAGACATATTTCTAAAGAAATGAAGTTGTCAGGATGGAAGGACATAAAGAGCAGGGGATATGGGCAGGCAGAGGACCTAAGGCGTTTCCTTAGATGGGAGGAAAAGGGATCTTTGGAAGTCCATCTGTCCTGCCTTTTTATCAATATGAATCAATATGATTCACTTGATCAATATGAAGCACTTAAATGTTCTGTAACCCTTAGAAGGGATTGAGGGGTAGGGTGAGGGCTGATTTGTAGAAATAAACTCAATACTCACAAAATGGGATTCACCGTGGCTATTTCTGTGGCCTGGAATGGATCCTCCCTCTTCTCCGTCCAGCCAAGTGTGTCTTGCCTCTAGACTTTGAACACATCCTTGCTCCTGGGCAAACAATTTCCTGAAAGCAAGTCCTCCTCCCAACTCACTCTGTATGGCCAAATGCAAACCCCAATGTAGAATGAATGGGTTTGAGTAGAGAGAGAGAAATTGGAAGGTGAATGCAAATGCATCTCTTCTTTTCGGTTCACACAGTGTAGCCTGGGTCCCTCTGGTACCTACCCATCCATGCCAAGAGGGAGAGGGTGAGAAGCACACCTGTGTGGAGGAAATCTGCTTAGCTAGGGGGACTGAACCCTCAAGGTTGGAGAAATGATATAAAGATGCTTCATGTGGCAGACTACCTTCAAGGTTACAGAGTAGCAAAACTTAGCTTTACCCAGTTTATAAATAAGGATCTGGTGTACATCAGAGATGAACTCCAGCAGCCTTAAATTGCTCTGTGCAGTCTGACTTTAAGGAAAACTAGGTGTTGAGCACACTCACTCCAGTACTTTTGCCTGGAAAATCCCATGGACAGAGGAGCCTGGGGTCTGCAGTCCATGGGGTCTCGAAGAGTCGGACACGACTGAGCGACTTCACTTTCACTTTTCACTGTCATGCATTGGAGAAGGAAATGGCACCCCACTCCAGTGTTCTTGCCTGGAGAATCCCAGGGACGGGGGAGGCTGGTGGGATGCCGTCTTTGGGGTTGCACAGAGTCAGACACTACTGAAGTGACATAGCAGCAGCAGCAGCAGGGGTTGAGCACAGGCTGCTTGACCACAGAAATGTCCAATTACATATTTCACCTTCCTTGCTACCTTGCCATTCTGTGAAGTTAAACTACCAACACATAAACTACCAGGAAGGCCTCATAGCCTGAAAAATCTTAAGTTGGATCTACACTGTTAGCACCTTGGGTTTTGACTCCAGACTACTCAGGTTTCATCAATAGACATCTTTCTAGCCTCAAACCCCAATCCTTCACCCCCATTTTCCTTCCCAAATGGCAGTACCAAGTGAAGAGGGAATAAGAGTACCACCAGATCTTGCTGGAGGGCAGAGCAACAGGCTGCCCTGTGCCCACGGAGGGCATCAGGAACCTGCTCCTGTGTGTCTTCTTGAGCGGATATGCTGAGTTTCCCAGGTTTGGGGCCCAAAGAGACAGAAGCAGAGCTGGATGGTAGGAGACTGGATGGCTGTCTTCTGTTCAAATGAAGCGGAAGGCTTGGCTGAAGACTGACCTTTATAAGGCTGCTCTCTGGTCCTCTGTTTTTCTGCCCCTATAGTGCCTTACAATGTGTGAAATCCACATTGGAATGGATTAATAAACATTAGTTAGCCCTTATATGTCACAAAGAGTTGGACACGACTGAGCAATTTATCAAGTTGCAGTAAAGAGAGAAGACACTGACTCAGAGAAGACACTGACTCACAAGCTATTTACTCATATATGCCATGGCAAAGCTGGTCATGGAATCTGCATACATAGCGTGGGCAGGAGGGGCTACCCCACATCCAAGGTCGGGGCGGTGGCCGAGAGTGCCAGGCTGCGACAGCGCAGGAGCAGCCGAGAGGAGCTACCCCATGTCTGAGGCCAGGGGTGGCGGCTGGGAGGAGCAACCCCACGTCCAAGGAGCCATGGCTGCGCGGGCACAGGAGGGCCTAGAGGAGCTATTCCACGTTCAAGGTCAGGAGAGGCAGTGGTGAGGAGATACTCCTCATCCAAGGTAAGGAGCAGCAGCTGCCCTTTTGGTGAACAGCAGCCATGGTGGAGCTGGCAGCCTTCGCCTGCTCTGAAGCCAGAGATGGAATTCGAGCAGCCATCGTCCCAGAGCCTGGAGGCCGCTGTGCCGCCGTGGTCCTGTTGGTCACTTCCGCCTACTCCAGCCTCTTCACCTCCTCAACCCCCTCTGCCCCAGGAGCTGTGTTCCCATCCTGCTTCTTCTCAGCCCTTTCCAAAGAAGGCACCTGCCAATATCAGGAGCCTGTTTCATCCCTACCTCTGAGAAAGGACCGTGGTGGGAGGCCCGAGGCACCCCAGCCCTCAGCCATTGCAGCCGTGGGAGCAGCACTTAAACTCCTGCTACAACAAAACAGTGGACATAACCTAAGCAAGTGTGAGTCAGGGCACAGATGAAATCAGCTAGGGTTCATCCATACTTCTTAATAGTATGCAAAATTGAAAAAGGATTTGAAGATTTGTGTATATCTCCTAGACATATTTCTAAAGAAATGAAGTTGTCAGGATGGAAGGACATAAAGAGCAGGGGATATGGGCAGGCAGAGGACCTAAGGCGTTTCCTTAGATGGGAGGAAAAGGGATCTTTGGAAGTCCATCTGTCCTGCCTTTTTATCAATATGAATCAATATGATTCACTTGATCAATATGAAGCACTTAAATGTTCTGTAACCCTTAGAAGGGATTGAGGGGTAGGGTGAGGGCTGATTTGTAGAAATAAACTCAATACTCACAAAATGGGATTCACCGTGGCTATTTCTGTGGCCTGGAATGGATCCTCCCTCTTCTCCGTCCAGCCAAGTGTGTCTTGCCTCTAGACTTTGAACACATCCTTGCTCCTGGGCAAACAATTTCCTGAAAGCAAGTCCTCCTCCCAACTCACTCTGTATGGCCAAATGCAAACCCCAATGTAGAATGAATGGGTTTGAGTAGAGAGAGAGAAATTGGAAGGTGAATGCAAATGCATCTCTTCTTTTCGGTTCACACAGTGTAGCCTGGGTCCCTCTGGTACCTACCCATCCATGCCAAGAGGGAGAGGGTGAGAAGCACACCTGTGTGGAGGAAATCTGCTTAGCTAGGGGGACTGAACCCTCAAGGTTGGAGAAATGATATAAAGATGCTTCATGTGGCAGACTACCTTCAAGGTTACAGAGTAGCAAAACTTAGCTTTACCCAGTTTATAAATAAGGATCTGGTGTACATCAGAGATGAACTCCAGCAGCCTTAAATTGCTCTGTGCAGTCTGACTTTAAGGAAAACTAGGTGTTGAGCACACTCACTCCAGTACTTTTGCCTGGAAAATCCCATGGACAGAGGAGCCTGGGGTCTGCAGTCCATGGGGTCTCGAAGAGTCGGACACGACTGAGCGACTTCACTTTCACTTTTCACTGTCATGCATTGGAGAAGGAAATGGCACCCCACTCCAGTGTTCTTGCCTGGAGAATCCCAGGGACGGGGGAGGCTGGTGGGATGCCGTCTTTGGGGTTGCACAGAGTCAGACACTACTGAAGTGACATAGCAGCAGCAGCAGCAGGGGTTGAGCACAGGCTGCTTGACCACAGAAATGTCCAATTACATATTTCACCTTCCTTGCTACCTTGCCATTCTGTGAAGTTAAACTACCAACACATAAACTACCAGGAAGGCCTCATAGCCTGAAAAATCTTAAGTTGGATCTACACTGTTAGCACCTTGGGTTTTGACTCCAGACTACTCAGGTTTCATCAATAGACATCTTTCTAGCCTCAAACCCCAATCCTTCACCCCCATTTTCCTTCCCAAATGGCAGTACCAAGTGAAGAGGGAATAAGAGTACCACCAGATCTTGCTGGAGGGCAGAGCAACAGGCTGCCCTGTGCCCACGGAGGGCATCAGGAACCTGCTCCTGTGTGTCTTCTTGAGCGGATATGCTGAGTTTCCCAGGTTTGGGGCCCAAAGAGACAGAAGCAGAGCTGGATGGTAGGAGACTGGATGGCTGTCTTCTGTTCAAATGAAGCGGAAGGCTTGGCTGAAGACTGACCTTTATAAGGCTGCTCTCTGGTCCTCTGTTTTTCTGCCCCTATAGTGCCTTACAATGTGTGAAATCCACATTGGAATGGATTAATAAACATTAGTTAGCCCTTATATGTCACAAAGAGTTGGACACGACTGAGCAATTTATCAAGTTGCAGTAAAGAGAGAAGACACTGACTCAGAGAAGACACTGACTCACAAGCTATTTACTCATATATGCCATGGCAAAGCTGGTCATGGAATCTGCATACATAGCGTGGGCAGGAGGGGCTACCCCACATCCAAGGTCGGGGCGGTGGCCGAGAGTGCCAGGCTGCGACAGCGCAGGAGCAGCCGAGAGGAGCTACCCCATGTCTGAGGCCAGGGGTGGCGGCTGGGAGGAGCAACCCCACGTCCAAGGAGCCATGGCTGCGCGGGCACAGGAGGGCCTAGAGGAGCTATTCCACGTTCAAGGTCAGGAGAGGCAGTGGTGAGGAGATACTCCTCATCCAAGGTAAGGAGCAGCAGCTGCCCTTTGCTGGAGCAGCCATGAAGAGATACCCCACGTCCAAGGTAAGAGAAACCCAAGTAAGATGATAGGTGTTGCAAGAGGGCATCGAAGGGCAGACACACTGAAACCATACTCACAGAAAACTAGTCAATCTAATCACACTAGGACCACAGCCCTGTCTAACTCAATGAAACCAAGCCATGCCTGCAGGGCAACCCAAGGCGGGCGGGTCATGGTTGAGAGGTCTGACAGAATGTGGTCCACTGGAGAAGGGAATGGCAAGCCACTTCAGTATTCTTGCCTTGAGAACCCCATGAACAGTATGAAAAGGCAAAATGATAGGATACCAAGAGAGGAACTCCCTGGGTCAGTAGGTGCCCAATATGCTACTGGAGATCAGTGGAGAAATAATTCCAGAAAGAATGAAGGGATGGAGCCAAAGCAAAAACAATACCCACTTGTGGATGTGACTGGTGATAGAAGCAAGGTCCGATGCTATAAAGAGCAATACTGCATAGGAACCTGGAATGTCGGGTCCATGAATCAAGGCAAATTGGAAGTGGTCAAACAAGAGATGACAAGGGTGAACGTCAACATTCTAGGTTGGACTATGAAGAAAGCTGAATGTCATAGAATTGATGCTTTTGAACTGTGGTGTTGGAGAAGACTCTTGAGAGTCCCTTGGACTGCAAGGAGATCCAACCAGTCCATTCTAAAGGAGATCAGTCTTGGGTGTTCTTTGGAAGGTATGATGCTAAAGCTGAAACTCCAGTACTTTGGCCATCTCATGCGAAGAGTTGACTCATTGGAAAAGACTCTGATGCTGGGAGGGATTGGGGGCAGGAGGAGAAGGGGACGACAGAGGATGAGATGGCTGAATGGCATCACTGACTCGATGGACGTGAGTCTGAGTGAACTCCAGGAGTTGGTGATGGACAGGGAGGCCTGGCATGCTGCGATTCATGGGGTCGCAAAGAGTCGGACTCGACTGAGCGACTGAACTGAATTCAAGTGAAGATGATTGGTGAGTGATGGTCTTTCTCTGAAATTAGACCTCAGTATTTCCAAGTTTCTTGTAGGTGCAAAAGAAATAAAAGATGCTGTCTGTTGCTTTTTGTCTCTAGTTTTGTTACATTGTTTGTAGGAAATTTGTCCTCAAGAAGGCAAGTTCTTGGGAATTCCTTGGAGGTCCATTTTTTTAGCCAAAACAAAACCAAAGCAAAAGAAAACAACTAAAAAAAAAAAAAAAAAAAAAAACCCAACAAATTAAAAACATGAACAAGTCTTTGATGTTGTTCAGTCACCAAGTCTTGTCTGACTCTTTGAGACCCCATGACATGAACTGCAGCATCCCAGACTCCTCTATCCTCCATTATCTCCTGGAGTTTGCTCAGATTCACGTCCATTGAGTCAGTGATGCTATTTAACCATCTCATCCTCTGCTGCCTCCTTCTCTTTTTGCTTTCAGTCTTTCCTAGCATCAGGGTCTTTTCTAATCAGTCAGCTCTTCACATCAGGTGGCCAAAGTATTGGAGCTTCAGCAAGATCTTTAGGAAATCAGTATTTGGAAGGAAATGATTTAGGATATATAACCAGGGATATATAACCATGCTCCTGGTCTTCTCAGATGAGAACTCCCTATCTCTCTTCCTTTTCCCAGGTTCTTGCGTGCTTGCTAGGCAGTTGATCAGAGAAAGCCTGAGGAATAAGGGAAGAGCCTGAGGTAAGACTGAGGTTCAGTTCTGGCCCCACACTCTCTAGGTATGGGGCTGGGTAACATTTCTTCTCTTATAGCCTAGTTTTCTTAATTACCAGGCAGCATATGAATGCCACTCGGCTAAGATGATGGTTCCAAGCATAGAACCAAGCACAGAAAAGAGACTGCTCTGCCATTAATACAGGATAGTTACCATGGACAAAACTCAAAATACAAATGACATGTTGGAGGAAAAAGTAAGAGCATATATAGTGGCAGGGATATTAATAAATTCAGATAACGATGAATGACACCTCTCAAAATAAAAGTGTTCAACATGTTTAAAAAGTCATTCTAAATTAAAAAAAAAAAAAAAAGCAAAACTAAAAATAGAATTGCCATGGTATCCTGCGGTACCACTCCTGGGCATATATCCAAAGAAAACTTGCAACTCTATGTTCATAGCAGCACTATTTACAATGGCTAAGACATGGAAACAACTTAAATGTCCATCAATAGAGGAATAGATAAAGAAGATGGGGGGACTTCCCTGGTGATCTAATGGCCAAGACTCCGTGCATCCAATGCGGGGGCCCAGATTTGATCCTTGGTCAGGGAACTGGATCCCACATGCCACAGCTAAGAGTTCTCATGCTGCAACTAAGACCTGGTGTAGCCAAATATATAAATATTAAAAAAAAAAAAAAGATGTGGTACACATATATAATGGAATACTGCTGCTGCTAAGTCACTTCAGTCATGTCTGACTCTGTGTGACCCCATAGACAGCAGCCCACCAGGCTCCCCCATCCCTGGAATTCTCCAGGCAAGAACATTGGAGTGGGTTGCCATTTCCTTTTCCAATGCATGAAAGTGAAAAGTGAAAGTCAAGTCACTCAGTCGTGTCCGACTCTTCGACAGCCTACATCAGGCTACCTATCAGGCTATCATCAGGATACCCATCAGGCTATCATCCTACTACAGCCCACCAGGCTCCTCCATCCATGGGATTTTCCAGGCAAGAGGACTGGAGCGGGGTGCCATTGCCAGCTCTGATAATGGAATACTACTTAGTCATAAAAAAGAATGTGTGTGTGTGTGTTAGTTGCTTAAGTCGTTTCTGACTCTTTGCAACCCCATAAACTGCAGCCCACCAGGCCCCTCCATCCATGGGATTCTCCAGGCAAGAGTACTGGAGTGGGTTGCCACGTGCTTCTCCAAAAAAGAATGAAGTAATCTATTTGCAGCAACATGAGTGGGCTTAGAGATTATTATCCTAAGTGAAGTAAATCAGAAAGACAAACACATAGTGACATCATCCATGTGGGATCTAAAATATGATATGTTGGCGTCCTTTAACGGACTGGAACCTGGTGCTCCAGAGTCGACAATCAGAAAGTAAAAGAGAGAGGCTGATATTCCCTGGTTTACACAGAAAACGGCAACCTACTCCAGTGTTCTTCCCTGGAGAATCCCAGGGATGGCGGAGCCTGGTGGGCTGCCGTCTATGGGGTCACACAGAGTCAGACACGACTGAAGCGACTTAGCAGCAGCGGCAGAGAAAACCAATAAAGCCCTTGACACAGGGCTTGCGTCGCTCACGAAGGCACCAGGCACCCTCCCGAGGGGGTGAAGGCACAGTGTGCCTTCTCGAGAGGGTCTTAGAAGCCCAGGCAGGAGAGTGAGCACGACGGGTTTCTACGCTCCAGAGTATTAGCAGGGGAGAGAGAGAAAGAAAAAAAGAAAGACACGGGGACTCAAGCTCTGATGGAGCAAAGGTGTTTTATTCAACATAGTGTGGGTATAAGTACTGTCTTACAAGGTAGCTTTGTTCAGCAAAGATAAAGATCAAAAATCCAGACTTACAATTTATCCAGGAAACATAAGGCAATCCATATCAAAGTGAGAGGGTTGTAAATAATCACTTTTACTGTATAGTTCATAAAAAGGAAGAGGGTCATAAATAGTTACTTATCACTGTATGGGAAAACTAACAAAGGAAATGCATGCGTTCCTCAGCCTGGGAGCGGTTTGCCACTCCTCTTAATTCCTGAATATTCAGGAATTAATAAGGAACAGAGGAGTCATGACAGATCCAAAACAGCACACAGGGAGCCTCCTGTTAAATGCTTCCTGACAATGATACAAATGGGAATTCCCTGCTGGTTCGGTGATTAAGACTTGGTGCTTTCACTGTCCTGGGCCTGCATTTGATCCCTCATCAGAGAACTAAGATCCCACAAGTTATGTGGTGTGGCATGGCCAAAATAGAAGAGCTTAACTACGAAAGAAACAGACTCACATAGAGAGCAAACTTGTGGTTGCCAAGGGGAAGGGGGGTGGTGGGCAGCGGATGGAGAGTTTGGGATTAGCAGATACAAACTGTACATATAGAATGAATAAATGACAAAGTCCTACTGTATAGCACAGGGAAGTACATTCAATATCCTGTGATAAGCCATAATAGGAAAGAATATGAAAAAAGTATATATATATACATATAACTGAATCTCTTTGCTGTACAGGAGAAATTAACACAACATTGTAAATAAATTATACTTCAATAAAATAATTTTTTAGAAAGCAATACATCTTAAATTAGTGAAAAGCTATATATTATCTATTATATTGGATTAAAAATGAAAATATTTGCCATATATGGTCAAATATTTAAGGATATGCATAATAGAGCTTTGTTTATAATAGTAAAAATTAAAGGAATGAAAAAATAGAAAGGTTAATTATATGGATCTTTTAGTACATGAACTATTATGAACTCATTTCAGTGTCCTAAATGAAATGTTATCAACATCTGAGCTAGAACCATTTAGTTAATTAAATCTCCTATTTTACAGGGGAAGAATCTGAGCAGATAATTAGCCGAGTCCCAGTCTTTCTCCATTTCACCAAATCCCTTCAGATGATTATAAATGCCTTTAAAGGCACATCAATACTGTTCAGATAAATCATATGAAACTTCTAAATACTATTGGTCCTGGTTTGGTTCAGTGTGTACTATGTGTGTGCAGGTTAGCTCAGTAGCTCAGTCGTGTCTGACTCTTTGGAACCCCACAGACTGTAGCCCACCAGGCTCCTCTGTCCAAGGGATTTTTCCAGCAAGAATACTGGAGTGGGTTGCCATTTCCTCCTCCAGAGGATCTTCCTGACCTAGGGATGGAACTCGAGTCTCCTACATCTCCTGGATTGGCCAGCAGATTCTTTACCATTGAGCCACCTGGGAAGCCCCTCAGTACACGCTGGGGATGGCCAAAGACATTTGCTGAGAAATGGCATCTTTGGGTTTTGTGGGGCAAACAAGACCAAGGGTGCCTCCCTCTCCTACCCCTAGAACACATTTCACTTTTGGGAATTTCCTCTTATCTTTGCATCTTTGCAGCAGCTCTTCATTGCCTTTCAGGCCCCCTTCTTGGACAGTGGGCAAGGATGACAGAGCAAAGGTAGGAGGGTGGAGGCCTGGGGCTCACACCTGCATTTGTTTCCAAGGAAGACAAGAAAGGGAAAAGAAAAGGTGAAAACTGACCCCTAAGAAACTGACCCAAGAAACTAAGCTGTGGGGACTGCGGGTTTTCTGGGGAATGTACATGTCAGCTGAGAGTGGTAAACACAACCCTGTAACTCCATCTGAAGTCTTAGTTTTGCATTCTGAGTCTGCCAAGTGAGACGATCTCATGAATATAGAAAACCATTCCTGCTTACCTCACAAAGTAGAGTGTTTGAAAGAAGCTTGTGATGCAGTAAGTGCTATATAAATGTAGGACACCTGTGATTTTGTGTGGTGGGCTGGGAATGCCAGTTCAGAATTTTCAGAATGTTTGCAGACAACTGAGAAGTCAGCAAATAAAAAGAGTGAAGAAACATTTGCTCATAGACACAACAGCTCTCCATTTCAGAGTTCTTTCCAAGAGTTGATCCCAACCTTTTCTATAGGCTAAACCCAGACTGAAAATACATATTCTCCTTGAAGTGTTTCCTTGCTTCTGATTTCTCAGCTTCTTGGAGACCTCTCATCTGCCTGCTTCCTTTCCTCCATTCCTGGGGATCCAGATACCTCCGTGGGTTTGACCTGGAGAAGCAAGTAGTGTCCTCCCCCTTCGTGGCTTTTAAGATCTTTCCTTCATTCCTTTATTTCTTTGTCTTACAACAAAGTTCCCCACCTCACCTTCTCCCCTCACCCTTATCTCCTTTGAGTTAAGGGTCATGCTCATGGGATTATTGGAGAAGGTGATGGCACCTCACTCCAGTACTCTTGCCTGGAAAATCCTATGGACGGAGGAGCCTGGTAGGCTGCAGTCCATGGGGTCTCGAAGAGTCAGACACGATTGAGCGACTTTACTTTCACTTTTCACTTTCATGCATTGGAGAAGGAAATGGCAACCCACTCCAGTGTTCTTGCCTGGAGAATCCCAGGGACAGGGGAGCCTGGTGGGCTGCTGTCTATGGGGTCGCACACAGTCAGACACGACTGGAGTGACTTGGCAGCAGCAGCATCATCAGCATAGGATTATAATTGTCATCATCTCTTCTCATTTCCACGGCTTCCCCAGTGGCTCAGTGGTAAAGAATCCACCTGTCAATGCAGGAGACTTCAGAGATTGTGGGTTCGATCCCCAGGTGGGGAAGATCCCCTTGAGGTGAAAATGGTAACCTGCTCCAGTATTCTTGCCTGGAGAATCCCAAGGACAAAGGAACCTGGCAGGCTACAGTCCACAGGATCGCAAAGAGTCAGACACGACTGAGCAGCTGAGCACATACTTCTCATTCCCAGAGATAGTGGGAAGGGAACCTGGAATGGATGGATGATCAAAGCCATTGTTGTCCAGTCACTCAGTCATGTGTGACTTTTTGTGACCCCATGGGCTGCAGCACGCCAGGCTTCCCTGTCCTTCACCATCTCCAGAGTTCACTCAAACTCACGTCCATTGAGACAGTGATGCCATCCAACCATCTCATCCTCTGTCACCCCCTTCTCCTGCCTTCAATCTTTCCCAGAATCAGGGTCTTTTCTAATGAGTGAGTTCTTCACATCAGGTGGCTGAAGTATTGGAGCTTCAGTTTCAGCATCAGTCCTTCCGATGAATATTCAGGGTTGATTTTCATTAGGGTTGACTGGCTTGATTTCCTTGCAGTCCACGGGACTCTCAAGAGTCTTCTCCAGCACCACAGTTCAAAAGCATCAACACTCAGTATTATTTATGATCTAACTCTCATATTCATATATGACTACGGGAAAAACCATAGCTTTGACTAGATGGGCATTTATTGGTAAAGTAATGTCTCTGCTTTTTAATATGCTGTCTAGGTTTATCATAGCTTTTCTTCCAAGGAGCAAGCATCTTTTAATTTTATGCCCCAAATCTCAGTAATCAGTGTGAATAATATTTTAATGTGATATTCAAAAACTATTAGTACTAATGCATTAAAAAAAAGATGAAAGAATAGTAAATAAAGATAAGCTCTCACAGTGCCACTCTGAGCCACATCAGAGCCTGAGGCAAATGGGAAAATGTGCCTCCCTATCTATGTGTTTTCTTGTGTTTCCATTAATTTTTTTTCCAGAATGTTAAAACAGTTAAAAAATATTGAGAAATTGAAAAGTAGGTTTATTCAACATCTAGCTGAGAAGTTGGTGAACAGCAGTTCTGGGGTGACATCAAAAGCAAATGTCAAAATGCTCTTGAGCAAGGATATTCTGAAAAATGAGATGAACTTAAAAGTAAAGTCATGACACCTCACACCTATTAGAGAAGCTATTATTAAAATCTCTTCAAGTAACAAATGTTGGTCCAGATATGGAGAAAAGAGAACACTGTTACATTGTCGGTGGCGCTAGGAATGATAATCAGATACTGGCGAAAGAGGCAGATATTTAAAAACAAAGTCAACAGGGCAATGAGGGAACAACGGGAAAAATGTATAAAAGGCCCCCGGGGGTTGGGGTGGGGGTGTGTGGAGTCTCAGGGTGCGAAACTCAAAGTCGCCATCTGGGTTCTCAGGTGAGATACCTGTGAGCACTCTTGATCGCCTCTCACAGAAGGTTCTTAAATCACACAGTCCGGTTTTCCTACCTCCTTAACGTCTCCCACAGAGCTCTGTCAGCGTCTCCCGCCTCTGGTCAACATCCTTCCTGACCCCCTTCCTCTTCTATGGGGACCACGACATCAGCTCCCTAAGCGAGCAGATCCCCCCGTATCGTCAGACACGATATCACGGCGTTTAGGACGACTTGGCCCAGAAGCATGCGTGATAGACGGTCGCCTCTGCCAAACAGGGCCAAACACAGTATCTCAATAAATAGGACTTTTCTACACACCATTACGAAAAGTGAATTCAACATGGATAAGATTTAGGAAAGTATTCTAAAACGTGTGTGGCGCTTTTTCTGAATAATACTTAAGTTCAGAATCACGTGATAAAAATACATTCTACGCGTGATTTTGAATTTAAATGCCATACACCACATGCCAGGCAGATCTGAGTCTTTGGTTTTCGTTTTCATCTTACCACATGTTGCATGTACTCATTTTGAAAGGTGGAGTGCTTTTTCAATACTTATGAAGAGAAACAGCACTCTTCTGCTCCACCCTTCCACACAACTGATTCTTATTCCTTAAATGCAAGAAGATAAAATTTTCTAGGGGCTTATCATGGTTTTATACCTACATTGATATGTGACAAGCTTGTAAGAGTACTTCTTGATTTCTAGCCTTCTGATTGTCTGCTTTCTCACTATGGTAGATGAGAATTTAGTTCTTTAAAAAAGTTTTTTTTTTTTTTTTTTTACACTTTATATATATATTTATTTAGGCTGCACTGAGTAGCTTTTGGGAATCTTAGTTCCTTAACCAGGGATCCAACCCCAGGCCCCAGAAGTGAAAGTGCCTGAATCCTAACCACTTGACTGCCGGGGAATTCCTGAGAATTTAATTCTTTTGGCACCTCATTATTTACTCCCCCCCACCATTCTCTCTTCATAAAGTGTAATTTCTGGGTAAATTACAGTGTTTACCTTATCATGATCACAGTTTTCACAGTATATTAGTCATATTCGTAATGTGTCTGATTAAGCTGTTTCTGGTACAACTTCTCTTCTTCTAGACTCAATTTTGTTGCATTTATTTCAATCGTTAGTCATTCATTAATTCCCCACACCTCTGATGACTTTGCATGACATAGTAGGTCACTTCAGTCATGTCCGACTCTTTGCAACCCCATGGAGTGCAGCTCACTAGGTTCCTCTGTCCATGAGATTGTCCAGGCAAGAGTGGGGTGGGTTGCCATGCACTCCTCCAGGCTCTGATGAGCATATAACCAAAAATAAACCAGATATTCTCAGTTTTCTTTTCCCCTGGAGGCCTCAGTTTCCCGCCTCCAATCTGTGTCAGCTGTGCTCTATGCTTCTCTTCCTACTGTTATCCTGGAATTTGCCTTCTCCATCATCTCAGGACTTTCCTCCCCCTCTTTCCTCTGTTGGAGCTCAAATTTTCTGGACCCCATGTTGTTATTTTTCTTGGATTTTTCTATCATGTTGTGGATCATAATTTGGAGTAGCTTCATGAGAATAGGTCATCAACGTTAATTTTTTTGAGATTGCATGTTTGGCTGGATGTATACTGGCTGAAATATTCCTTCCAAACTTCAAAGGTAATTCTTGTGATCATTTATGCTTTTGGCAATGTGAATTTCAATGTCATACTGATCCCCAATGCTTTGTAGGTAAATAGTTTATTTTTTTATCTGAAGAAATTAAATGAGTTCTCTCTTCATTCTTTATGCTTCTCTGTGTGTGCATGTTAAATTACATTTATCTGGCTGTGGATTTGGTAGCTATTGTTTTTTTGATAGCTATTTTAAATTTGATAGTTAATGTCTTTCCATGTTAGAAAATGTTCTTATACTTCTTTGCTGATAACTTTATCTCTGTTCTTTTTTGCCTTCTCTTTAAAGATTTCATTATTTTGATTTTGGCCATCCAAACAAATCTCTTAAATTCTATTTCCCCCCTATCTTTTTGTTCTACTTTCTATAAGAAATAAATGAAATAGTAATGAAGAGAACAAGAGCAAAAATTAATGAAACTAAAAGGTGTTCCTTTGAAAAAATAAACAAAATTGATAACCTTTAGCCAGACTCTTCAAGAAAAAACGGGAGAGGACTCCAATAAAATTAGAAATGAAAAAGAAGTTACAACTGATACAACAAAAATACAGAGGATCATAAGATACTACTACAAGCAACTGTGGGCTTCCATGGTCGCTCAGACAGTAAAGAATCTGCTTGCAATGCAGGAGACCTGGGTTTGATCCCTGGGTTGAGATGATCTCCTGGAGAAGGGAATGGTTACCTACTCCAGTATTCTTGCCTGGAAAATTCCATGGACAGAGGAGCCTTTATTTTCTTGGGCTCCAAAATCACTGCAGATAGTGACTGCAGCCATAAAACTAAAAAACACTTGCTTCTTGGAAGAAAAGCTATGACCAACCTATTGGTTGGTCATATTAAAAAGCAGAGACATTACTTTACCAACAAAGGTTTGTCTTGTCAAAGCTATTGTTTTTCTAGTAGTCATGTATGAATGTGAGAACTGGACTATAAAAAAAAGCTGAGCACCAAAGAATTGATACTTTTGTACTGTGGTGTTGGAGAAGACTCTTGAAAGTCCCTAGGACTGCAAGGAGATCCAACTGGTCCATCCTAAAGGAAATCAGTCCTGAATATTCATTGGAAGGACTGATGCTGAAGCTGAAACTCCAATTCTATATAGCCACATGATGTGAAGAACTGACTCATTGAAAAAGACCCTAATGCTGGGAAAGATTGAAAGCAGCAGGAGAAGGGGACGACAGAGGATGATATGGCTGGATGGCATCACTGACTCAATTTACAGGAGTTTGAGCAAGCTCCGGGAGTTGGTGATGGACAGGGAAGCCTGGCGTGCTGCAGTCCATGGGGTGGCAAAGAGTTGGACATGACCTAGCAACTGAACTGAACTGAGGAGCCTGGCAGGCTACAGACCATGGGGTTGCAAAGAGTTGGACATGACTGAGTGACTAACTCTTCACTTTAATTTCACTTCATAAGCAACTATATGCCAATAAAATGTACAACCTGGAAAAAATGGACTAATTCTTAGAAAAGTCAACCCTCAAAGACTGATCCAGGAATAAGTAGAAAATATAAACATACCAGTCACAAGTAATAAAAGTGAAATTGATTAAAAATCTTCCAACAAATAAAAGTCCAGGACCAGATGGTTTCACAGTGAATTCTATCAAATATTTAGAGAATAAATAACACTTATCCATCTCAGACGCTTCCAAAAATTGAGGGAGGAACACTCCCAAGATTACTCTATGAGGTTACCATCGTCCTGATATCAAAAGCAGAAAAAGAGATCACAAAAAAGAAAACTACAGACCAACATCACTGATGAACATAGATCTGTGGCCAGAATGATTTTTCCCTTAAAAAGATCAATACACCTACCCTTATGGGTAGTCCAAAATTTGAAACTATGCCCCAAACTAAAGGTTGTGCCTAAAACTAAAGTTTTGGCCCATGTTTGAAATAGTGCAGTGGTTCCTGAGTTCAAGTTTCAACAGAATCAACGATTGTAAAATTGAGATCACTGGGATGCACCCCCAGAGTTTCTGACCCAGTGTGTCTGAGTGGGTCCTGAGAAGCTGAATTCTGACAAGCTCCCAGGTAGTGTAGATGCTGCTTTCAAACCAGCCCTAGTGTGTCTGAGTGGGTCCTGAGAAGCTGAATTCTGACAAGCTCCCAGGTAGTGGGAATGTGCTTTCAAACCAGCCCTAGAGCCGCTCACTCAGATATTTCAGAAGCTCTCCACAAGGTGGCGCAGTGGGAGCGCTCTGGACAGTCTATTAGCCAGCTCTTCCTCTAGGTGGTCAGTGGGCACCTCTGTACCAGGGACCCTCCCCACCACCTGCTGATCCCCTCATCCTCTTTTACTTTAAATTGTTAGGACTCAATTTTCGCTGCGGCATTTCAGACCTCAAAAGTAATACAGTTTTAAATGAAACCAACTAGTAATGTTATGTCTTTAACATAGGACCATATGCAAAAATAAACTAAAAATGAGTAAAGACTTAAATATAGACCTGCAGCCATAAAACTCCTATAAGAAAGCATAGGCAGTGAAATGTTTTACTTTGGTCTTAGCAAGGTGTTTTGGGGTTTTTCTAAGGCAAGGTCAACAAAAGCAAAAATAAATGCGACTACATCAAAGTAAAAACCTATTGTACAGAGAATGGAATAATTAATAAAGTAAAAAGACAACCTATTGAATGGAAGAAGATATTGGCTTGGAGGACGAGCAGTGGACACTGATTCTCGTAGAGAGGCAAGTGAATTGGCAAAACAGGGACAGAGGCTTAAAGACATTATTTAAAGGTATAAAGACAAGCAATAAGAGAATCAAAATGAATTGGGAGCTTATAGCATAGTAATTAGTAAAAATTGTGATGTAAGATTTTGAAGAAGAGTAATGCCTGGTGGGCTGCAGTCCATGGGGTCGCTAAGAGTCGGACACGGCTGAGCGACTTCACTTTCACTTTTCATTTTCATGCATTGGAGAAGGAAATGGCAACCCACTCCAGTGTTCTTGCCTGGAGAATCCCAGGGACGGGGGAGCCTGGTGGGCTGCCGTCTCTGGGGTCGCACAGAGTCAGATACGACTGAAGGGACTTAGCAGCAGCAGCAGCAGCAACAGAGTTAACCACCAGAAAAGCTTCAGCAAAACAGTTCCTAGTGTGGGAGGGAAATTTTTCTTCTACCAGTGTAGGTCCCTGGGGTCAGGGGCCTGTTTAACAGGAGAGAGGCTTATTTCACATGCGTGCAGGACCACTCAAAAATGCGTGGCTCCTTGAAAAGGTAGGGTGAGGGGTATACACTGCTATAACGAAAGCACAGGGTTAGGGGAAGTGTGGATGGGGCTCCTGCAGGAAGTGTTCAGGTTTTGATAGAGTTTGATATCAATGAGTTATTGCAGTTACTTATGATGTTGTAATGTTGTGATTATTAATAGATTGATGAGTTACTAGCTAACCAAGTTATGAAACATTGTCTAATTCTAGTTCTTGTAGTCCCCAGTTCAAGTTTCTAAAAATAACAAAGTGGGCGTTAACTTTGAGGTGTTTCTGTTGCTCAGCCGTGTTTTTCAGTCATGTCGGACTGTTTGTGACCCCAGAGACTGCAGCACACTAGGCTTCTCTGTCCTTCACCGTCTCCTGGAACTTGCTCAGACTCGTGTCCATTGGGTCAATGATGCCACCCAACCATCTCGTCCTCTGTCTTCCCCTTCTCCTCCTGCCCTTAATCTTTCCCAGCATCAGGGTCTTTTCCAATGAGTTGGCTCTTCGTTTCAGGTGGCCAAAGCATCAGAGCTTCAGCCTCAGCATCAGTCTCTCCAATGAACATTTAGGATTGATTTCCTTTAGGATTGACTGGTTTGATCTCCTTGCAGTCCAAGAGACTCCCAAGAGTCTTCTCAGCACCACAGTTCAAAAGCATCAGTTTTGAGATATTATTAGACTTTAAAAATGTATTGATTAATCCTCACAGTTACTTCTAAGAAGATACATAATTAAAATGTTTAGAATATGTGCCATCCACTGTTCATCCAACTGGTGTTCTGTGCTTGCATGGGGCTGTGCAGTGAGAGCCCACTAAGGCCGCTCCAAGAGCCTTCAACATTCCTGCTCAGAGTCCTCAACCTTGAGCCAGAGAGGGAGCAAGTGCACAGTAACCAAGGTTGTGGAAATGCCCATGAAACACTTCAAGAAAGTCACGGTGTCAGCCTCCATCTTTAGATGAGGTAGGCAGGGTTCTCCAGAAAATGGAACTGATAACGTGTGGGTGTACATATGTAGATGAGATGTATGTGTGTGTATGTGTATATGTATGTATGTGTGTGTGTGTGTATGAGAGAGAGAGACTGATTTTGAGGAATTGGCTCCCATGATGTGGAGGTTGGCAAGTTTGAGATCTGAAGGGCAGGTTGGCAGACTGGAGACCCAGGGAAGGGTTGATGCTGCAGCTTGAGTCCATAGGCTATCTGGATTCAGAATTTCGTCTCCCTTGGGAGACCTCAGTCTTTTTCTGAAGACCTTTCAGTGATTGAAGGAGGCCCATCCACATTATGGAGGGCAACAGTATGTGCATGCACGCATGCTAAGTCACTTCAGTCATGTCTGACTCTTTGCGACCCTATGGACTATAGCCTGCCAGGCTCCTCTGTCCATGGGATTCTGCAGGCAAGGATACAGGAGTGCATTGCTGTGTGATGGAGGGCAGTCAGCTTGACTCAAAGCTGACTTTATTTCTATATTAAATACCTTCGCAGAACATCTAGAATAATATTTGGCCAAATATCCAAACTTTGTGGCCCAGTCATGTCAACACATGAAATTAGCCATCACATGGAACCGGTGAAAATACTGAAGCATGACCTAGCCATGGGTGGAACATTCCAGAAAAGAAGACAAGCAGCTCTGGCCTGGATGGGAAGGAGGCCTGTGCAGGGTTGTTGGCACCACAGTGTTGCAAGAAAAATTCTGGGAGTATCAGGCTAAGGCCTGACCATACGGGGCTCTGAGGGGTAGGTAAGGCAGGGGATTTAAATTTATTCTGAGAGCAATGGAGAACAAATATGTGCAGTGATAAGTGTCAGGGTAACTTCTGAGAAGATTTTCCAGTTCTATGTACCAAGTGTAAAACAGTGTGCCTTCTAGACAAAATGCTTTGCTGAATAATGAATCCCAGATAATGGCTCAAATGGAGAAGATAGATATTAAATATGTGAAGTAGCCTTTTCCTTACACTCTCACTCTAAAGGATACTTTAACAGTCACTGATACCCTAACTGCAACTTTCCAACGTTTTAGTATTATATATGTATATTTCTATTTTGCATTTTAAATGACATTGTACTATATTGTATTGAAAGTGAAAGTGAAGTCGCCACAGTCATGTCCGACTCTTAGCGACCCCATGGACTGCAGCCCACCAGGCTCCTCCGTCCATTGAATTTTCCAGGCAAAAGAGTACCAGAGTGGGTTGCCATTGCCCTCTCCAGAGTTTCAGCTATAAGTTTATATAAAGGCGGGGCAAGTTCCCCATAACCCGGAATCCAAATGCAACAGTAACCTGTGATTCCCCCAAATCCTCTCAATTGTCTTAAAGTCATAGGTATATTACAGGCCCCTAAAAATGCTCAGGGGCTTCCCTGGTGGCTCAACAGTAAAGAATCCACCTGCAATGCCAGAGACACAAGTTCAATCCCTGGGTTGGGAAGATCCCCTTGAGAAGGAAATGGCAACCCACTCCAGGATTCTTGCCTGCCTGGGAAATCCCGTGGACTTCAGTCCATGGAACCACAAAGAGCTGGACTGAACAACAACAGAAGTGCTGAGACTAATTTAGACAATTTTCATTTAGAACACAGCTGGAGTGCATTTTTTTTTTTTTTTTTTTTTTTAGTGATGAGGAAGTCAGTTCCTCTTTCATAATGATTACTATTACAAACATTTCTGGGAACTTTTACAATGTTTTCTTCAGAATGCTTCATACAGCAGTTCTCTAATTTCAAAGCAGTCACCATTTAGCACTTTGAACAGAGTGTGAAATAATTGACCTTTTGGCTATCACAAAAGGCACACAGCTTAGTAACGGAGAGGTCAAACCTTCAATATTTATTCAGAATCCCCTCAAAGGACTATGAAGCGACGCTTAAAAGAGTCCTTTAAAAAACTCAGCCCATGAAGCAGCGCTGAGTGTGAAAAGCAGGCCCCTCTGCTGGCGTATGTGGGGTCTGAAGCCAGAGAGCCTCCTTCTTCATCAGGAATCAAGCGGGTTTCCTGAGAGGTTTCTATTTCTAGCTCCTTTTACAAAATGCATCTCAAGGCAGCTTGATTACCAGGGAAGTACTTGAGAAAACAAAAGCAAAAGGTTCAATAAGTGGGATGAGAGCCTGAGGCTAGCGCTCTCTGGGCATACTCCCCCCACCTACCATAGTTCCTTAAGCTGAAATGCCCAACCGCCCCTTGCCCTGGGGAAGGGTGGGGCCTCTCCACCTGGATCTGGGAAGTGGCTAAAACAGCCAGTACCAGGCTCAGGGCAAGGGCATCTTTCCAAAAAGGCCCGCTTTCAGCCTGTTTTTGCTTCCTCTGTTGTGGAGACGCCCACCCAACTCTGGCAATGACAGGTAACATTGAGAAAACAAAATGAGATCCTCACTTGTTTCCCTGGCATTGTTTTTTTTTTTTTTTTAATTTTATTCTGACATGTGCACACAGCTCTATGTATTATTTTATACTTTAGCTTCCCTGGTGGCTCAGACAGTAAAGCATCTGCCTGCAATGCGGGAGACCCCGGTTCGATTCCTGGGTCGGGAAGATCCCCTGGAGAAGGAAATGGCAATCCACTCCAGCACTCTTGCCTGGAAAATCCCATGGACGGAGGAGCCTGATAGCCTGATAGGCTCCTCCGTCCATGGGGTCGCACAGTTGGACACGACTGAGCGACTTCACTTTCAATATCTATTTTGGGCTGCACTGGATCTTCATTGCTGCACATGGGCTTTCTCTAGTTGCAGAGAGTGGAGTCTGCTCTCTAGTTGCACAGTTTCTCACTATGTGGCTTCTCTTGTTGGGGTGCACAGTCTCTAGGCACACAGGCTTCTGTAGGCATAGGGGTTCATTAGTTGTGGCTCAAGGGCTTAGTTGCCCCTTAGCAGGTGGTATCTTCCCAGACCAGGGATTGAACCTGTATCCCCTGCATTGGAAGGCAGTTTAATAGCATTCCTTTCATTTCAGGCAACTTCTCTTCCTCCCTTCCCTGATAGCTTAGTTGGTAAAGAATCCACCTGCAATGCAGGAGACCCCTGTTCGATTCCTGGGTCAGGAAGATCCACTGGAGAAGGGATAGGCTACCCACTCCAGTATTCTTGGGCTTCCCTTATGGCTCACCTGGTAAAGAATCTGCCTGCAATGTGGGAGACTGGGTTATATCCCTGGCTTGGGAAGATCCCCTGGAGAAGGGAAAGGCTACCTACTCCAGTATTCTGGCCTGATCGCAGAGTCGGAGAAGACTCAGCGACTTCCACTTTCACTTTCTCCTCCTTGCTCTGTCTGGAATCCCAGAGGGTATGACTTTTCAATGAAAAGGGGTAAAAATACACTTAATATTTGGGGAGGCAACACTGATATAGCATTGAAGGGCTTGAAGAAAGATAACAAGAAACTTAAATGTCTTAAATTCTAAAATTGAGGCATAAAGTATACCCCATAGTGCGTCTAACGCTGTGTTGCAGTTTGATCTTACAGTATGCCAAGTGGCAAAGTCAGTTGAATTCACAACATGTTATCACTCTATCAAAGTGAGGGGATTGATTGGAACTCTAAGAATTAGAATGAGAATACATGAGAGAATCCAAAATATCTGGACAGCTATGAGTCCTGCCTTTTCCTTCCCCTTGGTTTTCTTTACTCACCCAAGTCCTTCCTTGCATAAAGACCCTGAAACTCTCTTGCCTGAGTGAGTTCTGTTGCAAGGGGAAACCACTCTTCATATCCCAGTCCTTGCATGCTATTCTGGCTGTCTGATGGCCTGTAATTAGACTCAGAGGTCTACATGTCCAGGAGGTCAACTACAAAGTCAAACCCCGGAATAGAAAATAAACTGTTTGTAATCAGCAAAATCATCAGAACATGTGTGGGAATAGACTTTTTTTTTTAACCTGGGTTCTAGTTGCTTTACAATGCTGTGTTAGTTTCTGCTGTACAACAAGTGAATCAGCGAATGTATACATATATTCCCTCCAATCCCACCCACCCAGATCAAAACTACAGAGGTATCACCTTACACAGGTCAGAATGGCCATCATCAAAAAATTTACAAATAATAAATGCTGGAGAGGGTGTGGAGAAAAGGGAACTGTCTTGTACCATTTGTGGGGATGTAAAGTGATACAACTATTATGGAGAACAGTATGGAGATGCCTCAAAAAACTAGAAATAGAACTACCATATGATCCAGCAATCCTACCCGCAGGCACATACCCTGAGAAAAACCAAAAAAATCTAAAAGACACATGCACCCCAGTGTTCATTGCAGCACTGGTTTCAATAGCCAGGGCAGAAGCAACCTAGATGTTCATAGACAGACGAATGGCTCAAGAAGCTGTAGTGCATATATATGATGGGACATTACTTAGCTATAAAAAGGAACAATATGGGGTCATTTGTAGAGACATGGATGGACTTAGGGACTGTCCTAAAAAGTGAAGTAAGTCAGAATGGGAATGGATTCTGATGGTCTAAGACCAAGGAAAAAAAGAATGGATTTTTATGTTGGGTTGAAATGTCTACATGAGTGAACTACTTGAAGGCTGGATTCTGAGTCGTTTTGCTACCTCTAGGAGCACTAACACTGCTCAGTGTTAGGCTGAGGATAACATGGTAAGATTCGGTTTACATGGACTCCTTGATTTCAATGTTGGTTCTGGGGAGGTGGAAGTCACATAAGCACATGCAAATCTAATTTGATCATCATAATGGCTCCAGGTCAGTTTGGTAAACAGACTGTTCTCACTCCCAAGCCCCTAGGAATGAAATTGGCAACCAGTTTACTGAGGTTCTGTTTGGTTTTTTAAATGAAGAACTTTCAGCTCTGGGGAATTGAGGCCTGGATTGAACATCATGATGAGGAGTCAAAGTCTCTCAATGTCTAGATTGGAACTAATCCACAAGCCATGAACTAATCCACAAGTCTTCCAAGGAGGACTACATGATATTCTCATAGAATGTGCTGAGTTTACTTCCTCACCTTCCCCTAAAGCCTGTCAGTTCAGTTCAGTCGCTCAGTCGTGTCTGACTCTTTGTGACCCCATGAATCGCAGCACGCCAGGCCTCCCTGTCCATCACTAACTCCTGGAGTTCACTCAGACTCGTGTCCATCGAGTCGGTGATGCCATCCAGCCATCTCATCCTAGGTCGTCCCCTTCTCCTCCTGCCCCCAATCCCTCCCAGCATCAAAGTCTTTTCCAATGAGTCAACTCTTTGCATGAGGTGGTCAAAGTACTGGAGTTTCAGCTTTAGCATCATTCCCTCCAAAGAAATCCCAGGGCTGATCTCCTTCAGAATGGACTGGTTGGATCTCCTTGCAGTCCAAGGGACTCTCAAGAGTCTTCTCCAACACCACAGTTCGAAAGCATCAATTCTTTGGTGCTCAGCCTTCTTCACAGTCTAACTCTCACAACCATACATGACTACTGGAAAAACCATGGCCTTGACTAGATGGACCTTAGTCGGCAAAGTAATGTCTCTGCTTTTGTATATGCTATCTAGGTTGGTCATAACTTTTCTTCCAAGGAGTAAGCGTCTTTGAATTTCATGGCTGCAATCATCATCTGCATCTTGACGTACTCCTTTTCCTATTTGGAACCAGTCTGTTGTTCCATGTCCAGTTCTAACTGTTGCTTCCTGACCTGCATACAGATTTCTCAAGAGGCAGGTCAGGTGGTCTGGTATTCCCATCTCCTTCAGAATTTTCCACAGTTTATTGTGATCCACACAGTCAAACCCACTTAACAAAATAACTTTGCATGAGAAAATACTCAGACACGGGGAATGCTCTCTGAGGCTAATCCCATAGACCAACTAAGTTACTGTGGTCCATTGGCCAGTCCGGGAGTGTATAGAGGGCTTATTAACATGACAAATGGAATAGGATCTGAGTCTACTTCGTGGCAGTCCATCTATCCTTTAGCTCTTTCCTGCATACATCTACCCTGTACTTACTTTCCCAGTTCCTGAACAGAGCATTGGTTAGGTGACCTCAGCAACTGGTACAGTTCTACCACTGGCCTCCTGGCCCAGGGGGTGAAGTTGTTATGGTAGAAAGCTTCACCTAGATAGAACAAGATGGCAGAGGAGTAGGTGGATGTAGAGTTTATCTCTCTGCATGGATACATCAGGAATACACCTTCAGATGCAGAAGGCCATGCAGAATACTAGCTGAGAGTGGACAGGAGTACCTGACCAGTGGAAAAGAATATATAGAATCATGCAAAACTTGGTAGGATGAAGGAACTAAGGGGAAAAACAGGAGCGCTAGTAGGACTGGACCTGCCCTCAGCAGGCAGAGAAATTGAAATAAGGGTCTGATCCCCACATCTGGTCAAGTGTCTGAATCAGAGGAGAAACATTTAAGGCTGAGAGTGAAACAGCTGATTTGTGGCAGCCTTAATGGAATGAGAATCAGACAGTCCTTTCTACAACCATACATACCATGGAAAGGAACACAGGTCCCCTGGAAGGAGCAGTGGCTGGGAGCTGGAGTTGAGGGATTGTGGAGCAATCCCTAAAGATTAACAAATTTAAAGATAAAAACCATATGATAATCTCAATAGATGCAGAAAAAGTGTTTGACAAAATTCTGCACTCATTTATGATTCAGTTCAGTTCAGTCGCTCAGTCGTGTCCGACTCTTTGCGACCCCGTGAATCGCAGCACGCCAGGCCTCCCTGTTCGTCACCATCTCTCGGAGTTCACTCAGACTCACATCCATCGAGTCAATGATGCCATCCAGCCATCTCATCCTCGGTCGTCCCCTTCTCCTCCTGCCCCCAATCCCTCCCAGCATGAGTCTTTTCCAATGAGTCAACTCTTCGCATGAGGTGGCCAAAGTACTGGAGTTTCAGCTTTAGCATCATTCCTTCCAGAGAAATCCCAGGGTTGATCTCCTTCAGAATGGACTGGTTGGATCTCCTTGCAGTCCAAGGGACTCTCAAGAGTCTTCTCCAACACCACAGTTCAAAAGCATCAATTCTTCCTAAAACTATTCAAAAAATGGGCATAGAAGGAACCTACCTTAACATAGTAAAGGCCATTTATGATAAGCCTACAGCAAACATTATTCTCAATGGTTGAAAAACTGAAAGCATTCTCTCTAAGATCAGGAACAAGACAAGGGTGTCCACTTTTGCTGCTGTTATTCAACATAGTTCTGAAGTCCTAGCTACAGCAATCAGAGAAGAAAAAGAAATAAAAGGAATCCAGACTGGAAAAGAATAAGTAAAGCTCTCACCATCTGCAGATGACATGATACTGTACACAGAAAACCCTAAAGATAGTATCAGAAAATTATTAGAGCTAATCAGTGAATTTATCAAAGTTGCAGGATACAAAATCAATACAGAGAAATCACTTGCATGTCTATATACTAACAATGAAAACCCAGAATGAGAAATTAAGGAATCAATCCCATTCACCATTGCAACAAAAAGAATTAAATCTAGGAATCAACTTTTGTAAGGCGACAAAAGAACTGTACACAGAAAATTATCAGACACTAATGAAAGTAATCAAAGATGATATATAAACAGATGGAGAGATATTCCATGTTCCTGGGTAGGAAGAATCAATATTGTGAAAATGACTATGCTACCAAATGCAATCTACAGATTCAATGTGATCCCTATCAAATTACCAATGACATTTTTCACAGAACTAGAACAAAAAACTTCACAATTCATATGGAATTGCAAAAGATCCCGAGTAGCCAAAGCAGTCTTGAGAAGGAACAATGAAGCTGGGAATCAACCGTCCTGACTTCAGATTATACTACAAAGCTACAGGCATCAACATAGTATGGTACTGGCACAAAAACAGAAATATAGACCAATGGTACAAGATAGAAAGCCAAGAAATAAACCCATGCACCCATGGGTACCTTATTTTTGACAAAGGAGGCAAGAATATACAATGGGGCAAAGACAGCTCCTTCCATAAATGGTGCTGGGAAAACTGGACAGCTACATGTTAAAGAATGAGATTCAAACACTTCCTAACACCATACACAAAGATAAACTCAAAATGTATTAAAGATCTAAAAGTAAGACCAGAAACTATTAAACTCTTAGAGGAAAACATAGGCAGAACAGTCAATGACATAAATCAAAGCAAGATCCTCTATGACCCACCTCCTAGAGTTACAGAAACAAAAAACAAAGTAAAAAAGTGGGAACTGACTAAACTTGAAAGCTTTTGCACAGCTGCTGCTGCTGCTAAGTTGCTTCAGTCGTGTCTGACTCTGTGCGACCCCAGAGATGGCAGCCCACCAGGCTCCCCCGTCCCTGGGATTCTCCAGGCAAGAACACTGCAGTGGGTTGCCATTTCCTTCTCCAGTGCATGAAAGTGAAAAGTGAAAGGGAAGTCGCTCAGTTGTGTCTGACTCTTAGCGACCCCATGGACTGCAGCTTACCAGGCTCCTCTGTCCATGGTATTTTCCAGGCAAGAGTACTGGAGTGGGGTGCCATTGCCTGCGAAGTGAAAAGACAGCCCTTGGGATAGGAGAAAGTAATAGCCAATGAAACAACTGACAAAGGATTAATTTCCAAAATATACAAGCAGCTCATACACCTCAATACCAGAAAAACAAACAACCCAATCAAAAAGTGGGAAAAAGACCTAAACAGACATTTCTCCAAAGAAGACACACAGATGGCTAAAAAACACATGAAAAGATGCTCAATATCTCTCATTATCTGAGAAATTCATATCAAAACTACAATGAGATATCACCTCACACTGGTTAGAATGGCCATCATCAAAAAGTCTACAAACAATAAATGCTGGAGAGCGTGTGGATAAAAGGCAACACTCTTGCACTGTTGGTGGGAATGTAAATAGATATAGTCACATGGAAGATGAAAAAACTAGGAATGAAGCCACCATATGACCCAGCAATCCCAATCCTAGGCATATACCCTGAGGAAACCAAAATTGAAAAAGACACATATATTCCATCGTTCATTGCAGCACTATTTACAATAGCTAGAACATGGAAGCAACTTAGATGTCCATTGACAGACAAATGGATAAAGAAGTTGTGGTATATATACACAATGGAAAATTACTCAGCCATAGAAAGGAATGCATTTGAGTCAGTTCTGATGAGGTGGATGAACCTAGAATCTATCATACGGAGTGAAGTGAGTCAGAAAGAGAAAGATAAATATCATATTCTAACACATATATACGGAATCTAGAAAAATGGTACTGAAGAATTTATTTACAGGGTAGCAATGGAGAAATAGACATAGAGAATAGACTTATGGACATGGGGAGAGGGGAGGAGAGGGTGAGATGTATGGAAAGACTAACATGGAAACTTACATTACCATATGTAAAATAGACAGCCAACAGGAATTTGCTGTATGTCTCAGGAAACTCAAATAGGGGCTGTGTATCCACCTAGAGGGGTGGGATTGGGAAGGAAATGGGAGGAAGGTTTAAAAGGGAGGGGATATATGCATACCTGGAGAAGGCAATGGCACCCCACTCCAGTACTCTTGCCTGGAAAATCCCATGGACTGAGTAGCCTGGTGTGCTGCAGTCCATGGGGTCGCTGAGAGTTTAACACGACTCAGTGACTTCACTTTCACTTTTCACTTTCATGCATTGGAGGAGGAAATGGCAACCCACTCCAGT
The DNA here is from genome assembly GCA_006410635.1 of Cephalophus harveyi. NCBI lineage: Eukaryota > Metazoa > Chordata > Mammalia > Artiodactyla > Bovidae > Cephalophus > Cephalophus harveyi. The sequence goes on along the minus strand of SJYT01080116.1, from coordinate 373,437 downwards.
GTTCTTGCCTGGAGAATCCCAGGGACAGTGGAGCCTGGTGGGCTGCCGTCTATGAGGTCACACAGAGTCGGACACAACTGAAGCGACTTAGCAGCAGCAGCAGCATATGCATACCTATGGCTGATTCATGTTGAGGTTTGACAGAAAACAACAAAAGTCTGAAAGCAATTATCCTTCTATAAAAAAATATTTAACTAAAAAAGAGAGAAAGCCCCACATAGCCTTGCTACTGTTGACAAAGAGCCAAAAGCAATAGCAAATGCCCAAGGGACGTTCACAGGATGTTGGCACTGTTCGTGACTAAAGGTCCAAGGATGTAGATTCCCATCATGGTCCATTTAGCTCTCCAATATAGCCAGGGCAAAAGGCAGATGAAAACTGGATAATGACAGTGGATAATTCCAGGTGATGTCTCTAATTGCCGTTGCTTTTCGAGATAGAGCCTCCTTAGTGGAGCAAATCAAAAGACCTCCGGCCATCAAGGATGCGGCTAAAGAGGAATTTTTTCCTGCTTAATGCCAAATAACAAAGGAACTGAGAGCTTTCTTTGGCTAAGAAGAACATCTTCAGTGTCTTGCCTCAGGGGTATTTCAACGCTCTGGCGCTTTCCCACACTTTTCCCATTTCACTGACCTGCAGGGCAATATTCTGAGTCATTCACAGCATTGATAGCATCATGCTGACAGGACTTCAAGAGCTGATGGTGGGACACATTTGTTGGTGAGACACATATGCAAATGGATGGAAGATAAACATGTTCCAGCCTAAACCACCAAGGTCTGTCTCCTTGGTAGAGTTTCTGGAGTCCAATGTCACAGGACATTTGGGGATGTTGTCTCTAATTTGGAAGACTGTTGCTGTGAATTGTGTTCTTTACCACCCAGAAAGATATACAATGCTTGGTGGGTCTCTGTGGGATTTGGAGGTAGCCTACATCAAAGCTGAGTGTGCTGCTCTGAGTGACCTGAAAGGTTTCCAGTTGTGTATAGAGCACGACCCATGAGAAGGCAGTCAAGCTGATGGTCTACATTGCCTGGAAGGGGATAGGACCAGAGGTAAAGATCTATATTGATTTATGGGCAGAGCCTAGTGTCAGGGACTGGGAAGGATGGGTCATAAGGAGTGAGAGGTGCGACAAGATATGAATAGTACTGACTGAATGTCCAGCAAAAACGAGTATTTTTATCACTGACATTTGTTTAGGACATCTAGAACATGGTGATAATAAATAGTAGACTTTCAGTTAGATTTATCCTTATTTTAAAATTGTACTCCCTTACTACCTCATATTGTTGAGAACATTTTGGGTTTGTCAACAGATGCATAAATCGATAAATACCTATGTGGGGCCCCACTGTATATGGAGCTTTTAAGAATCTGGTAGACACCTAGAGGTTGTCAGACAGAGTGAAGTAAGTCAGAAAGAGAAAAACAAATGTTGTGTATTAATGCATATGTGTGGAATCTAGAGAAAATGATATGGATGATCTTATTTACAAAACAGAAATAGACACAGACGTAGAAAACAAAATTGTGGGCACCAATGGAGAAACGTGGGGGTAGAGTGGATTAGGAGGTTGGGGTTGACACATATACGCTATTGATGGTATGCATAAAATAGACAACGAGAGAGACCCTACTGCAGAGCACAGGGAACTCCACTCAGTGCTCTGAGGTGACCTAAATGAGAAAGAAACACACAAATAGAGGGGATATATGTATGCGTATACGTACGGAGAAGGCAACGGCAATGCACTCCAGTACTCTTGCCTGGAAAATCCTATGGATGGAGGAGCCTGGTAGGCTGCAGTCCATGGGGTCGCGAAGTCGGCATCGGAGAAGGAACTGGCAACCCACTCCAGTGTTCTTGCCTGGAGAATCCCAAGGACGGGGGAGCCTGGTGGGCTGCCGTCTGTGGGGTCGCACAGAGTCGGACACGACTGAAGCGAATTAGCAGCAGCAGCAGCAGCAGCATGTATACGTAAAACTGATTCACTTTGCTGGCCAGTAGAAACTAACACATCATTGTAAAGCAACTATACTCCAATACAAATTAATTAAAAAGAAAAGAATCTGGTAGAGAAGACAGCCCACATGCTGAAATGAGTCAGTCTTTCCCACTACTCTGATGTGTGCCTACTGAACTCACGAATACAGTGACAAAAGCCAGCACTCTCATGTGTGGGTGTTACCGATGATTAACCCTGTAACTGGCCTTGTGGGTTACAATCTGAGGCAGATTGGTAAAACTAGCGGGGAAATGGACTTCAGCCAGAGGTCTGGAGGTGGCTGCTGTATTTAATAAGGCATTGACTTTTCTTCCTAGGTGGATGGGGTGCGTAAAAGGTAAATACAAGCTTTGGTTTTATTTCATTTCATTTAGGGGGATGGATATGAAGTGAGTGTGGTCATCACTGTCGTCTCCCCACCTGCTGTGCACGCAGACACTGCCTGTCTCCCCTCCCCGACCCTGTGGGTTCCACCTGCCTCTTCCAACCCATTTACTGGCATCTTTCCACCTCCTGTCTTCTAGAAATCTGTCAGAGTCTTCAAAGGCTGATGGCCTCCATCTTCCACTCTGCTCCCTTTCCTTGAGTTCCACTTGTACTTCTCATGGATGATTTTAGTGAGGGAGACAAGAAAACCTTGTGTCTCATTCTACCATCTTGAACCAGATGACTGGGCTTTTATATAAGGGTTCCCTTTGGTTTAATTATCACAGACATCTGTAGCAGTGCAGGGGAAATGCTGCATGCTTGTAATAGTACAGTTAAGTCCCCTACATACAAACCTTCAAGTTGTGAACTTTCAAAGATGAGAACATGTGTTCACATGTAAGTTAGTTCACACGTCTGGCATACATTGTCATGTGCGTGTACCCTCTACAAGGGGTACACTGTACTGTGAGATTAAAAAAAAATGTTTTCTTTGTTTTTTGCATTTGTATTTTATGTATTATTTGTGTGAAAAATATTATAAACCTATTACAGTACAGTACTATGTAACTGGTTGTATTTGTTGAGTACCTAGGCTAACTTTGTTGATCTTACGAATAAATTTAACTTATGGATGCATTCTTGGAACAGAACTTTTTTGTACATAGGGCACTTACTGTAGTATTTCCCTTTCCTCTTGGATGAGAATATTCCTGCTTTTCTATGAAAAATCAGGAAGAAATGTGCTGGAAAGAGCTGAACAGCAATAGCAAAGAAGGAGGATGTCATTGTGAATTCCACAAATAGGTTTTAAAAAACTCATGTAGAAAGGTGTTTCTGCTCATCTTGAAAACAACACCAGAGCCCTATGAATATGTTCCCTGGGGCATTTCCAGGATAAAACTAAGACAGGAAAGTACCTGAGAGCATTCCATTTTAAGTATCAATCAATATAGTGAAATTATACACCCGGGCTGCAGCCTGTTGGCCCCATGATGGGTTGTGTGATGCCCACAAGGAGAAGGTGGGGAAGAGATGTTTAGAAAGAAATGTTGGCTAAATTGCTCTGAGAACAGCAAGGGAGAGTGGCAGCTCCCAGCCTCCTGGATCACTAATGTGCTATTCAGAGGAAAATGAAACTCCAATCATTTGCCCTTTTCTTTCTCTAGATAACATCAATGGCTCTTTTTTAAAAAAAAATTATTTTTTATTTTAAAATTTTATTTGTTTTAGTTAATTACAGGATAATTACAAATATTGTGATGGTTTTTGCCATACATCAGTATGAATTGGCCATTGGTATACATGTATCCCCTCCACCCTGAAGCTCCCTCCCACCTCCCTTCTCATCCTCTCCCTCCAGGTTATCACAGAGCACCAGCTTTGGGTGCCCTGTGTCATACATCAAACTCACAGTGGTCATCTGTTTTACATATGGTAATGTATATGTTTCACTGCTATTCTCTTAAATCATCCCAGCCTCTCCTTCTCCCACTGAGTCCAAAAGTTTGTTCTTTGTGTTTCTTTTGCTGCCCTGCACATAGGATTGTTGGTACCATCTTTCTAGATTCCATATATATGTGTTGCTGCTGCTGCTGCTGCTAAGTCGCTTCAGTCGTGTCCGACTCTGTGTGACCCCATAGACGGCAGCCCGCCAGGCTCTGCCGTCTCTGGGATTCTCCAGGCAGGAACACTGGAGTGGGTTGCCATTTCCTTCTCCAATGCATGCATGCATGCTAAGTCGCTTCAGTCGTGGCCGACTCTGTGCGACCCCATAGACAGCAGCCCACCAGGCTCCTCTGTCCACAGGATTCTCTAGGCAAGAATACTGGAGTGGGTTGCCATTGCCTTCTCCTATATATGTGTTAATGTATGGTATTTGTCTTTCTGTTTCTGACTTTCTTCACTTTGTATAATAGTTCTAGGTTCATCCATCTCATTAGAACAGACTCAAATGTATTCCTTTTTATAGCTGAGTAATATTCCATTGTGTATATGTACCACAATTTCTTTATCCATTCATCTGCCAATGGACATCTAGGTTGCTTCCAGGTCCCTAGCTCATCAATGGCTCTTTAATCTAGGAGATGTGTAACGTCAAAGTAGACACCTGCTGGGTTCTCTGCAGATTTGTTTTTGTGATGTGGACTCAGGTTCAGTGGTGGTGGCTGAGATGGGCTCTACATGCCCGAGTAGCTTCTCCATTCCCCTCCGTGTGAAGGCAGCACCTTTGTCATCCCCCCTCCCCTCAGTTCTCTTTTTCCCTACCTTGAAGCACTTTGTATGTTGGAAGTGTTGGGGGAGAATGATTTGCAGTAAATAGACTCATTCCTGTTTACTATGCAGCACAGCATTCAGACCAGTCAACCCTAAAGGAAATTAACCCTGAATATTCATTGGAAGGATTGATGCTGAAACTGAAGCTCCAATACTTTGGCTACTTGATGTTAAGACCTGACTCATTGGAAAAAAATCCTGATGCTAGGAAACATTCAGGGCAAGAGGAGAAGGGGACAGCAGAGGATGAGATAATTATACAGCGTCGCAGACTCAGTGGACATGAATAGGAACAAACTGGGAGACAGTGGAGGACAGGGAAGCCTGGTGTGCTCCAGTCCATGGGGTCACAAAGAGTCGGAACAGCTTATCAGCTGAACAACAACAACAAAAGCTTACACGAGCCCTAAACCCCAGGAGTTTTTATTTCTTCTTCTAGGCCAAGCTAGAGAGAGGCCTGCTTGTTACGGCTCCAAGAATATCTGGCCCATCCCAGCCCCTGCAGCCCCTCCAGGCATCCTCTGAGACCATGGTTATTAGCCAGTCCCTCCTGCTCCCTGGGAGACACCGTTTGTCATCCATCCCTTGGTCATCCGCGCCTCGAAAGCAGGGCCCTCCCCCTCCCCCTAGAGCTGCCCAGCGCTCCCCCTCCAGGTCCAGGTGGGTCCTGTAAACATAGTCAAGCAGGTCCTGTTCTAAAAACCTGCCCACAGCTCCTGCTCCCTCTGCAGTCCCTGAAAAGCCTTGAACCTCAGGTCTTTTGCATGCATCACTTCCTGTCTCAGTCAGCTTGGGCTACTGTAACAAAGTACAGTACCTGGGAGGCTTAAACAACAAACTTTTCTTTCTCACCATTTTGGGGGCTGAAAGTCTGAGATCAGGGTGCCATCATGGCTGGGGGTAAGCCTCCTGCCGGCCTTGCAGATGGTCACCTTCTTGCTGTGTCCTCAAGGCAGAGACAGCACTTGCGTCTTTTCCTCTTTTCACTCATCAGTCCTAGCAGGTCAGGGTTCCACACTTATGACCTCGCTTAGCCTTAATTAACTCCTTAAAGGCTCTGTCTCTGAAGAGAGTCACTTGGGGGCCTTGGGGCTTTAATGTATCCATTCGTGGGAGAACACAATTCAATCCCTAACAGTCCCTCTGCCTGGCTGCCTGGAATGTTCTCCCTTGGATATCTGCCAAGGCAATAGGTTCCTGACCCTTCAGACCAAGTTACATGTTGAATTCCTCTGTGGAGTTGTCTTTTCTGGAACCACCTGGACTGATTTGGAGAAATACTCACCGCCAAAGCAAATTTAGGCTGCTATTATCTCAGGAATAGCTGGCAGAAGCTGGATGGTATAAAACAAAGGTACAATAGACAATAACCCCCAAACTAAAGCCCAGTATGGTCATCATTTATAATAGGATGCCCACTTGGTTCCACATGCAGGTTCCCATGGAGCCTGAATTTCCCAACCAAACAGAAATTTACAAAGAGCACCATGGCAGGATCAGGGAGGAAAAAGATACAGACTGAACAACCTCACAACTGGGCATATACCCTGAGAAAACCATAATTCAAAAAGACACATGTACTCTAATGTTCATTGCAGCACTATTTACAATAGCCAAGACAGAAAAGCAATCTAAGTGTCCATCAATAGATGAATAAAGATGTGGTACATATATACAATGGAATATTACTCAGCCATAAAAAGGAAACAAATTGAGTTAGTTGTAGGGATGTGGATGAACCTAGAGCCTGTTATACAAAGTGAAGTAAGTCAGAAAAACAAATATTGTCTATTAACACATATATATGGAATCTAGAAAAATGGTACTGAGGAACATATTTGCAATCCAGGAATAGAGGTGCAGATGTAAAGAAAGGACTTCCGGATACAGGGTGGGGAGGGAAGAAGGTAGGATGAATTGAGAGAGTAACTTTGACATGTATACTCTACCATGTGTAAAATAGTGGGAACCTCCAGGATAGCAGAGGGAGCTCAGCTGGGTGCTCTGTGATGGCTTAGAGAGGTGGGGCGGGGAGGGGTGGAAGGGAGGCTCAAGAGGTAGGGGGATATATGTATACATACGACTGGCTCATGTAGTTGTACAGCAGAAACTAACACAACATTTTAAGGCAATTATATTAAAAAAAAAAAAGATGCAGAGTCTTGAGAGATGGACAACACGTGCCATGAGCCCCTTACCCTCCCACCTAAGACCTGGTGAGAAATGGCTCTGCTGAGGCTCTGGAGTGTGGGCACACAGTGACTAGGAACCACTCCTGCCCCTGGAAGCAGGGAGGGCAGAACAGTCAGCTGGCAATTTGGAGGGTGGAGTTTCTAGAACTCCATCCTGAGTCGATGATCTCTTATGCCCCTTTCCCTCACCTCTCTATGTGCTCCACCCAGAGGGCCATGGGCACAGGTGGAAGAGAAGGAGCTGGAAAGAGAGAAGGACCACGCTTAGCCCTTTAGAAATCACCTTCATTGAGAATCTTTCATGTACAAGGAACCGCACCAATTTTAAGTTTTGACAAACACGTGCCCTTATGTCATCATCGCTGCTGTCAAGTTAGGGATGTTTCCACCAACTTAGAAACTTCCAGTGGTTAAGAATCCACCTTGCAATGCAAAGGACACCAGTTCACTCCCTGGTCTGGGAAGATCCCACATGCCTCGAGTAACTAAGCCTCAGTGCCACAGCTACTGAGCCCGTGCACCTAGAGCCTGTGCTCTGCAACGAGAGAAGCCACAGCAGTGAGAAGCCCACACACTACAAAAAAAGAGTAGTCTCTGCTCTCTGCAACTAGAGAAAGCCCGTGCGCAGCAATGATGACCCGGCGCAGCCAGGAAAATAAATAAATCTTAATATACCTTGATGAGGTTTGAAATCTGGTGAGGCTATCGACACCACAAAGTACTGATACAAGTACATGCATATCCATCAGCTTCCCCTAACATACGGTGGCTTCAAACCACAACCATCTGTTACTGTGCATCTGATTACAGAGTCATCCTGACTGGACGTCCAGTATGGCTTGTCTGCTGGGCTGTCCCCTGTGTCTGGCCAGTGAAAGGGCAGGGGAGGCTGGCTGACGCAGGCTGGCCACGTGGCACGACACAGGGAGCCCCAGGGCCGTGTGACTCCGGCGTACGGCCAGCTGGTCTGTATCTGGTAGTCTTCGGGGTCCAGTCACTGCAACAGAGCAGGCCCCAAAGCACAGGCGCCTTTCAAACCTCTTCTTGTGCTGTGTTTGTCAATGCCCTATTGGCCAAAGCAATTTCATAACCGAGTTCCATGTATAGATTCCACCTGTTTTAAAAAAATTAGCTAATTAATTTTTGACTGTGCTGAATCTTTGTGGCGGTGTGTGGGCTTTCTCTACTTGTGGGGAGTGGGGGCTACTCTTCATTGTGGTGCACAGGCTTTCGGGCACGCGGGCTTCAGTATGAATAGTTGCAGAACACGGGTTCAGTAGTTGCAGCTCGTGGGCTCTACAGTGAGGGCTCAGTAGCTGTAGGACACAGGCTTAGTTGCCCTGTGGCACGTGGAATCTCCCCAGACTAGGGGTCGAACCCGTGTCCACTGCATTGCAAGGTGGCTTCTTAACCTCTCGACCACCAGGAAAGTCCTAGATTTCACCTCTTGATGGGATCATCGGGAGCCTCATATCCTAAGGGTGTAGACTGAAGGAGGAGAGCACGATGTGGCCAACTGTACAACTTAACGCAGGATATTTATAGGCAATGCTGGGCCAGACAGAGGAAAAGTGTAGGGTACTGTAAGAACACGTCACAGGGACTCAGACTCACTGTGGGGGTGGAGAAGGACCCTGTGTGACCATGGTGTTGGGCAGAGAGCTGAATCATGAGTCAGGAGTTTTGGGGTGCAGGTGAATGGGGCCAGAAGGAAGAGCATTCAAGGCAAAGGGACCAGTGTGTGCAAAGGGCTTGAGGTAGTCAGGACGGTCGCCCAATTCAGCGGCCCCAAATTGGGCAACGAGACAGGTCATCAGGGAATAAACCACATTGGGTCTTGAGGGCTGAGCTAAGAGCGCCGAGACTCAGTCTCAGAGGGGTTAGCGGGTGGTAAGAAGCATATTTGGGTTCTTACGATTATTCAGGTTGCAGGATGGAGAATACACTGTGGCTGAGCAAAGCCTAAGAGCGTGTGCAGGGAGATGAGAAAGAGGGGTGACCAAGTTGTCTAGGTGGTGGGGAGAAGAAAAGAACCAAAGATCCAGAGGCATGCAGAAGGTCAAACCCAGAACCAACATGAGATATAAATTGCCACAAACTCTTTGTAGATCCTCCCCTCCAGTGGTGGGGCTCTATGCCCTCCCTTAGTAGTTGGGCAGGCTTGGGACTGCTCTAACAGAAATTGCTGGGAGGATTCCTGTGTGACTTCTGAGACTGGGCCATAGAAGGCTATGCATCTTCTGCCTCCCTTACAAGGCACTTGTGGGGGCCTCCATGTAAGAAGTCTACTCCACCTGAAGCAGGTAAGCTGAGAGAAAGCCAAAGCTGCACAGAGGGGCCGCATGCAGGAGCTCCACGCCCTGGGGAGCCCAACCTTTGAGTCACCTCAGTCCAGGCAGCGGATGGATGAGTGAAGATGCCAGGGGATGCCAGCCCCGGCATTTGAGTGCTCCTAGTTGGGATCCCAGATCCCACAGAGCAGACAAGCCATTGTCTCAGGGCCTGGTCTAACTTCCTGACCATAGCATCCATAGGCAGAATAAAGTGGATGTTGTTTTATCAGACTGATATTGGGGTTTATTTTGCAGTAATCTGTAACTGGGCTTCCCAAGTGGTGCTAGTGATGAAGAACCCACTTGCCAATGCGGGAGACGCAGGTTCGATCCCTGGATTGGGAAGATCCCCTGGAGGAGGGCCCAGCAACCCACGCCAGTATTCTTGCCTGGAAAATCCCATGGACAGAGGAGCCTGGTGGGCTACAGTCCTTGGGATCACAAAAGAGGCAGACACGACTTAATGACTAAACAGCAACAGTAACTAGGACAAGGAGAAAGGGAGGGGAGGTGTTGGGGTGACTCACAGAGAAGATGGTGAGTGTCGTCTTGTTTCTTTGTCAGTTAAAATTGTTTCTGTGGCAGAAGTGGGCTGTCAAAACGGAATGTGATGTACACACTGCTGTATTTAAAATGGATAACCAGAACCTACTTATAGCACAGAAAACTCTGCTCAATGTTATGTGGCAGCCTGGATGGGAGGGAAGGTGGGAGAATGGATACATGTATATGTGTGGCTGAGACATCCTGCTACACACCTGAAATTATCACAACATCGCCAATCGGCTCTACTCCACTATAAAATAAAAAGTGTTTTAAAGAAAGAATGAATGTGAGAAACCAGGACTCATCCCTGGTATATTGCATTAAACAGCAGGTAATTTGAGTGTTAACTAAAGCTGTGAATGACTTGGTCAGGTTAGTGATGAGTGAGGATGGGGGCCGTGGTGCATGTGTGGGGGACCATCCCAGAGCAGCAGAGGGGTCTGAGGCTGCTGACAACTGTCCACACAACACTGAGGTGGAACCCAAGTCTGCTCCAAGAGTGTAGTAATACTGATTTCTAGATCAGAATGTACTCTGAAGTCAGGACAATGAAAAAGCTCCTTTACCAAAAACTTGATTATTTTTTCTGGAATATTTATCCTTCATTTGTCTTTCCAAATGAGTAAAGAAAAATTCTCAAGAATATTTATTGCTTTTAATAATTTTTCTCTTTGGAAACTCAGCGCTGAATTTCTAGGGGAATGAAAGGTACATGCCTGAAAGGGCTTTTCTCTTGTTAAAAAGCATGATTAGGGGATTACCCAGAATGCTCTGTTTTACATTTTCCCCATGGCTTTCATTACAGCTGCTTCTTTCTCAGCAGGTTCCATAATTATACAAATGTCTTAGCCTTTCAAGTATTTCATTATTCATTTGTTACTCATCCAGAGCACCTAAGGCCTCTTCCGCTGTAGAGATAGCTTGCTCAATGCACTGGCCATGAATTAATTTTTGACTTGGGTCTTTTGTGTTTCCTAGGAAAGATGAAGTGCAAGATAGCATTTTATGTTGTGATTCTCCTTGCTTGCTGACCTGCCTCTATTCTTTGTTGTCTCTATATGTGAGCCTACGCACTGTTCAGTCCTTGATTCCCTGGTTGCATTTACTTGCAGATTGTAGGTACCATCAATGAAAGCAATTTTGCCTACTTGAAATATTTCATTTACTATCATTGCTTCATTTAGGCAACAGTTTCTTTCCCAGCCTCTGGATCTCATTGCCTATGAAACCATCTACTTCTCCTATTTAGTCATTCTATAATAACAGGTTCAGCAAAACTGTTTCAGAGTCCCAGTTTCCAATGATACATTTCACTTATATATGATTTTAGAAAAGGTTTTACAGAACTTCCTACTGTATATCCTCAGTGATATGGATAAGGGGGAATAATTCAGTAATATGGAAAGGATAAAAACGATAAACTCTTTTGACAGAAAGCAACTAGTAACTTTTATATGGTTAATTATTTGGCCAATTTAAGTGTCATTTAGAAAAGTTTCCTTCCCTTGTGGCTCAGCTGGTAAAGAATCCACATGCAGTGCAGGAGACCTAGGTTTGATCCCTGGGTTGGGAAGATCCCCTGGAGTGGGAAAGGCTACCCACTTCAGTATTCTGGCCTGGAGAATTCCACAGACTGTATAGTCCATGGGGTCGCAAAGAGTTGGACATGACTGAATGACTTTCACTGTCACTTAGAAAAGTTCAGAGATTCTAAAGTTTATTGTGTTGTTGTTGAGTCACTAAGTCATGTCTGACTCTTTGTGACCCCATGGACTATAGCCCATCAGGCTCCTCTGTCCATGGGATTTCCCAGGCAAGAATACTGGAGTGGATCGCCATTTCCTACACCAGGGAATCTTCCTGACCCAGGAATCCTGCATTGGTGGGTGGGGCAGATTCTTTACCACTGAGCCACCGGGGAAGCCCCCTGTCCTCCTCACCCCATCCCTAGGCCATCACTCATCTTCACTAGCCGACTTTTCATCTGTATAATTTTGTCATCTCAGGAATGATGTATAAATAGAAGTATACAGTAATATAAACTTTGGGGATTGTTTTTTCTCTTAGTAGAACTCCCTTGTAACTTGTTGCATACATCAGTAATTCTCTTAATTGCTGAGTAGCATTCTGTGATAGGGGCTTTCCTGCTGGCTCAGTGGTAAAGAATCTGCCTGCCAATGCAGGAGATGTGGGTTTGATCCCTGGGTTGGGAAGATCCCCTGGAGAAGGAAATTGCAGCCCACTCCAGTATTCTTGCCGGGAGAATCCCATGGACAGAGGAGTTTGGCGGGCCGCAGCCCATGGGGTCATAGAAGATTCAGACACGACTTGACGACTAAACAGCAACGTTTTGTGATATGGAGAGATAGGAGCTTGTGTGATTCAACCCACTGAAGGGTATCTGGGTAGTTTCTAGTTTGGCTATTATAATAAAGCTCCTCTGAAAATTCACATACAGGTTTCTGTGTGAACATATATCTCCATTTCTCTTGGATGAATACCCAAAAGTATACTTGTTTGGTTATACTGTAATTGTACATTTAGTTTTGTAAACACTGCCAAACTTTTCTGGGGTGAAAATATGAATGTATATTCTTACCAGCATGTAAGAGTGATTCAGTTTTTCTGCATCTCCATCGGCATTTGGTGGTGTCAATATTTGTTATTTCAGCCATTCTATTAGGTCTGTAGTGATAGCCCATTGTGGTTTCATTTGCATTTCCTTCATGACTAACGATGTTGAGCATCTTTTCATGTGCTTATTTGCCATCTGTGTGTCATCCTCAGGGAATCCCATGTTCTAATTACACCCTATTTTAAAATACAGGACAGAGAAATGCAGTGCATCCTGGTTCAGAGAGAGTCTGCTACATATCAACCATCCCCAGAGACTAAAAGCCACCAAATCTTTCCCCTTTCCCAAATTTTACAATGTATTAATGTATTTCCAATGCATTCAATTTAGTAATCACTGACATATGCCCAGAGAGAAAAGAAGTCCTTGTTCAGCAAATGGACTCTCAAATCTGGGGCCTGTATCTCTCACAGCTAAGAAAGAGAAAACACATCTGTCTTTACCAAGACCTCTTTATGCTCTCCTTGCTGTAAACAGGCAGAGAGGCAGCTAGGAGCATCAAGAGGCAGAGGGAGATAGGGGCGGGGGGTAGAGCACATAGGACTCCAGTTTCTTCCCTTTCTTCTTGTACTTAGAACTGAAAATTTCACTTCAATCCAGAGTGGACACCCAAGTGAAATTTCCCTTGTTTTGGCTCCACATCTGTATTTTCAGTGAGCATCAGGATCATTCTTATCTTCTTCTAAACTTGGGAAACAGCGCCTTCTCCTGTTGTGCATCTGTTAGTCCTCTGTAACAAGGTGGGTTCTCAGGGAGATGAACTTATAGGCCTTGAGAAGGTTTATGGAGCCATTTAGTGCAGACACCATCATGGCCTTGTCAACCTGAGGTTAATGGCAGCCACCAACGTATTCATCAGAATCCCTATTAAAATCATCCAGTTGGACTATTCATGTGGGTGCACCAAAGAGGGAAGCGTGTGTGGGTCCTTCAATTATACACGTCCTATTTGTCTCATAGGATCTAACCTTATGTTTCTTACTTCCTTACCATATTATGCACATTTTATAAGCACACATTCTTTGGCAGAGGGATATAACAGGATTTGTTAATACTAGAAATTGCAGGTTATCTAAGAAAGTATTTCTAAAATAATTTGTCTAAGACATTCTCAAAACTCCTAGTCAGGGATCCCTCTGCCCCATACCTGAGGAATTAGGTTTCCAAAAGAAAGGTGAATGTTTCCCTGAAGTCCTAATTGGGCAAAAGCACAATAAAACCCACTTCAGCTAGATTACTCCTACTCTGTGATCAATTTTAATTACAGAAAGTTTTAATCATGTCTTCCCTGAAAGGGGCCCCTGAAGCATCACCAATTCCACGCCACCTCGTGTTTTCACATCCAGAGCCTGGATAAGAGAAGCAGCCTGCTCTAAGGCGCCAGCTGTGGCAGGGCAAAAACCAAGGATCACGTTCTCCTAATATTAAGCCTTGAGAGATTTTGAGTTGCCTTCTTCCTCTCTCAGTTGCACAAACATGCAGATAAGGATTTGCTAGAATGGAGAGCTCAAGACAAGCCATAGAGTGGACTTGTCTACAGATCCGTGTGTGTCATGGAGGGGTGTGGACCCCATGTCAACAGGAGCATCTCCAGGCAAATTCTTCAGTCCTTGGGAAGAAGGTCATCCTAGACAGGTGCTTGTCTTCAGGCATCAGGAGGAGAGAAAGAAACATTCAACAATTCTGTTTCTGCGTATGAGACTGGATTTCCCCTCTGTATTCCTTGTCACTCAGATCACTCGAAATGTGCATGCATTTATAACAGCTTCAACAACAAAGGCACACACACAAGGACTCCAGGGTCTATCAGGATCTCTTGTCTGAACTTCCGGTCAGTAGGCAGCATTCCTGGCTTGGTGTGGGGTGGCCCATGTCAGGACCCAGCCTGAAGGGGCATCTATCTCCAGTAGTGGCCCTTGTCCTGCGCTGCCCCCTATGGTAGCTGATGGCTATGTGTGGCTACTAAGCCCTTGCCCTGTGGGTGGCTGGCTGACTTTGAGATGTGCTGTAAGGGCAAAATACACACTGGAGTGTGAAGGCTTCTTATGAAAAAAAAAAAGTAAAATATCTCATTGAAGTCTTCTATGTGAATTTCATGTCAAAATAATATTTGGTATATATTGGGGTAATTAAATTAAGTTTATGTGTTTCTTTTTAGTTTCATAAGGAGCTGACTATAAAATTTAAACTCACAGATGCGATTTTGTTCTGTTTCTGTGGTCGTGCTGCTAAAATCGTCATACCAATCCCTCCCAATCCTCCTTCACTTCTCAGGAGTCACCTCCACTGATAATTGCACCTGACCCCTCTGTTGCCTTGCCTTGCTGTATTTTTGTTCATAACTCTTTACCTTACCTGACTTTGCATTTGTTATTTTTTATCTCTCCCACAGAAATGAAAGCAAGGAAAGGCAGGGGCCTTGAGAGATGCTGTATTCACGGCACTGAGAATGTTGCTGGCCAAAACCTTGGCTTTCTCTGGAGGAGAGGGGAACATGGCAGACTCATGCCTCAAAAACTGTGCCCTGCCCCGGCTTCGTGAGGAGTCTAGGGGCTTATATACAATGAGGGCTCACTGTTAGGAGTTGGTGATGAGGAACAAAGGTGTTGGGATCTTGATTTCTTCCTCTTGCATTGTTTCAAAGACAGTCATAGGCTGGCTTCAGTAACTCAGGAATTGAGTCCGGGAGTTTGATGGCTCTGTGGCCTTCTTTCTTATATGGAAAAAGAGGAACTGTAAGGGGAAGAGTGTTGTAAGGGTAAACACCAGATGCAGGATGCATTTATCATAGAGCTAAAGGAAAAACAGATGTGAAGTATAGCTCCTGCAGCATTATGGGGCAGAAAAAGCATACTTTGGGCTTCGCTAGTAGCTCAGTTGGTGAAGAATCCACCTGCAATGCAGGAGACCCTGGTTCGATTCCTGGAGCGGGAAGATCCGCTGGAGAAGGAATAGGCTACCCTCTCCAGTATTCTTGGGCTTCCCTTGTGGCTCAGCTGGTTATGCACTGCAGGAGATCTTGGTTCGGTCCCTGGTTGGGAAGATCCCCTGGAGAAGGGAAAGGCTACCCACTATTCTGGCCTGGAGAATTACATGGACTATATAGTCCATGGGGTCACAAAGAGTCAGACACAACTGAGTGACTTTCACTTTTGCTTTTCAGGCACACTTCACTATTGACATTCCAAGTTAGGAGCATTTAGGAAGCTTCAGGCCTGCTCAGTGTTCTCTTTATCTTCTTTGTTCTCAGGAAAGGGAAAGAAAAAACTAATTCCTCTTTCTTTGCTTCCTTTTCACTGCTACTTAAGAATAATGCTACTTAAGAATAAGTGTTTGTTGAAAGAGTGAATTCATATAGTACAACTCTGCAAGAGAAAGTTGCAGTTGAGTTGATGTTGTTGCTTAGTCACTTTAGTTGTGCCCAACTCTTTGCAACCCCATGGACAGTAGACTGCCAGGCTTCTCTGTCCATGGTATTTCCCAGTCAAGAATACTGGAGTGGGTGGCCATTTCCTCCTCCAGGGGATCTTCCCAACCCAAGAATAAAACCTGGGTCTCCGGTTTGGAGAAGGAAATGGCAACCCACTGGCAACCCACTCCAGTATTCTTGCCTGGAGAATCCCATGGACGGAGGAGCTTGGTGGGCTACAGCCACGGGTCGCAAAGAGTCGGACACGACTGAACGACTTCATTTCACTTCACTTCACTTCTCCGGTTTGGCAGGTGGATTCTTTACCTCTGAGCCACCTGGGAGCCCTGAGTTGATACTGCTGCTGCTGAGTTGCTTCAGTCGTGTCTGACTCTGTGTGACCCCATAGATGGCAGCCCACCAGGCTCCCCCGTCCCTGGGATTCTCCAGGCAGGAACACTGGAGTGGGTTGCCATTTCCTTCTCCAATGCATGAGAGTGAAAATGAAAGTGAAGTCTCTCAGTCGTGTCTGACTCTTCATGACTCCATGGACTGCTGCCTACCAGGCTCCTCTGTCCATGGGGTATTCCAGGCAAGAGTACTGCAGTGGGTTGCCATTGCCTTCTCCACCTGAGTTGATGACCCAGGGCTATATTTTGCCAAAAACTAGAAAAAACAAGAACGGGAGCTGACTGTGGCTCAGATCATGAACTCCTTATGGCCAAACTCAGACTTAAGTTGAAGAAAGTAGGGAAAACCAACTAGGTCAACCATTCAGGTATGACCTAAATCAAATCCCTTATGATTATACAGCGGAAATGATAAATAGATTTAAAGGACTAGGTCTGATAGACAGATTGCCTGATGAACTATGGACAGAGGTTCATGACTTTGTACAGGAGGCAAGGATCAAGACCATCCCCAAGAAAAAGAAATGCAAAAAAGCAAAATGGCTGTCTGAGGGGGCCTTACAAATAGCTGTGAAAAGAAGAGAAGAGAAAAGCAAAGGAGAAAAGGAAAGATATTCCCATTTGAATGCAGAGTTCCAAAGAATAGCAAGGAGAGATAAAAAAGCCTTCCTCAGTGATCAGTGCAAAAAAATAGAGGAAAACAATAGAATGGAAAAAACTAGAGATCTCTTCAAGAAAATTAGAGATACCAAGGGAACATTTTATGCAAAGATGGGCTCGATAAAGGACAGAAATGGTATGGACCTAACAGAAGCAGGAGATATTAAGAAGAGGTGGCAAAAATACACAGAAGAACTGTACAGAAAAGGTCTTCATGACCCAGATAATCACGGTGGTATGATCACTCACCTAGAGCCAGACATCCTAGAATGCAAAGTCAAGTGGGCCTTAGGAAGCATCACTATGAACAAAGCTAGTGAAGGTGATGGAATTCCCGTTGAACTATTTCAAATGCTAAAAGATGATGCTGTGAAAGTGCTGCACTCAATATGCCAGCAAATTTGGAAAACTCAGCAGTGGCCACAGGACTGGAAAAGGTCAGTTTTCATTCCAGTCCCAAAGAAAGGCAATGCCAAAGAATGCTCAAACTACTGCACAATTGCACTCATCTCACATGCTAGTAAAGTAATGCTCAAAATTCTCCAAGCCAGGCTTCAGCAATACTACTAGAGATCTCTTCAAGAAAATTAGAGATACCAAGGGAACATTTCATGCAAGGATGGGCTCGATAAAGGACAGAAATGGTATGGACCTAACAGAAGCAGGAGATATTAAGAAGAGGTGGCAAAAATACACAGAAGAACTGTACAGAAAAGGTCTTCATGACCCAGATAATCACGGTGGTATGATCACTCACCTAGAGCCAGACATCCTAGAATGCAAAGTCAAGTGGGCCTTAGGAAGCATCACTATGAACAAAGCTAGTGAAGGTGATGGAATTCCCGTTGAACTATTTCAAATGCTAAAAGATGATGCTGTGAAAGTGCTGCACTCAATATGCCAGCAAATTTGGAAAACTCAGCAGTGGCCACAGGACTGGAAAAGGTCAGTTTTCATTCCAGTCCCAAAGAAAGGCAATGCCAAAGAATGCTAAACTCCACAATTGCACTCATCTCACACACTAGTAAAGTAATGCTCAAAATTCTCTGGCCAGGCTTCAGCAATACGTGAACCGTGAACTTCCAGATGTTCAGGCTGGTTTTATTAAAGACAGAGGAACCAGAGATCAAATTGCTAACATTTGCTGGATCATGGAAAAAGCAAGAGAGTTCCAGAAAAACATCTCTTTCTGCTTTATTGACTATGCCAAAGCCTTTGACTGTGTGGATCACAATAAACTCTGGAAAATTCTTACAGAGATGGGAATAGCAGACCACCTGATCTGCCTCTTAAAAATATGTGTGCAGGTCAGGAAGCAACAGTTAGAACTGGATATAGAACAACAGACTGGTTCTAAATAAGAAAAGGGGTACATCAAGGCTGTATATTGTCACCCTGCTTATTTAACTTATATGCAGAGTATATAATGAGAAATGCTGGGCTGGATGAAGCACAAGCTGGATTAAGATTGCTGGGAGAAATATCAATAACCTCAGATATGAAGATGACACCACCCTTATGGCAGAAAATGAAGAACTAAAGAGCCTCTTGATGAAAGTGAAGGAGGAGAGTGAAAAAGTTGGTTTAAAGCTCAACATTCAGAAAACAAAGATCATGGCATCTGGTCCCATCACTTCATGGCAAATAGATGGGGAAACAGTGGAAACAGTGGCAGACTTTATTTTGGGAGGCTTCAAAATCACTGCAGATGGTGACTGTAGCGATGAAATTAAAAGACGCTTGCTCCTTGGAAGAAAAGTTATGACCAACCTAGATAGCATATTCAAAAGCAGAGACATTACTTTGCCAACAAAAGTCCATCTAGTCAAGGCTATAGTTTTTCCAGTAGTCATGTATGGATGTGAGAGTTGGGCTATAAAGAAAGCTGAGTGCCGAAGAATTGATGCTTTTGAACTGTGGTGTTGGAGAAGACTCTTGAGAATCCCTTAGACTGCAAGGAGATCCAACCAGTCCATCCTAAAGGAGATCAGTTCTGAGTGTTCATTGGAAGGAGAGATGTTGAAGCTGAAACCCCAATACTTTGGCCACCTGATGCGAAGAACTGACTCATTTGAAAAGAACCTGATTCTGGGAAAGATTGAGGGCAGGAGCAGAAGGGGACGACAGAGAATGAGATGGTTGGATGGCATCCCTGACTCAATGGACATGAGTTTTAGTAGGCTTCGGCAGTTGGTGATGGACAGGGGGGGTCTGGTGTGCTGTGATTCATGGGGTCGCAAAGAGTCAGACATGACTGAGCGACTGAACCGAACTGAATTAAAACATATTAATTTTGGAATTAAAATGCATTTCTTCTTTTTGTCAGACTTCAGAGGTTTTCACAAGCCCTAGAAAGACTTACAGCTTCTGGCACAGGCCCTTGAGACTAATGATCCATTGGAATCTATTCTCATTTTGTTTCTTTGGATTTTTGTGCCCAGTGGCTATCAAGGATCTGAACCACGGTCATGAATGGAAATTCTGTATGTAAACACTATGTGTTTAAAACAAGAGTTAGCAGTGGAGGGCTTGATGAGGACATGGGATGGTTGCTATTGATCTCTACACCTTAGCATCACATTGTGCATGACCAGGAGGTCACCCTACCAATGAGTTAGCAGAAGAGGCTCCCTCAATTCCTCTTCATCACTTTGCTGTGCTTGGTTAATTTGACATCTTTACTCTCCTATCTTGAGGTTTAAATGCTAAAAATGGCAGCCTCTCAGGGAGAGGCCCAGAGGCCTGGGGTCCAGGAGAAGAATCAGGTTTCTACTTTAGTAGAAAAGGTTAAAGAAAAGTTGATAGGAAGACCAGGGATGATCCTACAGTGCTTTAACCCTCTGCCCACCAGCACCCTGGCCTTCCATGTTGGGTCAGAATATGAAACATCTGTACCTCAACAGCCGTCATGAAAATCCATTGTGTCATTTTCCCCTTCTCGTCTGTATTGAAAGTCCATCTCCAGTTGCTGACCTCCAGCTCTACCATCTCCCACCTCCTCTCCCTCCTCCAGTCAGTGACTCTGCTCGCCTGTGCTCTC
The DNA here is from genome assembly GCA_006410635.1 of Cephalophus harveyi. Classification (NCBI taxonomy): domain Eukaryota; kingdom Metazoa; phylum Chordata; class Mammalia; order Artiodactyla; family Bovidae; genus Cephalophus; species Cephalophus harveyi. The sequence goes on along the minus strand of SJYT01080116.1, from coordinate 353,500 downwards.
TCTGACATTCCCTGTATGCCAGCTGTTGTACTGTACTTCTGTACTTTTCAAAGCACTGTACTGTAAGATTAAGCATGTTTTCTTTTTTGTGTGTTTGTTTGTTTTTTATGCATTATTTGTGTGAATAGCGTACAGTCCTATATAGCTGATTGTGTTAGTAGGCTAACTTTAGTGGACCTGGGAACAAATTGGACTTGTGAATGTCCTCCTGGAATGGAACTCGTTCGGATGTAGGAGGCTTACTGTAGTCATATTTTTAATTTCCCTAATCATTTACAAATGTAAAAATTATTCTTACTTTGCAGACCACATGAAAAGAGGTGGTGGGCTGCAGTTTGCTGCCTTCTATTCTAAAGTGTCAATGATTATGATCCCAAATTGGTAGGAATAGCTTTGGTGGTGTTGTTCACAGTTACCAAGTGCCCACAGAGAAAGGGTCTCAACTCTAAGAAAATTTCTTCTCAACAAAGCTAGACAAATGGAAAAAATATAAATTTTGTTTAAAAATCTGTTTCTGCCTGTTCCAGTCATATCCGTCTGCTGTCTGCTCCCCATGCTTTTCTTCCACTCAGCATCTCTCAAGGTGAACGTGACCAACCAAATGCCCTCCCCACCCACCTGGTGCGTGCTCCCCTCTTCCTCTAGCATCAGCGTCCTCTAGACTCGGCCAGAGCCCACCTTTCCTCAGCAGGTCCCCCACCTGAGCATGGTCTTGTGTCTGCTGGTCTCCTGGCTGTCCTGTACTTTCTGTCCGTCCTGCACTCCACTCCAAAGAGAGCATCTGGGCAGCATCCTGATTTAACCTTGACTTCCCCGTGGAGGGCTTCCCTGGTGGCTCAGAGGGTAAAGCGTCTGCCTCCAACGCAGGAGACCTGGGTTTGATCTCTGGGTTAGGAAGATCCCCTGGAGAAGGAAATGGCAACCCACTCCAGTACTCTTGCCTGGAGAATCCCATGGACAGAGAAGCCTGGTAGACTTCTCTTCTCTTCTCTCTTCTCAATCGCAAAGAGTTGGACACGACTGAACGACTTCACTTCACTTCACTTCACTTCACTTCACTTTACTTCCCCATGGGCTGGAATGTCCATTTCCTCTTCTTGGCAGAGATTCTTTGCTGTTGGGTGTCCAGGTGACTAATCTGTAGCCCATGGAACGTGAATTCTTAACCTTCTGTGCCTCAGTACCCATGTCTGTAAAATGGGGATGATTGTATGTGTGTGGCAGGGGGCGGGGTTTGCTAGAAACCCTTGCAGGTGCAACCAGAATGTGTGAGAAATGTTAGTTTCTTCTCCCACCTCTGCTCACTGGTTTCATCCTGAGCCTGAGAGTTCCAGAAGATCCTCTGTTCCTCTGTGACTGGTTCTCAAATTTGTGCATGGATGCTCCATCGTGTTCGACTCTTTGGCCCAAAGGACTACGTGGACCCCATGGAACTTATAGAGCCCACCCACCAGGCTTCTCTGCATGGGATTTTCCAGGCAAGCATACTGGAGTGGGTTGCAATTTCCTTCTCCAGAAGATCTTTCTGACCCAGGGATTGAACCTGTGTCTCCTGACAGAGGTTCTTTACTGCTGAGCCACGGAGGAAAGCCCAGTCTGTTTCCTCCCAGTTTGAAACTGGGGATCTTCCGCATGGTGAAGCGAACGTGATAACCACTACACTATGGAAAGGAGGCAGGTAAAGGACAGCAAATATATAATTCTTCTTTTCATCACTCCTCAGATGTTACGGCCCTGAGTTTCCATGCTATGGCTGCCCTTTGCTCAGGGTGTCCAACTTTGACTCTCTCAGGCAAATTATCTTCTCCCCTTCATGCAACTTCATTTTCTAATAAAATTTTCAACATTTATACATTTAGAATGGAGAGATCTATGTTTTGTCAGTTTGGCATATTTTAAAAGAACTGAATGTGTAATAAAATCACTTTGAAAGAATAGTATGTGGAAGAACTGTTTTGTAGCAAATGTTAAAAATTCAATGATAAAAGCTTTTTAGACAAATAAAAGGAGGGGAGAGTTCCAGGAACTGTGATCCTCATTTAAAATAAGCTCTTCATTCCTTAAACTACTATTGATGCTGATGCTTATCTTGGTAGAGATTTATGAGAGATAAATCCACATTTCGTTTTTTCATTGGTGCAGAACAGTTTTCAGTATTGCTACTGGCAACTTGAATGAAACTATAATTTGATAATTTTGAATGAAATATGTGACAGTTTCTTTCAAAGGGAATGAGGATCTTCATGTTAGAAGATATATAGTTCTTTTTGATATCTAATTCTGGAGATATTTGTGCTGGAATGTGACCCCTAAAGGAGGTGGCAAGGAGAAGACCGTCTCCATCCTCACATTTCCAGTGGGGAGTGGCCAGAGCTCAGACGCTGGGCTGAATGGTCTGGCTTCCCAGCGAAGTGAGATCCGCCAGTCTGGTGTGATGGCTTCCCAGGCGTGAACCCGTGAACCTACCTTCTGTAGGGTTTTCGTCCAGGGCCCATGGACCTGCCCTTTTCCTTCCATGAGTGGGGCTGCTTAGTGATGGGTGGTCTACAGAGATAAACCTGCAAGATCTGTTGCTCTGGCCACACCAGTATCAAGAGGGGTTTGCTGCCCATCTTCCCATAAACTACCACTGAAAATTACCACTGCGAGATCTGAGCTGAGATTTCCAGCGAGAGGACGGTTGTGCAACCAGATCGAGGTGTAGAGGAACAGAGGTGAAAAGTCTGGCGAGATGCTAACCTTCAGACATGCTGGGCCCAGCATGAAATGCCCATCAGAACTTTTGGGTCAAGTAACTTTGGGCTGAAAGTGAAATTTTATGGAATAAATTAAAGCAATTAAAAAATTTTATAGGAAATGCTAAAACTTTCATGAAATATCTGTTTGATAAGGGAAAGATTTTAGGGAAAGGCGAGACAAAAATTATTCAGGAAATTTTCTCCTTAAAGAAAATGTTTTTGAATGGAAATGATATGTAGAGAGGGTCTTTTGGTGTATTGCTGGAGGACTGACCCCAGAATTTTCTGTCTTCTTGATCAAGCACCAATATTAAAGGCTTGATCCCACTGTGATGCCAAAGGGGGTGCCTGCTGACTACTCAAGAGATGTTCTTCTTGGCACTGGCTCTCCAATAGAGTCTTTACTCCAGGGTGGTGTTCCCAGTTGTTTTCCACATACCTATAGGTATAAACTCAAATTAACCAAACTCTTAAGAGACTGATGTATAAACCAAAGAAGCCAATTTATTACTTTCTAGTGAGTGAAGGATAGATGTTCAGCTCTGCTCTTCAGCACATGCTCCCCTCAATATAAGAAAATGACCAGCTCTAGGAGGCTGTTTCAGGTGGACAAGGGTGTGTGTGATAAACCTGAATGGCATCTTGCCTGATGGCTGTCTTAGGAAACAGCTGTGAATGGGAGGCTAAGTTGTGTTTGATGGTGGCTGATGCATCCATCATTTCTATACGTGGTCCTCAAGTGCCTGTTGGCAGAATCACTTTCCTCTGCACATGGTTAAAACGCTATAGGGCCATTTGGTCTACAGTACTCAGATTGTTTCTCTTTAATTCATACTGATTCTCCAGACAAGATGCAACATACATGTGATTTCACTTACATTTTAGTCCTAACCATTTGTTTCTTTTCCACAGAATTCACACCTTTTAATGATAACCTTGATATTCCCAAATACCTCTAGCTATGCAGTTATAGACAATGTTATGGGGTAGTTAAAAACCTCACTTTATGGAGGTCGCCTTATTCCTAGCTTGTGTGGAAAATTGATCTTACTTAGCTGTATCTTTAAGTCAACTCTGAATATTCATTGAAAGGAATGATGCTGAAGCTGAAACTCCAAAACTTTGGTCACCTGACCTAAAGAGGCAATTCAATGACAAGACCCTGATGCTGAGGAAGATTGAGGGCAAGAGGAGAAGGGGGAGACAGAGGATGAGATGGTTGGATGGCATCATTGACTCAGTGGACATGAGTTTGAGCAAACTCTGGGAGATAGTGAAGGACAGGGAAGCCTGGTGTGCTGCCGTCCATGGGGTTGCAAATAGTCAGACGCGACTTAGCAACTGTACAACAGAACTGTATCTTTACTTATCATATGTTGAAAATTGGTTCTTCTTAGAAAATCTGTTGATCTGGGGACTTTCTTGGTGGTCCATTGGCTAACCTCTGCTCTCCCAATACAGAAGGCCCGGGTTCAATCCCTCGGGGAACTAGATCCCACATGTCAAAATTAAAGATCCCAACTGAGACCTGACCCAGCCAATAAGTAAACAAGTAAATAAGTAAATAAATACTGGATTGACCAAAAAGATCGTTCAGGTCTTTTATAGGATCTTTTTTAAAGAAAGAAAGAAAATCTGTTGATTTATTCTTGCTAAATTGTTGCTTTTTCTTTCAGTTTTGTTACTGGTGACATAATATCAGTTTAAAATAAATTCTAGAAGGGAAGGTCTGTGTTCAGTTCAGGCTAAATTAAGGAGGGGACAAACGTGAAAAGAGGGGAGGGAAAGAAAAGGAAAGAAAATAAAATCAGCATTGTAAATCACAACTTTCTATCTGGCTGTCAACAAGTTTATATAAAGTGGGTCACACACAATTGAAAACATTTCTGTTCCAACCTGTAGGATATTCAGTGTTCAAACAAGCTTATGTCTTGGGGCCTGAATTCAATGATAGCAACCCTGTGTCAGCTCTCTGCAGGTTTCAAGCATTTTGTGTTCCTAGTAAGTGTCCATCTTAATTATCTCCAACAAGTCTGCCTTTACTTCTTGTGTGATTCTGAGGAATAATTTTAGTACAAATTCTTGATCTCTTATCATCTGGATAGTAAAATAGATATTACCATTATTCAGCTGTCTTTCAAACCAGTCAGTCCTAAAGGAAATCAGTCCTGAATATTCATTGGAAGGATTGATGCTGAAGCTAAAGCTCCAATACTGTGGCCACCTGATGTGAAAAACTGACTCATTGGAAATGACCCTGATGCTGGGAAAGATGGAGGGAAAGAGGAGAAGGGAGCAAGAATGGATGAGATGGTTGGATGGCATCACCAACTCAATGGACATGAGTTTGAGCAAACTCTGGCAGACAGTGAAGGACAGGGAAGCCTGGGATACTGTAGTCCACTGGGTCACAAAGAGTCGGACACAACTTAGCAACTGAATAACAACATTTATGATTTCGTGGCCGCAGAAATTCAGTATTGTTTCAAGTATTTAATCCTTTTGCATCATTATATGTGAATCTTGTGTCTCAGTGACTTTTACAAGAAATATGCTTTACCTGGTACTGCCTAGCAATCAACAGGATAGATCTTACTTTCTAATACATTTATGTATTTTTATTTCAAGTAGGCTTCCTATAAGGCGTAAAGTGGGGCTTGCGTGGTGGCTCAGTGGGAGATGTGGTCTCGATTCCTGGTCTGGGAAGATCCCCTGGAGAAGGGAATGGCAACCCACTCCAGTATTCTTGCCTGGAGAACCCCATGAACTGAGGAACCTGGTGGGCTACAGTCCATGGGGTCACTAAGAGTTGGACATGACTGAGTGACTGAACAACAAAAAAAGGGATAAAATGCTTGCATGCTGGTGACCCCATGGACTCTATCCCACCAGGCTCCTCTGTCCATGAGATTCTCCAGGCAAGAATACTGGAGTGGGCTGCCATGCCCTCCTCCAGGGAAGGGTAAAGTACTGGGGATTAAAAAAAAAAAAAAATGACTGGCAATGACTTTCTCCTTCTTTTCCCCTTCCTCCCTCCTCTTTTCTTTCTTCCTTGCTTCCTCCCTTCCTCCCTCCCTCCCTCTCCTCCTTCTCCCTCCCTCCTTCCCTTTCTTTTTAAATAGAGAAGCTCTGCCTACTGTTGGCACCTCTGCAGCTCTATCCCTGTCTTTGATACATTCTTTGCTTTCTGTCCCATGGCTCCTTCTGTGTCATGTGAGCGAGTCATGCACCTCTCACTGATTTGCAGGTAACTTTCTTCCATGCACAGATCTGTGCCACATTCCTTACGGATTTCCCTGTCTTACTGGGAAAAACTTATTGTTGGCATGCACCACTTTATTTAACTAGTGGAGGTTAGAAAAGTATTAGTCTGGAGAAGTGTGTTTCAGACTGGTGATGCCAATCACTTTTGCCTTTCATTCAGCTGGTGTAGCTCCAAGAATGGGAGGGAGCCCCGCCCTGAGCCCAGAATTTCTTAGGGCCCCCAGGAACACAGCTTGACAAGGGTGGGGCAGCTTTGGGCATCAAGGGACAAAAAAGAAAAAAAAAAGGAACAGAAAACACATCTTCTTCAGCAATCACAACTTGTGCTCATCCCCTCATCTGGTCTTTGGATCATCAGTGACATTACTTTGAAGTAGATTCTAAATGTATGCCTCCTGGTGGGCACTGTCAGGGGAAAATGGGGAAGAAACTATTTCTTCATCTCTTTCTGACCTGCACTGCTCAGATATGGCTGGAAACACAGCCTTCCAAAACAAGTGAGAAGTAATGTCTTTCTTCCAAGTTTTGTCTGAAAATTCTTAAAACATAGGCTAATTTTGACAAGGACAATTCACAGTGTGTTTGAAGGCAAGGTTTTTCTTCACTAAAGCTGTTCAAAGCACAGTTGCAAGGAAACTACTATTACTAATAGCATTCTTGAACTTAAGGGCCATACATTTCAGGTAATTAGATAGCTGCCCAAGATAGATAATTACACTTAAAAACAATTTTATAAATTTTGTCTCCACTAAATTGACCGCTTGACAGCTATTTTGATGTCCTGTGAATTTTGCCATTGCTGAACAAAAAATAACATTCCTTTGGGCTTCCCTGGTGGCTCAGAGGTTAAAGCATCTACCTGCAATGCAGGAGACCTGGGTTCAATCCCTGGGTCGGGAAGATCCCCTGGAGAAGGAAATGGCAACCCACTCCAGTATTCTTGCCTGGAGAATCCCATGGACCGAAGAGCCTGGTGGGCTACAGTACACGGGGTCGCAAAGAGTCGGACACGACTGAGTGACTTCACTTCACTTTTGTCAACGTCAGTTGACACTGTCTTCTAAAAAAAAAATCTGAGGTTGACACATGACAGTTTTTTAACTGTTGAGACTTTTTGATATTTTTATAATTATCCTTTTAAAAAATGAAGTGACAAAGTCATACTGTACTTGGAATTCCTTAGAAAATAGAGTCTGCAGGGAGATTTGAGGTGACTCCTTGGGAACCGTACTGTGAAGGAGTGAGGGCGCAAGACTGGGTAGGGTGGAGCTGGGCTGTGATGTGGGTGCAACAGCAGCCTCATTGAGACATGAGACTTTTTGTGCTGGGATGACATTGCTTAGCTGCCCCTCCATGAGTCAAGTCTTGCATCCAGCAGTGAGAGGATGTGACCTTGGGTGAAGTTGCAGTCTTTGCAACCTCAAAGAAAGGAAGAGGGACTCATTCAGGGAATGAGCTCCTCAGTTCTGAGGGAGATCTGGGTGGCATACCTAACAGTTATTAAACAGCTAATTTTCTCTTTCTCTTGAATGTTTATTATAACTAAAGGAAAGGGAAGCCTCATCAGACAAGGAGCTTCAAGGAAATATGTGCATGTGAGATTCTGTCAGAGCCTGTCTTCCCAGTGAGGACTTGAGAAGCAATCATGGTAGCTACTAGATTTCCATGACCACCCCCACTCCTTCCTCTACAGAGGAACTCTTTTGTATTATAACTAATACCTACACTGCCTCACTTGAACAGATCCTTCCCCACGTTTTAAAAACTGCAGTTTTCTGTGTAGTCTCTCTGAGTCCAAAATGACAAACTATGATTTTAGCAGTTTATTACAATCTTGCTCAGATGTACTCTGGGAGAGATTCGAGTGACTTTTGTTTTTCTCTAAGGGAGACACTTCTAACATACCAAATTATATCTTCTTAAGTTACATACCAAATTCATCTCAAGTTACACACCAAATTACATCTCCTCAAATTACATACCAAATTCATCTCTGGAAGGGAGAAAGCAAGTGAAAAATGTGCGGTTGAGCTGGAACTTCAGCAGACGGTGGTGCTACTATCTTACATGAAGGTAGATATTTGGCAGGAACTTAATTACTTTTTGATGCTTTGTGATTTTGTGGTTCTTAGAGGATTATTTTGAAGAAAAAATTTAATTTCAGTTTTATTGAGGTGTGATTGACATTTAAAATTGCATGCTATTTAAAGTGTGCATCAGGGTGATACGTACACATGTGAAAGGATTCTCCCCATCGATTCATTAATGCATCTGTCGCCTCACATAATTAACCTTTTTCATTTTTTTGGTGAGAACATTTAAGTTCTACTCCCTTTGTTGTTGTTCAGTAGCTCAGTCGTGTCTGACTCTTTGCGACCCCATGGACACATGCATGTCAGGCTTCCCTGTCCAACACCAACTCCTGGAGCTGCTCAAACTCATGTCCATTGAGTCAGCGATGCCATCCAGCCATCTCATTCTCTATTGTCCGCTTCTCCTCCTGCCTTCGATCTTTCCCAGCATCAGGGTCTTTTCCAGTGAGTCGGCTCTTCGCACCCCTTAGTCAGTTTCAATTACACAATGCAATATTATCAGCTATAGTCATCATGCCATCAGCTCCTGAGACCTTTTAAAAAATTATGTTTTTTTTTTTTTTTTTATTTTTTGGTGAGAACATTTAAGTTCTACTCCCTTTGTTGTTGTTCAGTAGCTCAGTCGTGTCTGACTCTTTGCGACCCCATGGACACATGCATGTCAGGCTTCCCTGTCCAACACCAACTCCTGGAGCTGCTCAAACTCATGTCCATTGAGTCAGCGATGCCATCCAGCCATCTCATTCTCTATTGTCCGCTTCTCCTCCTGCCTTCGATCTTTCCCAGCATCAGGGTCTTTTCCAGTGAGTCGGCTCTTCGCACCCCTTAGTCAGTTTCAATTACACAATGCAATATTATCAGCTATAGTCATCATGCCATCAGCTCCTGAGACCTTTTAAAAAATTATGTTTTTTTTTTTTTTTTTTAATTTATATTTTGACTGCACTGGACCTTTGCAATGGTGCTCATAGGCTATTGGTTGCGGCGTGAGGGCTTCTGTAGTTGTGATGCTCAGACTCTCTAGTTGTAGTATGCCAGCTTAGTTGCCCCAGGATCTTAGTTCCCCAACCTGGGATCAAACCCATGTCCCCTGCATTGGAAGGCAAATTCTTAACCACTGGAGCACCAGGGAAGTCCCTAGATCCTCAGTTCTTGCTCATCTTATTGCTAGAAGTTAGGACGCTTTTACTAATCTCTCCCTATTTCTTCCATCACCCAGTCCCTGGCAACCACCAATATAATCTGTGTTTCTATAAGTTTTTCTTTTTTAGGACTCCACAAATAAGTGATACCATGCAGAATTTGTCTTTCTCTGACATTTCACTTAGCATAAGCCCTTGAGTTTCATCCATTTTGTTACAAATGGAAAGATTTTCTTTTTCTTCGTGGCTGAACGATACTTCATTGTATCTGTATACCACATCTTCTTTACCCATTCATCCTCTGGGGGACACTCAGGTTGTTTTCTTATCTTGGCTATTGTGAGTAATGCTGCAGTAAACATAGGGATGCAACTATCTTTTTGAGACAGTGACTTGTTTTCTTTCAGACAAATACCTGGACATGGGATGGCTGGATCATATGGTAGTTCTCTTTTTAATATTCTGAGGAACCTCCATACTGTCTTTCATAGTGGAGGCACCAATTTACACTTCTACCAATAGTGCACAAGGGTTGCCTTTTCTTTACATCCTTGTCAGCACTTGTTATCTCTTGTCTTTTTGAAAATAGCCATTCTAACAGATATTTGGGCTTCCCTTGTGGCTCAGCTGGTAAAGAATCCACCAGCAATGTGGGAGCACTGGGTTGGGAAGATCTCTGGCTTGGGAAGATCCCCTGGAGAAGGAAACGGCTACCCACTCCAGCATTCTGGCCTGGAGAATTCCATGGACTGCACAATCAATGGGGTCGCAAAGAGCTGGACATGACTGAGCAACTTTCATTTTCAGTTTCATTCTAACATCTGTGAGGTGATACCTCATTGTGATTTTCACTTGCATTTTCCTGATAATTAGTGGTATTGAGAACCTTTTCCTGTATAGTTGGCCTTCTGCATGTCTTTTTTGGAAGAATGTCTATTCAGGTTCTCTGCTCATTTTTACATCACATGGTTTGTTTGTTTGCTGTTGAGTTGCATGAGTTCTTTATAGATTTTACCAGATATATCATTTGAAAATATTTTCTTTCATTTGGTAGGTTGCCCTTTCATTTTGTTAATGTCTTCCTTTGCTGTGCAGAAGCTTTGTAGGTTTTTTTTTTTTTTAATAAATCATGTTGGGCAGTTTATTAACCAATGGAGTATATTACATAACAAACTACCCCACATCTTTCAGGAAGAAAACCACTCAGTTTGAAAAGCAAAGATGTCACCCACTGAATTTAAAGCACACAATTAAAATGCGCTTTAAATATTTCTTTGGGGGGTGGGAACATAAGACTTCTACTCAATTAAGAGAAATGTTTTAAGAGTCTAGATCTTTTATTTTCTTTATACTCATCATGCCATCAAATAATGGAAATAGGCTCCAACAGTTCCGGCTCCTCTCCAGTGGTTCTCAGGAAGCGTGCTTCTCTGGGTGGAGCAGGCTGACTCTTTAGTTGAGCCCAAGTACCTTTCTCTTTGTCTTCCTCTGTTTCCCTCCTTCATTTTCCTTCACACATTTCAGGAAGCTATCTTGGCTCTTAGGAAGCCTAATATGCTCAATGCGTGCTAAGTTGCTACAGTCTTGTTTGTCTCTTTGCGGCCTTATGGACTGTAGCTCACTAGGCTCCTCTGTCCATGGGATTCTCCAGGCAAGAATACTGGAGTGGGCTGCCATGCCCTCCTCCAGGGGATTTCTTGACCCAGGGACTGAACCCATATGTCTTATGTCTTCTGCATTGGCAGGCAGGTTCTTTACCACTAGCGTCATACATGTTGATTCTCTTGGCAAGAATCTTGTTCTTAACTTGTTTGTTTACAATGGTGCTAACAGTTTGCTGGGTAACATCATCGATTCTTCCACTGTTGCCATGGTAACATTCGTGGGGCATTCCTTATTGAACAGTGTCCATCCCCTTGATATCTACAATGTCACCTTTCTTGTAGATTCCCATGTATGCCGCCAAAGGAACAACTCCATGTTTTCTAAAGGCCTAGAGAACATGTAGTGAGAGTCCCTCCTTTTTCCCTCCATGTTGGTCATTTTGGTGAGTTACTGGAAGATGGCGGTTCTGAACGAAAAGGCAGAAGCTTCATAGAATTGATGTAGTCTCACTTGTTTATGTTTACGTTTGTTGCCTTTTCTTTTGGTCCCATGAAGAAAAACAATTGTATTTTAAGAACAAAACCCATTTAGTTTAAAAAGCGAATTGCTATTAACATTTATCTTCTCTCTTTATGTCAACAGCAAAGAACATATGTTGGTCTTTCAAAATCTTTAATATGATAAAACCTGTAAAATATCAATAACATAATTGAATCAATGCATTTAATGCCTCTTTTGATACATTTATATTACTTTGCACACAAAGAACATCTTTAGGGAATTCCCCAGGGGTCTAGTGGTTAGAACTCTATGCTTTCACTGCCAAGGGCCTGGGTTCAACCCTGGTTGAGAAACTAAGATCCCACAAGCTGAACAGCCCCCCTCAAAAGAAAAATTCTTTAATCCAAAATTCTCAAAATATTCAATGTTTCTCAATAAAAGAATATTTTGCAAGAAACTATACATTTCTTGCTTTTCCTCATGCTTAGCTGAAGTAGTGTCAGTTATTAAATTTGGTCTGCATATGCATGCCCCATCCACTTATCAGAGAACTTTCTAGAAGCTCACATCTGTTACTGGAACAGCACAAATCCAGTCTTGTGTACATGTAACAGGGTTCCCACCACCTCTTTTGTTTCCCTGTGTCCTTGGCCGTCCAGTGTCAGGACCCTGATTGGGCTTGTTTCTGGGGGCAGTTCCTACAATGATGATTTTGTAAATTAAAAACAAGGGCTCTGGTCTATGGTCCTAGAAGAATCATGGAGGAGAGAGAATGGCATCATTGGGTAGCACAGTGCTCTAGGATCTCCCTAGAGAACTGGAGATTGGAACTGCTGATTTCTGGACTCCAGCCTTGCTCTGAGGATGAGGACATTGTCATTCCTCTACTGCAGGGCACCCACCCTGACTGCCTCCCAGACCCCAGGGGCTGCAAGTGAGTGGATGAGCATGGAAGGACCTGTGTTAACGGAGAACTCACGCCCATCCTGCAAGGTGTCTTCTCTTGGCCTCCACATGGTTCCTGCTGGAGGGTTGGAACTGCTGATTTCTGGAGAAACCAGAACTTAGCCATTTAAAATGTGAGACCTCTCAAATTTTACATGTTGCAAACATTTACATTTTTTTTTTAAAGTACAGTGTAGGCCAAAGAAAATAGATGTGAGGGCCCGTGAGCCTACCACATGCATTCTCCTCTAGCCGCTTGTCACTGCAGCTGATTGGGACAGAAAGAAGAGCAGCCCCATCTTGGGGAGGGCTGCCCTTCCGCTGTGTGTCAGTGAGCACCTGGGACAGGCACCCAGCCTTGGCTCTGCTGGGAACCCAATGAGGACGTGAAGAACCTGGTCATCCTGACGGCCTGACTTGTAACAGAATTGATTTTCTTTCTGTCATTTCAGATTATCAACTTAAGGTTGAGTTTCAATGAGAGTTTTTTGGAGTGGTTAATAAAACTCCCTTGAAAATGTAAACTTGCAGGGCCTACAGGTGCCCTCAGAGAATCTGTGGTCCAGAGAAACTTGCATTTGAATGCAGGCCAGGGCGGGCACCAACAGCCTCTGGCTTGGCAGATCCCTCCTGCATCTACCTGCTCTTTCCTTGTATTTCTACAGCCATTGGAGGTTCTTGCTACATGTCCTCCAGGACAGAAGAAAATCAGGAAGTTTTGAATGGCTTTCTCTGCAGAGAAAGGGGAACATTTCCATCATCTTTCTGGTTCCAGTTCTGCATGGAAGGGAATGTTCATAAATACCTAGAGATGAATCCAGCAGTTCTCTATTTATTACCACCCTGTTTATTGTGGTGGTAAAGTGATTGTCATTGATTGTTATAGATGATTCTCCTTGGTTCCCAGTGTCACACAAGGTGCTTTTTGCCGTAGTTCTCTCTTCCACCTCTCTTCCAAGTAGGAACCATGAACCAAGATGGTTTGCCAAGCAGATGCACTTGCTGATGACACCTGCTGCCTGCCACAGTTGGTGAAAATCAGAAGGTGAGAAAAAAGACCAACTAAGGAAGGTTTAGTCTCATCTTGCACTCAGCAAAATCTGTAATTAATTTCTCAGCACTTGTATGAAGTAGAAAACGCCTAATAATTCCAAGTGTAACCTATTAGGATGATGGGAGAAAGATTTGAAGTGGTTCAAGGCTATCTTTGGAGAAGGCAATGGCACCCCACTCCAGTACTCTTACCTGGAAAATCCCATGGACAGAGGAGCCTGGTAGGCTGCAGTCCATGGGGTCCACAAAGTCAGACACGACTGAGCGACTTCACTTTCACTTTTCACTTTCATGCACTGGAGAAGGAAATGGCAACCTACTCCAGTGTTCTTGCCTGGAGAATCCCAGGGATGGCTGAGCCTGGTGGGCTATCGTCTATGGGGTCGCACAGAGTCGGACACAACTGAAGAGACTTAGCAGCAGCAGCAGCAGCAGCAGCAAGGCTATCTTACCTTGATTATCCTTGGTAAGATACAAAGATATGACTTGATCTTTTTTCTGTCCAGAAGAGTCGCCACACATCACTGCCACAGAAGTTCTGATTACATCATCTTTGCAGCACTGAAGTGGTGGAAGGTTTTCCTGGGTGAGAATCCCATACGCTGTCAGGAAATGAGTGCATTTCATACTTAATTGCCATACAAGTGCTCTCAGCTCTTTGCTATTGGTATAAACTGACTCCAGAATAATAGAGCAAATGCCCTCCATTAAGACTAACTCTTTCCATACCACGCTGCAATGAAGACAAGTGTTTGAGGGTGCCATATGTATTTAGGAACCTCCTGTTATAAAAGGGCATTCGCCATAATTTGGCACCTGTCATTGAAGCTAACATATGAGCCTGGGTCTGAGAATGTATCTCATTCAGTTCAGTTCAGTTCAGTCGCTCAGTCGTGTCCGACTCTTTGCGACCCCATGAATTGCAGCACGCCAGGCCTCCCTGTCCATCACCATCTCCCGGAGGTCACTCAGACTCACGTCCATCGAGTCCGTGATACAATCCAGACATCTCATTCTCTGTCATCCCCTTCTCCTCCTGCCTCCAATCCCTCCCAGCATCAGGGTCTTTTCTAATGAGTCAACTCTTCACATGAGGTGGCCCAAGTAATGGAGTTTCAGCTTTAGCATCAGTCCTTCCAATAAACACCCAGGACCGACCTCCTTTAGAATGAACTGGTTGGATCTCCTTGCAGTCCAAGGGACTCTCAAGAGTCTTCTCCAACACCACAGTTTAAAAGCATCAATTCTTTGGTGCTCAGCTTTCTTCACAGTCCAAATCTCACATCCATACATGACCACTGGAAAAACCATAGCCTTGACTAGACTGGCAAAGTAATATCTCTGCTTTTGAATATGCTGTCTAGGTTGGTCATAACTTTCCTTCCAAGGAGTCAGTGTCTTTTAATTTCATGGCTGCAGTCACCATCTGCAGTGATTTTGGAGCCTCAAAAAATAAAGTCTTACACTGTTTCCCCATCCGTTTCCCATGAAGTGATGGCACCAGGAACTCTATTTTAAAAAGACCACGTATGTTTAAATAGTCAAGGCATTTAGAATAATTAAAATCTTTATTTTCTTCATCTCTTTAAAATATCTTGAGGCACTACTGCTAATGATTTTCTGCTCAAGCCTATTTATCAAGATGGTATTTCTGTGCACAGGAAACTGACATGGCGTATTCAAAGGGCATTTTCATTGCTAGGCCTGGGATTTTCAAAACAGGGAACATAGATTGTACTGGAGTGTTTTAATAAATGCTCTTAATGGGTCACAATAGAACAGGAACTGTTTTCAAAACCAATGTGTAATATGATCCAGACGATTCTCAGAGACAGGCTTCCAAGGACAGTGTACCTCATACTGCTACAATGGAACTTGTATAAATTACGCACCTTGTATTGGAATAGTTGAATGTCAGTTAACAGAATCAAAGAAGGACCAACAGATCTTACAAGGGCAGACAATTTCAAGAAATCATTCAAATTATAGCTTGATTTCTTCTTGTTCCACAAGTTCTTCAAAAATAGATGCTTTGGAAGGAGATTTCCTACGATAGCAATTCTTTACTTTATTTGTTTTTTGATGAAAATATGTTCAAATGACATATTCTTTCTCGAGACTAGTATTTGAATGCATGAACTGATTTTCTTATTAAAATAATTGGAACCAATTTTTAACCTCCCAAAGACACATTTAGATAATTTTTACATCACTTTTCTGTCTACAAACTTGGAAACATTAAACTTGCTATTTAGTTTTTCAAATATAGTATAGTAGCTTCTTGTGTTTTTTTTAAGCTAGGAATATTACAAAAATTAGTACTCTTCTAGAGGGGTGTGAATTTCTAGAAGCTACATTTCTGCTTTGCTTCAGTTTCGAGGAGATGCAAGAGCGGGCCTGTCTGGGGCTCTGACCACCCCTCGCCCGGCCTGGGAGAGCAAGCGCCTCTGGTGCCGCGCCTTCCTCGTTACTTGCCGTTAGCCGCAGACTGTCTCCTGAGCATCGCCCAAGGGTCATTTGTACTGTAATTTACAGAACTTCAAGAAGGTGCCTCATGAAAATATGATTGATTTCCCCCAAGAAAGTGTCCAGATTTAAATATACTAGTTAATAAAATACAGTGACTCCCATTTTTGAGAACCATGGCATTTCCCTAGCTTTCATTCCGTAATAAAGAGGAAAGCTTGTTTCCTGAGGCTGTGAAATGTCAGGGTGACGGTTCAAAGGCGGTTTCATCTGATTGTCCAGTTGTAAGAATGAAATAGTACAGACACAAGCATGACAGATGTGCATGTTTAGAATATGGATTTTAGGCTGTCATTAGGAGACTGAAATTTTATGACGACCATCTCAAACACCTAGTGAGTCCAGATGTTTAAGAATATTTTTCAATTTAGTTCTAGTTTGTCATTGTTTTGTTGTGTGTTGTGGTTTTTGGTGGCATGAGGAGGAAAGAATCTTTTGGGGCAGGGTCCACAGTAGCACCAGCAGGGCGGAAGCTGCCAAGAGGTGTTGTATGTCAAGGCAATCGGAGCAGGATTTGACCTAGAGGGACATTTCCTATTCTATTCACAGTGACCATTGGGAGCATCTTATTTAGTTCATGTTAGCATAGGTTCTGAGAAGTCCTGCACAAATACATCAGTATGATCATTTTTATCCAGTTTTACTTCACTATGATCTCTCTCCTTTTTTATAGAACACATTTGAACATTTCCTAGGACACTCACTTTAAAAAAATTAGCCAATATTATTGGGACTCCTCTCATGGTCCAGTGGTTGGGAATATGCCTGCCAATGCAGGGGACGTGGGTTCGATCCCTGGTCCAAGAAGTTTCCACATGGTACAAAGCAGCTAAGCCTGTGCACCACAGCTACTGAAGCCTGTGAGCCCTAGAGCCTGTCTCAACTTCGAGAGGAGCCACTGCAATGAGAAGCCTCAACACTGCAACTAGAGAGTGGTCCTCACTCGCTGCAACTAGAGAAAGCTCATGTGCAGCAATGAAGTCTTAGTGTAGCCAAAAATAAAATCAATCAATAAAATAATATACATCTTAAATGTTAAAAATTAACCAATATTATAAAGTATAATTTACATAGATAGAACACATCTCTTTTAAGGGTACCATTTGATGCATTTTGACAAATGCACACAGTCGTGACACCTTGTCCCAATCCAGATAGAGAACAATGCCATCACTGCCAAAGTTTCCTTGTGTCCCCATGAACATCTCACACACCCTCCCCCAGTGCTGGACGATTCCTCATCTGATCTCCATCACTGTGGAGGAGTTTTCCTTGTGTTGGAACTTTATATAAGTGGAATGACATACACATGCTCCTTTGTGCATAATGTTTTGGGGATCTATTCCTGTTGTGTATCAGTAGTTGATCATTCTTACTGCTGAGTTGTATTGCATTCTATCAATGGACCACTTTTGGTTTATCAATTTTTCTGTTGGTGGACATTTGTGCATGTTTTTTTCAATATTTCTCTGTACTTTTGTACAAACGTGGTCTGTAATTATGTTCATCAAAATTTTACAGTTATAATAATTATTAAAAATTCTAAGTATAGCAATTTTAATTTAGTGATCAGTAACCCAGAGAGAGACCTTTATGCAGAAGAATAAGTAGTCTCATGGCAAAAATCTCAAAGATATGTAGTTTATCATTTGAATTTATTTGGTTATTTTCTCTGAAAAAGAATTAAAAATTTGTTTTCATATACGTTTTTAAAAGCACAGAGATGGCTTATGTGAAAAGTTATGCTGGATAATATATTAAATTTTCAAACTATAAAATCAAAAGCCAAGCAAAAGCAGAATGCAAATATGCCAGTAGTAAAGGTCAAAGTAGTTACTGGAATTGAGCTTATAGTTTGACTGGATTCTTCTTGGCGAGAATTCACACCAGGACTTTCCTGTGGCCCAGTGGTAAAGAGTCTGCCTGCCAATGCAGGGAACATTGATTCAATCCCTGGTCTGGGAAGATTCCACATGTCAAGGGGCAACTAAGCCTGCATGCCTCAGCTACTGAAGCACTCTACAGCCCGTACTCTACAACAAGAGAAGCCACCTCAAGTGTGTAATATTGTTATCTATAGGCACAACATTGTAAGCAGAGCTCCAGGATTCGTTTACCTTGCATAACTAACATGTTATACTTGTTTAACAGTAATGCCCCATTTTTCCCCTCCCCCCAGCCCCTGGCAACACTATTCCACTCTCTGCTTCTAAATATCTGACTACTCTAGGGACCTCATATAATATTTGTCTTTCTGTGACTGGCTAACTCCATGTAGCATGATGTCCTGAAGGTTCATCCATGCTCTAACATATGGCACAATTTCCTTCTTTTTTAAGGCTTAATAATAGTCTAATGAATGTATACACCACATCTTCTTTATCCATTTATCTATCAATGAACGTTAAGGTGGAATTCCAGTGGCACAGTGGTAAAGAATCTGCCTTCAATGCAGGAGATGCAGAAGACACAGTTTCCATCCCTGGGATAGGAAGATTCCCTGGAGGAGGGCATGGCCACCCACTCCAGTATTCTTGTCGGGAAAATTCCATGGCCAGAGGAGCCTGGTGGACTACATTCCATGGGGTAGCAAAGAGCTGGTCAGCATGCATGCACAGACGTTACGGTGCTCCCCATCTTGGCTCTCGTGACCACATTTTTTTTTCTCTCTTTGCACACAGACCAGCTTTAGTCCAGGCAGATGCAACTTCTTCTATACGACACTTACAGCAACAATTTAGTGAGTGTTTGAATATTCCTGGATCTCAGCATTTCTGAATCCCTCCCCCACCAAATCCTTCCAATGAAGCGGGGACTCAGATGAGTCCCAAATACACCTCATCTGATGTAGTTGTATGGATGTGGTCACACCTTTCAATTTGGAGTCTCCAAGGTGTGGCTGGTACCAGGACTTTCCTGGTGGCTCAGATGGTAAAGAATCTGCTTACAATGCAGGAGATCGGGGTTTGATCCCTGGGTGGGGAAGATCTCCTGGAGAAGGGAATGGCAACCCACTCCAGTATTCTTGCCTGGAGAATTCCATGAGAGGCCATGGGGTAGCAAAGAGTCAAATGCAACTAACACACACACACACACACACACACACACACACACACACACTCGGTGTGGCTGAATGTGTACCTCCAGACTTTCTCAGCTGGAAAACCTAATAGTTTTGCTATATGAAATTTGCTATATGCTATATAGTTTTGCTGTATGAGAAATGGAGTGTAGATATTAATATTTTCTCTTGCCTCCTGAGAGGATAAGAAAATAAAGCCTTCGCCATCATGAAGGAAAACAAGAACTGGATTTAGTAGGTCATAAAAAGATCTTTGAGGATTAGGGACAATTAGAGTTTCAGCATATCAGGTGGAGGAAGGCCCTGAGACAAGAAGAGGGAAGCATTTTCCTGAAAAGGAGGAGGACTCAGAGAAGGGATATGCGGAGGGAGAGTGACAAGACTCTGAAGCCTCACCTCTCCCAGGGCTCAGAACCCTATGCTCCACCTGACTATTCCACACAGTTCCCCACGTGGGGAAAGTCCCAGGATACCCACAAACCCAGGATAAGAGAAGTGACGTACAATGCGGTGAGAGTGGGGAAACTCCATGTTTCCATCCCGCTAGCATAAAGCTGGGGGCCTCACTGTGGCCAACACAGCGCTCTATGAACTGCGTTCCGTTGGGGCTCCCATCACCCAGATCCCACGCGCACGACCTTCATGTCCTCTGTTCCCTTGGATCTTTCTCCAGGTTCTCAGCATTTGCTGTATCCAGATGGCCCAGTGCCTACAGAATCTTCAGAAATCAATTAACTGTGAGAGGTCCTTCATGACTACCTGGTATAAAAAGGGCACCCCATAAGTCTCTGTCATTTTATTTTGCTTGATTTTTTTTTAATACCATACCCTGACATTATTTATTATGTTTTTTCAATGAGAATATAAGGGTACAAAAAATAAATTTTCAGTTTAATTTTATTGTTTCTGCAGTGTCTGGAAAGGTGCCTGATGTTTAGTGGAACGTCATTCTTAGTTAGTATTAACTCGAGAGAACAGGTTTTCCCTCTCACCCATTACCCAGGCCAGGTGTTGTTCAGTCTCCAAGTCGCGTCTGACTCTCTGTGACCCCATAAACTGCAGCTCGCCAGGCTTCCGTGAGCTTGCTTAAACTCTTGTCCATCGAGTTGCTGATGCCATCCAACCATCTCATCCTCTGTTGCCTGCTTCTCCTCCTGTGCTCAATCTTTCACAACATTGAGGTCTTTTCAAATGCATTGGCTCTTTGCATCAGGTGACCAAAGTACTGGAGTTTCAGCTTCAGTATCAGTCCTTCCAATGAATAGTCAGGGGGTGATTTCCTTTAGGATCGACTGGTTTGATCTCCTTGCAGTCCAAGGGACTCTCAAGAGTATTCTCCAACACCGCAGTTCGAAAGCATCCATTTTTCAGCACTCAGCATTTTTTATGGTCCAACTCTCACATCCATACATGACTACTGGAAAAACCATCAGTTCAGTCACTCAGTCGTGTCCAACTCTTTGCAACCCCATGAATCGCAGCACTCCAGGCCTCCCTGTTCATTGCCATCTCTCGGAGTTCACTCAGACTCACATCCATCGAGTCAGTGATGCCATCCAGCCATCTCATCCTCGGTCGTCCCCTTCTCCTCCTGCCCCCAATCCCTCCCAGCATCAGAGTCTTTTCCAATGAGTCAACTCTTCGCATGAGGTGGCCAAAGTACTGGAGTTTCAGCTTTAGCATCATTCCTTCCAGAGAAATCCCAGGGTTGATCTCCTTCAGAATGGACTGGTTGGATCTGCTTGCAGTCCAAGGGACTCTCAAGAGTCTTCTCCAACACCACAGTTCAAAAGCATCAATTCTTCGGCACTCAGCCTTCTTCACAGTCCAACATAGCTTTGACTATATATGGACCTTTGTTGGCAAAGCGATGTCTCTGCTTTTTAATATGTTGTCTAGATTTGTCATAGCTTTTCTTCCAAGGAGCAAGCGTCTTTTAATTTCATGGTTGCAGTCACCATCCGTAGTGATGTGGAGCCCAAGAAAATAGTCTGTCACTATGTCCACTTTTTCCCCAGGTGTGAACTGAACAAATGGGGAAAACTGCAATGGTCTGAAGCAGCAGCAGATGGCGCTATAAACACAAGATGCATGAACCTAAAAGTGCTCTGCTGCTGCTGCTAAGTCGCTTCAGTCGTGTCCGACTCTGTGCGACCCGGTGGACTGCAGCCTACCAGGCTCCTCCATCATGGGATTTTCCAGGCAAGAGTACTGGAGTGGGTTGCCATTGCCTTCTCCTAAAGTGCTCTACAAAGTTATTTATTTTTAAAAAAAAGAGAAAGAAAGGCTGAGTACTAAATTTTGGTCAAAATTGAGCAATCTGTAGGGACTGCTGGTTTTGTAAAGTGTGAGTGACACTTGCTGTAAGACTTAGCCACCATCATCTTCTGCCTTTCACCTCTAAACTGCTGGAAATCCTAGTGTGATAAGGTTAGTGCCAGTGATCAAGAAAGCTGAGCCACTGGATTTCCCACACTCACTGTGAAGTGGTAGGATGTCTCATAGCATCATCAACCTGTTGCCTGGATACTCCGTGAGGAAATGTCTAACACATGTGGAAGGGGTCATCTTGATGATGTAGATGACACAGTACCTTAGAGTCCTGGTGATAAAGATGATTCTATTTTTAAACTTTTCTTTTTATGGCTACGGATGCAGTGAGAGAATGCATGTTTGAAACTGGGCTATTTTCATTTGTAATTTTCTTTCTTTCTTTTTTATAAAAACAAAGGTTTTTTTTTTTTGTAACATCATTTCATAGTATTTCAAAATAACTTTATGGGCTCTTTTTCCAAATGGAGAATGATGGGGATGTGTATTAGTTAGGATTCTCCAGCGCTTTGGTTTTCCAGTAGTCATGTAAGGGTGTAAGAGTCGGATCATAAAGAAGGCTGAGTGCCAAATAATTGATGGATTTTGAATTGTGGTGCTGGAGGACTCTTGAGAGCCACTTGAACTATAAGGAAATCAAACCAGTCAATCCTAAAGGAAATTGACCCTGACTATTCATTGAAAGGACTGATGCTGAAGCTGAAACTGCAATACCTTGGCCACCTGATTTGAAGAGCCAACTCATTGGAAAAGACCCTGATGCTGGAAAATATCGAGGGCAATAGAGGTGGGTGACAGAAGATGAGAGGAATGGATAGCAACACTGACTCAATGGACATGAATTTGAACAAACTCCACGAGTCAGTGAAGGACAGGGAAGCCTGGTGTACTGCATTCCACCAGGTTGCGAAGATTCCAACATGACTTAGCAACTGAACAACTCCAGAGAAACAATCAATAGGATGTATATATGGAGAGAAAGTGATTTGTCATAAGGAATTGGCTCATGATTATGGAGACTGACAGGTCCAAATCTGCAGTGAGGGCTGGCAGGGTGGAGACCCAGGAGAGCTGATGGTGTAGATGGAGTCTGATGGTCATCTGCTGGAGAATCTCCTTATTCTTGCAGGAGGCGGGACTTTTTAGTCTGTTCAGGCCTCCAACTGATTGGACAAGGCCCCACCCACATTCAGTTCAGTTCAGTTCAGTTCAGTCGCTCAGTCGTGTCCGCTAATTTGTTTTATTTTATCTACTGATTTAAACCTAGATAGCATTTTCAAAAGCAGAGACATTACTTTGCCGACTAAGATCCGTCTAGTCAAGGCTATGGTTTTTCCTGTGGTCATGTATGGATGTGAGAGTTGGACTGTGAGGAAGGTTGAGCGCCGAAGAATTGATGCTTTTGAACTGTGGTGTTGGAGAAGACTCTTGAGAGTCCCTTGGACTGCAAGGAGATCCAACCAGTCCATTCTGAAGGAGATCAGTCCTGGGTGTTCTTTGGAAGGAATGATGCTAAAGCTGAAACTCCAGTACTTTGGCCACCTCATGCGAAGAGTTGACTCATTGGAAAAGACTCTGATGCTGGGAGGGATTGGGGGCAGGAGGAGAAGAGGACGACCGAGGATGAAATGGGTGGATGGCATCACGGACTCGATGGACATGAGTCTGAGTGAACTCCGGGAGATGGTGATGAACAGGGAGGCCTGGCGTGCTGCGATTCATGGGGTCGCAAAGAGTCGGACACGACTGAGCGACTGAACCGACCGACCGACTGATTTAAATGTTACATGCATCCAAAAACATCCCGATAGATACATCCAGAATAAAGTTTGAACAAATATTTAAGCACCCCTTGGTCCAGTCAAGTTTACACATAAAACTAACCATCACAAAGTGGGAGGGAGGGACACTCAAACTCATCTTTTGATTTAAAAAAGCCTTGAGTGCATCACTTCTCTGGAAGCTTCTGGACGATTTGCTCCAGAAATGTAAAGTGACAAAAATAATTACACAGGATATAAAAAAACAAGGGACTGAAAGAGAGTCAGGTCTTTTTCACTAGTAAGACATAATAAATGATATCTGGAGTGGAAAAAAAATCAAGAAGTAGCAATACAGGCACATTATTTGGAAATATGGCAATAAATGGAACTTCCTAGGCGGTGCTAGTGGTGAAGAACCCACCTGCCAACGCAGGAAACAGAAGAGACACGGTCTCAAGCCCCGGGTCAGGAGGATCCCCTGGAGGAGGGCATGGAGCCCACTCCAGTACTCTTGCTTGGAGAATCCCATGGACAGAGGAGCCTGATGGGCTACAGTCCATAGGGTTGCAAAGAGTTGGACACAACTGAGGTGACTTATAGTGCATGCATGCACAGAGATAAATACCAAAAGGATGAGCAAAGAGAGCAGAAATGACCTGCCTCTGGGGACTTCTCTGGTGGTCCAGTGGCTAAGACTCTGAGCTCCCAGTGCAGGGGGTCTGAGTTTCATCCCTTGCCAGGAAACTAGATATCACATGCTGCAACCAAGAGTTCTCATGCTGCCAAAAAAAAGGATCCTGCATGGGGCAATGAAGATCCCACATGCTGTGACTAAGACCCAAAGCAGTGAAATAAATAGAGAAATGACCTGCTTCTGCTAGGGTGACCAATGATTCAGATTCACCCAGGTCTTTCCCAATTTTAGCATTCATTCAAGCCCATGAGATTGACAACTGGTTTTAAAACAATTTAAGATATCAAGTGATGACTAGGACCTGATGAAGCAGAAATTCTTATCTTGCTAAGTGGAAGAATAAATTGGCAAAGCCATCCGAGAGTAGTTGGGCAATATCTGGAAGAATTGGAAATGTTCTTCCTTACGGCATTAAAAAAAAAACACCAAAAGTCCCCAGACTCCCAAACTCTTGCACGTGTGCACCAAAGTACAAAACATGTATTCACAGCAGTAGCACTATTCATAAGGGGAAAATAAAACCCTGAAAACATCCCAAAATGCTTAGAATGAGGAATAAATGAATAGAGATTTTACAATAGAGTATTACAATGAATAAGATAAATGACCTAGAGCCATATGTATCAATGTGTATATATCTTAAAAAATAAAATTAATAACAAATACAGTTTCAAAATGAAACATAAGGCTAGCAGAAAGCATGTACCAAATGTAGGGTAGTGACTATGTATTGGGATTGATGAAGGGGAATGGGGCTCAGAAAACCCAAAGGGGTAATTTCAACTTCATCTCCAATGCTCTCATGTTATAGAGACAAAGATCTGAAATAAAGTGTCTACATTCATTGTTATGTGTAATGGATACAAGGGTGTTTATGAAGTTATTCTGTTGTTGTTCAGCCACCAAGTTGAGTCTGACTCTGTGACCCCATGGACTGTAGTGCTTCCGATTTCTCTGTCCTTCACTATTGTTCAGAGTTTGTTCACACTCATGTCCATTGAGTTGGTGATGCTGTCTAACCACCTCATCCTCTGTCACTCCCTTTCCTTTTGCCTTCAATTTTTCCCAGCATCAGGGTCTTTTCCAATGAGTCAGCTCTTTGCATCAGGTGGCCAAATTATTGGCCTTCCAGCATCAGTCCTTCCAATGAATATTCAGGGGTGATTTCCTTTAGGATTGACTGGTTGGATCTCCTGGCAATCCAAGGGACTGTCAAGAGTGTTCTCCAGCACCACAATTAGAAAGCATCAGTTCTTTGGTGCTCAGGCTTCGTTATGGTCAATTCTCACATCCTTACATGACTACCCGAAAAACCATAGCTTTGACTATATGGAGCTTTGCCTTTGTTGGCAAAGTGATGTCTCTGTTTTTTAATAGGCTGTCTAGATTTGGCATAGCTTTTCTTCCAAAGAACAAGCATCTTTTAATTTCTTGGCTGCGGTCACCATCTTCAGTGATGTTGGAGCCCAAGAAAATAAAGTCTGTCACTGTTTTCATGTTTTCCCCTTCTATGTGCCATGAAATGAGGGGACCAGGTGCCATAATCTTAGTTTTTTGAGTGTTGAGTTTTAAGCCAGCTTTCTCTCTCTTTTTTCACCTTCATCAAGAGTCTCTTTAGTTCCTCTTTGCTTTCTGCCATTAGGGTGGTAGCATCTGCGTATCTAAATATCATCTGCGTTGATATTTCTCCCAGCAATCTTGATTCCACCTTGTGTTTTATCCAGCCCGATATTTCTCGTGATGTACTCTGCACGTATGTTAAATAAGCAGGGTGACGATATACAGGCTTGTCGTTCTCTTTCCCCAGTTTTGAACCAGTCTTTTGTTCTATGTCTAACACTAACTGTTGCTTCTTGACCTGCATACAGATTGCTCAGGAGACGGGTAAGGTGGCCTGGTGCTCCCATCTCTTTAAGAATTTTCCACAATTTGATGTGATCCACACAGTCAAAGGCTTTAGTGTAGTTATTCTCTGTATCTGCCTGTAATTTTTAATTTCTCCAAATTAAAGAAGAGCTAAGTATGAAATACTATGAGATCCCTCAAAATAGTGAGACTACACAAAGTAAGGTTTTGTTAGGACAAGCTTTCCCTCTGAAGAGAAAGGACGAGTTAATTTATCTCAAGTCAAACGATGTTCAGTTCAGTTCAGTTCAGTTTAGTCGCTCAGTCGTGTCCAACGCTTTGCGACCCCGTGAATCGCAGCATGCCAGGCCTCCCTGTCCATCACCAACTCCCGGAGTTCACTCAGACTCACGCCCATCGAGTCGGTGATGCCATCCAGCCATCTCATCCTCTGTCGTCCCCTTCTCCTCCTGCCCCCAATCCCTCCCAGCATCAGAGTCTTTTCCAATGAGTCAGCTCTTTGCATGAGGTGGCCAAAGTACTGGAGTTTCAGCTTTAGCATCATTCCTTCCAAAGAACACCCAGGACTGATCTCCTTTAGAATGGACTGGTTGGATCTCCTTGCAGAAAATAACACTAATACTGAGACATCAGTCTGGATTCACCAGAAAGCAAAGCCTGAGTCAAAGATGAGTATGTAAGTTATTTTGAAACATGACTCCAGAGAACGGAAGTGGAGGATTGTGGAGACTGTCACAGGAAAGGAAGGGAGGACAACACGAGCGTAAATTCTCAGGTCACTCATCGCGGTGGGCTGTGGGCAATGGGGACTCTCTCTCTGTCCAACAGGACTCTCTCTGGAGCTGTGGGAATAACTCTGGGAAGTGTCTCCATCTGTGCCCGTTGCCAGTGACCAAGGGCTGCCTCACATTCCATGGGTATCAGGGAGGCGCCTGTGGTGTTTGAGATACCCTGGGTCCAAGGCTAATGATACACCACGAGGTGGAGGCAAGATCCTCCCAGGTGGTCCCTGCACCGAGCTTGTTATTGCCTTAGTTATGGGAGAAATGCAGGCGGAGTGGATATGAGGGAGGCAGGCACACGGAGTGCCTGGTTGGGGATAGCATTTCCATTTCCCCAGGTAATAAGAAGTCTGCATTGAAATAGTAAGGAGGGAAGTCAGAGACTGGAAAATGCTTCCAGGCTTAAAGGATATGAGCTCCAAAAAGAATTAGGAAGGAAGGAAGGATGGCTGACTTCCCCGGAGACTATTGGAAATGTTCCAGAAGTATCTTGCCACAAGGATAGGGCTGAATGGAAGAAGAAGGACGTCTGAGCCACTTTCTTGACAAGCCAACAATTTTGAGAACTTTAATTATAATTGTAGATTCTCTTTTTCTTCCCTCTCTCCTTCCCTCCACCCATCCTTCTTTCCTTCCTTTTTGTCTCGCAAATCTCTTCAGTCCTTTTATACCACAGTCTTCTTTTCTAACCTGTATTCTGAATCCTATTCAATTTAAACTCATATTTATAACAGAAAGTAGGTTGATAAGTCTTAATAAATGAAATAAGAACTTTCTGTTCTTAATAAACAGAAAGTAGGTTGGAGAGTCTTAATAAATGATTCGAGGCAATGTAGGCAGATATTTTATCTGATTCCTTCACCAACAAGTGGTCCTAGAAAACAAATCAGTTTTTCTTATCTTCAGCACTGAAGTGTTATAATGTGAAATCCATTCCTTTAATAAACAATGTGATTTTGGTCCATTTATTTACTAAAGTTAAATAAACATTTTAAATATCTATGATGTGCTTTTTTTCTTTTAAAATTAAGTTTAAAAGCTTTTAATTTTCTTTTTGTCATTTAAAAATATTTTACAAATTTACATTGTAAGTTTCTCCTCTCCCTTTTCGTGCCCTCCCTCCACTGCTCCAAGTAAAATTTATGCCTTTGGCTTTTATTTCTTTTCCCCCCACCAACATAATATAATGACATTAAAATATTTTTTAATTGCAGTATAATTGTTTGGGCTTCCCTGGTGGTGCTAGTGGTAAAGAACCTGCCTGTCAATGCAGGAGACATAAGAGACATGGGTTTGAGCCCTGGGTCAGGAAGATTCCTTTGGAAGAGAGCCTGGCAACCCACTCCAGTATTCTTGCCTGGAGAATCCAAAGGACAGAGGAGCCTGGCAGGCTATGGTTCATGGGGTTGCAAAAAGTCGAATACAACTGAAGCAACTTAGCATGCATGCATTATTGATAACAGTATTATATGTTATAGGTGTCCAATACAGTGATTCACACTTTTTAAAGGTTATAGTCCCTTTATAATTATTATAACATATTGGCTATATTCCCTGTGTTGTACAATACATCCTTATAGCTTATTTATTTTATGCATAATATTGTAGTTTGTACCACTTGACTCCCTCCCCCTCTCTTTTCCCTGCTGATAAATACTAGTTTGTTCTCTATATCTGTGAGCCTGTTTCTTTTCTGTTGTATTTGCTTATTTATTTTTAAGATTCCACAGGGAACATGATTCCTCCAGCTCTGTTCTTCATTCTCAAGATTTTTTGGCTACTTGGGGTCTTTTGTGTTTCCATACAAATTTTAAAATTATTGGTTTTAGTTCTGTGAAAAATGCCGTTGACATTTTGAGAGGAATTGCACTGAATCTGTAGGCTGCTTTGGGCAGTATAGTCATTTTAGCAATAATAATTTCTTCCAGTCCAAGAACATGGTATATCAGTCCATCTGTTTGTGTTGTCTTCAATTTCTTTCATCAGCATTTTATAGTTTTCATGTTTTTTACCTCCATAGATAGGTTTATTCCTAGGTATTTTATTCTTTTGGATGCAAGGGTAAGTAGGATTATTTCCTTGATTTCTCTTTCTGTTAGTTTGTTGTTAGTGTGTAGAAATGCAACAGATTTCTGTATATTAATTTTGTATCCTACAATTTTACTGAATTCATTGATGAGCTCTAGTAATTTTTTGGTGTCATTTTTAGGATTTTCTATGTATATAGTAGCATGTCAGCTACAAAGAGTGACAGTTTTATTTCTTCCTTTCCAATTTGAATTTCTTTTATTTCTTTTTCTTATTGGATTGCCATAACTAGGACTTCCAATACTATGTTGAATAAAGTTGGGTTAACGCTGGCCTAATTGGCTGGTATAGTTGGGTCCAGGAGTCTGCTTATAGGGCCCAGGGGTCCCAGAGCAGGTGCCATATCTTTAGTGAGGCAAAGATTGCCAGACACAGTTGTAGATAGGGCCTGGGGCATCCTGATGCTTGTGTTGGCCTGCTATCAAATGGGCCTGGCATCCAGTCATTCAAGGCAGGACTTGACCAGGTTCTCAGGCTGTGGGATTGTGATTTTCTTCAGTTCAGTTCAGTTCAGTCGCTCAGTCATGTCCGACTCTTTGTGACCCTATGAACCACAGCATGCCAGGCCTTCCTGTCCATCACCAACTCCCAAAGTTCACCCAAACTCTTGTCCATCGAGTTGGTGATGCCATCCAGCCATCTCATCCTCTGTCATCCCCTTCTCCTCCTGCCCCCAATCCCTCCCAGCATCAGGGTCTTTTCTAATGAGTCAACTCTTTGCATGAGATGGCCCAAGTAATGGAGTTTCAGATTCAGCCTCAGTCCTTCCAATGAACACCAAGGACTGATCTCCTTTAGAATGGACTGGTTGGATCTCCTTGCAGTCTCAAGGGACTCTCAAGAGTCTTCTCCAACACCACAGTTCAAAAGAATCAATTCTTCAGCGCTCAGCTTTCTTCACCGTCCAACTCTCACATCCATACATGACCACTGGAAAAACCCTAACCTTGACTAGACGGACCTTTGTTGGCAAAGTAGTATCTCTGCTTTTCAATATGCTATCTAGGTTGGTCATAACTTTCCTTCCAAGGAGTAAGCGTCTTTTAATTTCATGGCTGCAGTCACCATCTGCAGTGATTTTGGAGCCCCCCAAAATAAAGTCTGACTCTGTTTCCACTGTTTCCCCATCTATTTGCCATGAAGTCATGGGACCAGATGCCATGATCTTCGTTTTCTGAATGTTGAGCTTTAAGCCAACTTTTTCACTCTCCTCTTTCACTTTCATCAAGAGGCTTTTTAGCTCCTCTTCACTTTCTGCCATAAGGGTGGTGTCATCTGCATATCTGATGTGAGTGATATTTCTCCCGGCAATCTTGATTCCAGCGTGTGTTTCTTCCAGTCCAGCGGTTCTCATGATGTACTCTGCATATAAGTTAAATCAGCAGGGTGACAATATACAGCCTTGATGTACGCCTTTTCCTATTTGGAACCAGTCTGTTGTTCCATGTCCAGTTCTAACTGTTGCTTTCTGACCTGCATACAGATTTCTCAAGAGGCAGGTCAGGTGGTCTGGTATTCTCATCTCTTTCAGATTTTTCCACAGTTTATTGTGATCTACACAGTCAAAGGCTTTGGCATAGTCAATAAAGCAGAAATAGATGTTTTTCTGGAACTTTCTTGCTTTTTCCATGATCCAGCGGATGGTGGCAATTTGGTCTCTGGTTCCTCTGCCTTTTCTAAAACCAGCTTGAACATCTGGAAGTTCATGGTTCATGTATTGCTGAAGCCTGGCTTGGAGAATTTTGAGCATTACTTTACTAGCGTGTGAGATGAATGCAATTGTGCAGTAGTTTGAGCATTCTTTGGCATTGCCTTTCTTTGGGATTGGAATGAAAACTGACCTTTTCCAGTCCTGTGGCCACTGCTGAGTTTTCCAAATTTGCTGGCAGAGTGAGTGCAGCACTTTCACAGCATCATCTTTCAGGATTTGAAACAGCTCCACTGGAATTCCATCACCTCCACTAGCTTTGTTCGTAGTGATGCTTCCTAAGGCCCACTTGACTTCACATTCCAGGTGGCTCTAGGTGAGTGATCATACAGTTGTGATTATCTTGGTCGTGAAGATCTTTTTTGTACAGTTCTTCTGTGTATTCTTGCCACCTCTTCTTAATATCTTCGGCTTCTGTTAGGTCCCTACCGTTTCTATCCTTTATCGAGCCCATCTTTGCATGAAATATTCCCTTGGTGTCTCTAATTTTCTTGAAGAGATCTCTAGTCTTTCCTATTCTGTTGTTTTGCTCTATTTCTTTGCATTGATTGCTGAGGAAAGCTTTCTTATCTCTCCTTGCTATTCTTTGGAACTCTGCATTCAGATGCTTATATTGTTCTTTTTCTCCTTTGCTTTTCACAGCTATTAGTAAGGCCTCCCCAGACAGCCATTTTGCTTTTTTGCATTTCTTTTCCATGGGGATGGTCTTGATCCCTGTCTCCTATACAATGTCACGAACCTCTGTTCATAGTTCATCAGGCACTCTATCTATCAGATCTAGGCCCTTAAATCTATTTCTCACTTTCACTGTCTAATCATAAGGGATTTGATTTAGGTCATACCTGAATGGTCTAGTGGTTTTCCCTACTTTCTTCAATTTAAGTCTGAGTTTGGCCATAAGGAGTTCATGATCTGAGCCACAGTCATCTCCAGGTCTTGTTTTTGCTGACTGTATTGAGCTTCTCCATCTTTGGCTGCAAAGAATATAATCAATCTGATTTTGGTGTTGGCCATCTGGTGATGTCCATGTGTAGAGTCTTCTCTTGTGTTGTTGGAAGAGGGTGTTTGCTATGACCAGTGCGTTCTCTTGGCAAAACTCTATTAGCCTTTGCCCTGCTTCATTCTGCATTCCAAGGCCAAAATTGCCTGTAACCCTAGGTGTTTCTTGACTTCCTACTTTTTCATTCCAGTACCCTATAATGAAAAGGACATCTTTTTTGGGTGTTAGTTCTAAAAGGTCTTGTACTTCATAGAACCATTCAACTTCAGCTTCTTCATCATTACTGGTTGGGGCATAGACTTGGATTACTGTGATATCGAATGGTTTTGCCTTGGAGACAAACAGACATCATTCTGTCGTTTTTGAGAGTGCATCCAAGTACTGCATTTTGGACTCTTTTGTTGACCATGATGACTACTCCATTTCTTCTAAGGATTCCTGCCCACAGTAGTAGATATAATGGCCATCTGAGTTAAATTCACCCATTCCAGTCCATTTTAGTTCACTGATTCCTAGAATGTCGACGTTCACTCTTGCCATCTCCTGTTTGACTACTTCCAATTTGCCTTGATTCATGTACCTAACATTCCAGGTTTCTATGCAGCATTGCTCTTTACAGCATCAGACCTTGCATCTATCACTGTCACATGCACAACTGGGTATTGTTTTTGCTTTGGCTCCATCCCTTCATTCTTTCTGGAGTTATTTCTCCACCGATCTCCAGTAGCATATTTGGCACCTACCAACCTGGGGAGTTCCTCTTTCATATCTTATCATTTTGCCTTTTCATGCTGTTCATGGGGTTCTCGTGATTTTCTTCAGTTCAGTTCAATCGCTCAGTCGTGTCCGACTCTTTGCGTCCCTGTGAATCGCAGCACGCCAGGCCTCCCTATTCATCACCATCTCCCAGAGTTCACTCAGACTCACGTCCATCGAGTCCGTGATGCCATCCAGCCATCTCATCCTCTGTCATCCCCTTCTCCTCCTGCCCCCAATCCCTCCCAGCATCAGAGTCTTTTCCATTGAGTCAACTCTTCACATGAGGTGGCCAAAGTACTGGAGTTTCAGCTTTAGCATTATTCCTTCCAAAGAAATCCCAGGGCTGATCTCCTTCAGAATGGACTGGTTGGATCTCCTTGCAGTCCAAGGGACTCTCAAGAGTCTTCTCCAACACCACAGTTCAAAAGCATCAATTCTTTGGCACTCAGCCTTCTTCACAGTCCAACTCTCACATCCATACATGACCACATCTGTGCTATTCCCTGGCAGGTGAGGCTGGTCCTGAAGGTAGAGCAGGATCCCTAGAGCACAGGGCCAGGGCTCAGGGGATTGGGGCTGGTGCCTGTCCGCTTGTGGATGGAGCTGGATCCCAGGCCCTCTGGTGGGCAGGGCTCTGGAGAGCAGCAGCTGTGGACTCAGGGGTCTTAAAGCAGCCTGTCTGCTGCTAGGTGGGCTGTGCCCCATGCAGCTAGTTGCTTGGCTTTAAGCAGGTGTCTCAGCTGGTAAAGAATCCGCCTGCAATGTGGAAGACCTGGGTTCAATCCCTGAGTTGGGAAGATCCCCTGGAGAAGGGAATGGCTACCCACTTCAGTATTCTGGCCTAGAGAATTCCATGAACTCTATAGTTCATGGGTTGCAAAGAGGCGGACATGACTGAGCGACTTGCACTTTACTTCACTTCAAGCATCCCACATCTGGTGCCTGCAGGCTTTTGGGCCAGAGTGGGGCTGAGTCCTGGTGCTAATAAGCTAGAGGGAGGATTTCAAAATGGCACTTGCCAGAACCAGTGTTCATCTCATAGAAGGAGCTCCCCAAAATGGCTGCCACAAGTATCCATGTCCCCAGAGTGAGCTCCAGGTGCCTGCAGCCTTTCATGGAGACTCTCCAAGATGAGCATGTAGGTCTGACCCAGGCTGCTATCAAATTACTGCTTCTTTCCTGGGTCCTAGATCACATGAAACTTTGTGCACACCCTTGAAGAGTGAAGAAGTCCCTTTGGCACTCCTGAAGGTAAGCCCCACTGGCTTTCAAAGTCAGACACTCTGGGGGCTCATCTTCCCAGTGCAAGACTGCTGGGCTAGGAAGATGACATGGGGCTCAGACCTCTCACTCCTTGGGGAAAACCTCTGCAATCATAATTATTCTTTGGTTTGTGGGTTGCCTACTCTGGTGCATGGGACTTGACTGTATCACATCTCTGCTGGTCCTACCTGTTTCATTGTGGTTCCTTCTTTATATATTTTCTTTATTTGTAGATCTTTTCTGGTAGATTCCAGTCTTTTTCAGTGATGTGTTTCTCAAGTAGTTGTGATTTTGTTGTGCCTATGAAAGGAGGTGAGCTCAGGGTCTTTCTACTCTGCCATCTTCTGTCTGATAGCTTTTATCAGACATGATTTCATGACATTTTCCACATACTAAAAACTGTCTCAACTTATCTAATTTAGGTACATTTGGGAACTTTCCATGTAAAATGTCACACATGAATTTTATTTATGAATATGTAGATGTTATTTAGATATCATCATAATCTACAGGGTCTGAAATGATATGTGAGGGTAAGGACTATATTAATAGTATGTGGTCATAAAAGTATAAACATTTAAACTAATTAAGAAAATTCTGCATGGCAAAACAAGCAACAGTAAAATCCCCAAACAAAACTTACACACACACACACACACACACACACACAGACATCTGCTGATTTCCATACTCTATACTTGGGAATTGGCCAAGGCAAGATAGGAGACACACTCTTAAATGTCTTTGGCATCTAGATGGATAATCTAAATAGATAAAACATTAATAGGTAGCTATGGAGACTGCAGTGAGCTGCAGAGTGCACACCACACCCAAAGATACTTACCAATTTTATCTTTCCTCCTGCAGCGGGAAGAGGTGCCAGCATAAACAGTATGAGGACAGGCAATATGTGGAAAATTGAAAGTACTTGGGAGTTAGGTAATACATGGAAAGGAACGATGAAAAGTATAAAGAATTTTAAAGACAAATGCTACCTCTATTATGCAAAACCAGGTGACCACTTCATTTTAAGAGGCATCTGGTAGTCTCAGAAGCTCTTGAAGCCTTATAATCTAGTTAACAGGTGGTGCTAGTGGTAAGGAACTTGCCTTTCAATGCAAGAGATGCAAGAGATGTGGGTTCAATCCCAGGGTTGGGAAGATCCCCTGGAAAAGGAAATGGAAACCCACTCCAATATTCTTGCCTGGAAAATTCCATGGATAGAGGAGTCTGGAAGGCTAAAGTCCATGGAGTTGCAAAGAGTCAGATATGACTAAGTGACTGAGCACACATATATACATAACAACAAATAATAAATTAATTAAAAATATATTTGCATTAAGTTCGTAGCTAAGAGGTAAAGCTAGGATGTACTGGTTATCTCCAGTAGTGATGGAAGAGACAGAGCTTTTCAAATCCATGACTTTGGCTTTTTGCTCTGGCCAAAGCTAGCATCTCCTCCCATCCTCCTGATGCACTCCCCCAGACACAATGGGT
This sequence comes from Cephalophus harveyi, assembly GCA_006410635.1. Taxonomy (NCBI): domain Eukaryota; kingdom Metazoa; phylum Chordata; class Mammalia; order Artiodactyla; family Bovidae; genus Cephalophus; species Cephalophus harveyi. The sequence goes on along the minus strand of SJYT01080116.1, from coordinate 318,800 downwards.
CCTCTTCCTTAGAACACATATTAGCAGATATAATGTTTGTCATTCTGGCTTCCATTTAATTTATTTCCAGGAAAGTTCAGACAGGATTTTATTTAAAAAATGAGGAGGAAAGGAGAAAGCATTATATGTCTGATATTATTCACGGAAACCAGACAGGTTTTATTTTAGGCTATAATTCATTTGAGAAGACAAAGAGAACTTTGACCTTAGTTCATTTAGTCTTGTTTTTAAAAACAGAAACATCATTTGCTTGCTTTTAAGGTGTTTTTGACTTCAGGCTTGGTCAAACATGACATTTTATTTCAGAGAAGAACTCATTTTGGAAGGCACCATGAAGTAGATATTAAGACATCCATGGATCTTAGTTCAGCCATTACTGTCTCTGTAACCTTGAGTTAGTTACTCTTTTTCATTAAATTTAAGTTTCTTTATCAACATCCCTGTTCAGTTACCTTAACCTTGCCTATATTTCAACTGGTAGTCTCTTCATTAATATATGGTTTTCCAACTTCAGCAGCTATTGGAATAGCCCAAGAAGCCTGGTTCCTATTACCAGACGTGGGAAATTTGAAAGTTCTCAAGTAATTCTACTGGGTGGCCAGGGTTGAGAGCCACTGTGTTCAAAAGTTTCTCAACTTGAAACATCTGATGTGAATTCTATTTTCTGCTTGGATTAATTCTTTTAATTGCTTCTTACATTTACTCCTGCTAAATACTCATTGAGATTCTAATAAGCTGTTGGAACAGATAAATTTTAAAAAATTTCCAGTTTTTAAGAATGTTAACTAATGTGTAGGAGATGCATTTAGATTTCAAATAGCATAAACCTTAACTTAAAGGATACACACTTTTATTTTTATTATATTTATATCATATATTGCTCTGATAGCATATTGTAGATGATAGCATATTGTAGATGAGTGAACGTCAACATTTTAGGAATCAGTGAACTAAAATGGACTGGAATGAGTGAATTTAACTCAGATGACCATTATATCTACTACTGTGGGCAAGAATCCCTTAGAAGAAATGGAGTAGCCATCATAGTCAACGAAAGAGTCTGAAATGCAGTACTTGGATGCAATCTCAAAAACGACAGAATGATCTCTGTTCATTTCCAAGGCAAACCATTCAATATCATGGTAATCCAACTAGTAATGCTGAAGAAGCTGAAACTGAACAGTTCTATGAAGACCTACAAGACCTTTTAGAACTAACACCCAAAAAAGATGTCCTTCTCATTATAGGGGACTGGAATGCAAAAGTAGGAAGTCAAGAAACACCTGGAGGAACAGGCAAATTTGGCCTTGGAGTACAGAATGAAGCAGGGCAAAGGCTAATAGAGTTTTGCCAAGAGAATGCACTGGTCATAGCAAACACCCTCTTCCAACAACACAAGAGAAGACTCTACACATGGACATCACCAGATGGCCAACACCAAAATCGATTGATTATATTTTTTGCAGCCAAAGATGGAGAAACTATACTGTCAGCAAAAAACAAGACCGGGAGATGACTGTGGCTCAGATCATGAACTCTTTATTGCCAAATTCAGACTTAAATTGAAGAAAGTAGGGAAAACCACTAGACCATTCAGGTATGACCTAAATCAAATCCTTTATGATTATACAGTGAAAGTGAGAAATAGATTTAAGGGACTAGGTCTGATAGATAGATTGCCTGATGAACTATGGACGGAGGTTCATGACATTCTACAGGAGACAGGGATCAAGACCATCCCCAAGAAAAAGAAATGCAAAAAAGCAAAATGGCTGACTGAGGAGCCCTTCCAAATAGTTGTGAAGAGAAGAGAAGTGAAAAGCAAGGGAGAAAAGGCAAGATATACCCATTTGAATGCGAAGTTCCAAAGAGTAGCAAGGAGAGATAAGAAAGCCTTCCTCAGTCATCAGTACAAAGAAATAGAGGAAAGTCTATAACAAAAGGCAAAAAGGCTTAGAGTGGCCAAAATAATGTTGAAGACTTAAAACAAAGTCAGAGAACTGAATTTACTCCACCTTCAAGTCTTACTATCAAAGTTACAGTAAGCAAGACAGCATGGTATTGGCAAAAGGATAGACAAACCAATCAGTAGAACAGAATAGAGAGCTTAGAAATAGACCTACACAGATACAGTCAATTGATCTTTGTCAAAGGTTAAAGATTTTTGAGGTCTCCCTGGTGGCTCAGACAGTAAAGAATCTGCCTGCAATGCAGGAGACCCGGAGACAGTGAAAAGGTTAGGGGCTGCAAAGGTTTGGGGATAGGGAAAGGAGGGATGAATAGGTGGAGCACAGGATTTTTAGGGCATTAAAATTATTCTGTGATACTATAATGGTGGGTACATGACTTTGTGCAGTTGGCAAAACTCAAAAAACCATACAATACAAAGAGTAAATCCTGAAGTAAACTATGGACTTTAGCTAATAATAATGAATGAATATTGATTCATCAGTTGTAGCAAACATACTACAACAAAGCAAGACATTAATAGGGAAAACTGAGGGCAGAAGGTGAACAGAGAATGTGACTGTAGTTTCTGCTCTTTTTTTTTTTTCTGTAAACCGAAAACTTTCCTAAAAAATAATGTCCATTAGTTAAACAAATACACCACAGAAATATCACAGGCCCCACTTAATGAAATTATTTCTCATCAGCATCTAAAATTTTTTAAAAAATTATTAATATAATCGGGTTGGTTAGAAATAGTCCAAATGATGGTGAGGTGGGGGAGCATTAATGGCCATTTGTGTCCATGGAATAGGAAGCTGTTATGAGCTACAGTGGGGAGAATATCCACAGACACAGTCTTACTAGGTTGGGCTGTATCTTGTCTTTCTCACTAATAAACAGATGTCCAGTCCAAATGCATTAGTGGAAATGTTGCCCTGCCTTTAGATTTTGGAGTCACTGGTAAGGCTAATTCTTGCAGAACTTGAAGTTGGGTAGAAAGTAGGAAAGATAAAATTTGTGGCAGATGGATGGGTCTCGAGAAAGTCTTCTCACATAGACTTCATTTTCCCCCAGCTGTAAACTAGGGCAAGCCAATGGATAATTTGAAAGTTTCCTCCCAATTCAAATGATAGGAATCTTTGATGTTTTGGGTACAGTAGGAAAAATGTTTAAAAGTATGTTTACGAGGTAATAAGTCTTGGGCTTGCAGTCATCACTCAAGAGTGGAATTTAAATTTTCTCAACTGAGCCCTTAAAAGCAGGAGCAGGCAAACTTGTTCGGTAAAAGTTTAGACAGTAGGTCTTTTGGTTTCATGGGCCATGCCATCTGTCACAACTATACAACTCTGGTGTTACAGTAGAAAGCTCTTACAGACCCCTATTGTTTTGTCAAGAAAAGAGAAGCTTATCCATTGGTAAGTGGAAGATGGATGAATTACTTTTAACTAGGGAGATCTAAGACTTTCTCAAGAGCTGAGGGGGCACATGTAAATTAGCTCAAGCCCTTTCTTTTGATATAAATACAAGCTTATTCATTGTGGTTCGTTATGTTAATAACAAGAAGGTGGTGCCTTAGAAAATATTTTTTAAATTCCTGTGGCTAAAATAAAGCAGAAATCCATTGTTATTTAGGTGAGGTTACAAAGAGCACCTCCACTCACCTGAATGACCCATATGGTCCAAGGCCCCACTTAATGAAATTATTTCTCATCAGCATCTAAAATTTTTTAAAAAATTATTAATATAATCGGGTTGGTTAGAAATAGTCCAAATGATGGTGAGGTGGGGGAGCATTAATGGCCATTTGTGTCCATGGAATAGGAAGCTGTTATGAGCTACAGTGGGGAGAATATCCACAGACACAGTCTTACTAGGTTGGGCTGTATCTTGTCTTTCTCACTAATAAACAGATGTCCAGTCCAAATGCATTAGTGGAAATGTTGCCCTGCCTTTAGATTTTGGAGTCACTGGTAAGGCTAATTCTTGCAGAACTTGAAGTTGGGTAGAAAGTAGGAAAGATAAAATTTGTGGCAGATGGATGGGTCTCGAGAAAGTCTTCTCACATAGACTTCATTTTCCCCCAGCTGTAAACTAGGGCAAGCCAATGGATAATTTGAAAGTTTCCTCCCAATTCAAATGATAGGAATCTTTGATGTTTTGGGTACAGTAGGAAAAATGTTTAAAAGTATGTTTACGAGGTAATAAGTCTTGGGCTTGCAGTCATCACTCAAGAGTGGAATTTAAATTTTCTCAACTGAGCCCTTAAAAGCAGGAGCAGGCAAACTTGTTCGGTAAAAGTTTAGACAGTAGGTCTTTTGGTTTCATGGGCCATGCCATCTGTCACAACTATACAACTCTGGTGTTACAGTAGAAAGCTCTTACAGACCCCTATTGTTTTGTCAAGAAAAGAGAAGCTTATCCATTGGTAAGTGGAAGATGGATGAATTACTTTTAACTAGGGAGATCTAAGACTTTCTCAAGAGCTGAGGGGGCACATGTAAATTAGCTCAAGCCCTTTCTTTTGATATAAATACAAGCTTATTCATTGTGGTTCGTTATGTTAATAACAAGAAGGTGGTGCCTTAGAAAATATTTTTTAAATTCCTGTGGCTAAAATAAAGCAGAAATCCATTGTTATTTAGGTGAGGTTACAAAGAGCACCTCCACTCACCTGAATGACCCATATGGTCCATTTCCTATGTGGTACCAGATGCATTACATTGATTGCTTAACTCCCATCCGGCACTCCTTTTTGTTTTGACTTTGCATTTTTAGCTTACATGTCTCTCTCTGAGGAGAACAATATGGTACTGGGGAGATTAAAGCTAAGATGATAAATGCTTGGGATTTGAGAATTGTTCTCCAAAGAGAAATAGAATCGGTACAACTTGCCCAGGAAAGATACAAATTTCAACATCTCTTTTAACACCTGCTCTTGTGCAATATATTATGGAAAACTGTGCCTAACACAGCATGGTTCTTCCATTCCCTGCCTCCTCCCAGGGAACACTAAAAGATGCTAGAAAATCCAAAAGGCAGAGGGAACCCCCAAACTTGGCTTCAAACTGGGACAGAGAAGCTAACACAGAGAGGGAGAAAACCTGCAAACAGCTAAATTACATCAACAGGCACCCATCACACCATCTTTAAGCCAAGGACAGAGAAACAGCAATGTGGCAAAAACATTATAACATTAATAAGTAATCAGAAAATTATGGAAAAGGTATTTCCTCTGCTTGGAATATGGGACCAATAAAAACCAAGTTGAAACTTGGGATTGTATTAATGCCTGGGGGCACTCGTGAGTCACAGCAGATGGTTCTTGGTCCTGTAATTAATTGCTCTACATGAATATGAGCGTTTTGTCCTTTAAAAATTTTAAATTCTGCCTTGTAACCACCATATGGTCCCCTGTCATCTGCACAGTTTTCTGTCACTTAAGCAATGACTTATTATTTATTGTACTCCAAAAAAATTTGCAGAGTGAATTGGTACGAGTAAAATTATTCAGTAGAAACCCGTTTCTGAAAGTGATTGCTGAGTGTCTTGGAGCATCATCTCATGTCCCTAAAACTGAAAAACTCACAAAGTAAATATTTACCACAAGCAAAGCACAGAGCAGAATTACTCTCATTTTCAACATCAGCTTCGTGGTGATACTCTGTGCTAACTAATTTTTCCTAATTTTGCACATGTTGAAGAAAAACAGCATAATTATTAAAATGCATGTCATCTCTTCGACTCCAGCAGCCTTGCACCCTTGGTTACCATGGACAAACACTTGATTGTTGTTCAGTTTTTCATCTCAGCTCAAGGAGGAGTGTGGCGGCTCAGTTCCAGAAAAGAACCCATGTGCTTGTCTTTCCATAGTCGTGGATCTACACCCTGGGCTCGCTTTGTATTCTGCTTCTTTCTTGTGATGATGGGTTTGTGAAGATCGGATAGCAAGTTCTTCCTTGCTAAACTCACAGCAAGGCTGTGGTTGTCCCCATGGGTCTCCACATCGTGATTTTTCAAGTGAACACTGGGTGATCTGAAGAAGCAAATATGATCTGACCTCATTTTGATACCAAGATGTGACATAGTTGCTCACAAAAAATGACCCAGGCAATTCCTTCACTTCTTTGTTTAGTAGAGGAACAACCACAGCTCATTTTCCCTTGGGGGATTCTTCCCTAGGACTGTTTTCCTCCCCGAGGTAATATAAACTGAATTTGAGGCTACAGTCTCATTCTGTGTGGTATTTACTGCATAATTGAGTTTCTCCGTTTTCCTTTGAAGAAAAGGGTAAGGAAGACGGGAGAGCGGAGAAAGGAGAAGAAAGCACAACGAAGAGCTGCATCTTTGTCAACCTGGACATGAGGAAGGGGTCCCTCCAAGGACACAGCTACTTTTAATTCATGTCACCATCATGCGAGTGGTACACTGAACTTCTTCCATGGGCGCAGTAGAGACCATGGCACTTCTGGAGAATAGGATAAATAACTCTTGAAGATATTATCCACCCAGGTGGCTGGGTCACCTCTACCAATAGCCATTGACCAGAACATGGGAAACACACACACACAACTGATCATCAGACAGCCAAAGAGGAGAAAGGTTGACTGAGAACCATCGTCTCTGGAACACGATGGCCAGAGAAAGAATGAGAGGTGCTGGCTGGGTTTGGAGAAGCTTCTGGGCTTGGTTTGGAGGCGTTTCTTTCTCGTTTCTTCTTTTAAAAAATCAATGACACCAATAAGCCTCTTTGTTGCTGTTTAGTCTTTAATTTGTGTCCGACTCTTTTGCGACCCCATGGACTGCAGCCTGCCAGGCTCCTCTGTCCATGGGATTTCCTAGGCAAGAATATTGGAGTGGGTTGCCACTTCCTTCTCCATGGAGGAGTTTCCAACCTTAGAACATCCCCCAAATAAGGGAGAAGTGGGTGAACATATCCTGAGGATCCTCACAAATGGTCCTCTTCCTATCACCTGCTACTGAGAAAAGGTGTTAAACCAGGAAAAGGTACAAAGAAGCCCCTCAGACTGGCAGCAGGGCCAGGGTGGGCTGGGACAGTTGAGGCCTTCCAGCTCACCGTTCATGTTTCTTCAAGCTGAGAGGAAAGTAGAGAAAAGGCAAAGTGATTACACTTGCAAAGAGCTAATATTCCTCATTAATAAACAAACACCTATGGGAAGGGAAGAGAAAAAAGGAGCAAAAACCATCCACTCCCTGAAGGAGAGATGGTGAAGGATGAAGACATGCTAGGAGTGAGGCTTCGGGCCCATCCTGGGAGGGGAGAGACCCACAGGAGCCAACAGAGATAGAGGAGAAGGCTCCCAAGGTGGCAAAAGGAGGCTGTTTCCCCAAGCCTGAGGATCAGTCCACAGTGACAAATGGCACTGGCACATGATTTAACCAAATTGCAGAGCATTGGGAGCGGGAGAGTCTCAGCCAGCTGAGCTTCCCCATCCTGAAGTGGCCACTCCCCAGGAAGGCAGAGGACACGGGGTGGCCATGTCCCATCTTAGTGCCCACTGGGAGGGTGCCAGCATCATTCAGGGGATGGTGGCAGGACATTAGGACCCATTTCAGAGATTAGAGCTGCCTCAGGGAAGCGAGACTTCACAGGCCTCTCTTTTCTCTTAAACCTTCAGAAACGACAAGGAACTTAAGAACAGATTTGGAAATTCCAGCTTAAATAACATGAGAACACCTCTAATGCCAAACCTCAATCTTGTTGAATTGGGATACCTGAAAGTGAAAAAGTGAAACTGTTAGTTGCTCAGTTGTGTCTGACTCTTTGTGACCCCACAGACTGTAGCCCACCAGGCTGCTCTGTCCATGGAATTCTCTAGGCATGAATACTGGAGTGGGTAGCCATTTCCTTCTCCAGGGGATCTTCCTGACCCAGGGATCGAACTCAGGTCTCCTGCATTGCAGGCAGATTCTTGACCACCAGGGAAGACACCAGGGAAGCCCAGGACTCTTTAAGGCAGTAGGAATTCAAAAACTTTGAGAATATGGTGTGAGCAGACTTTATATGCAGCTGGGAGAGCAGGAAAAAAATGGACCTAACAAGCTGGTGCTCCCAGCCATGTGTCAATTGGCAATGTGAGTCAAGTTTCACAGACAAATTTGATGAGAAAACCGTAGAGGAAAAGCTCTTTGAGAATTCAGTACTGTGATGGCTACTGTGATCAACAGCAGAAATGAAGACAATGGTGGGTAGGACCTTTTCTTTCTGGTTGCCATGGGAGCTCGAGGAACAGACAGCAAACCAAGCACGGTGCATATATTGTTTAATTAAAGTCTTATCTTCCATGTTTGCAAGATCTAGGTTAGTGGCTTTCGACCTATTTTGTTCTGGACCATGAGTAAGAAAGGCATTTTCTATCACACATGCACAAGTTAGTAATACTAGCAAAGTTTTCATTTAAAAATACATACTCATACTACAGATGATGCATTCTGAGTGTTACTGTATATTTCTATTCTATTTTTTAAATGCAGCTGTGGTGATAAGACCTCAAAATGATCCCTGATGGTCTCTACCTCCTAGTGTTCCCACCTTTGTATGGTTTGATTGTTAGTATAAAACTTTGCTAGAAAGGGGGGAAAGTAGAAAAATGCACAAAGAAAATGACTTGAGTAAGCAAAGAAATGAGATTGGCTTGGGGTTCTTATGGTTAGTTTTGGAGCCCAGGTGCAGGCTCATACATGTGGGCAGGGACTCTGTGGTTTGAATAAATCTCCTTTGGCCCCACACAGGGGAAGGGAAAGGGGTGGGGCTTGATGTTATCAATAGTCATATATCAAAAATGGGGTCAGAGACTTCCCTGGTGGTCCAGTGGCTAAGACTCTGCTCTCCCAACGTAAGGGGTCGAAGGATCAAGGAACTAGGTCCCACAAGCTGCAACTAAAGATCCTGCATGCCTCAACAAAGATTGAAGATCCTACCCTCCACCAAATAAATAAATAAATAAATTTAAAATGGGGTCAGACTCTTACTGTATCTCTAAGGCCAAGAATTTGATTTTTCCTCAAAAAAATCCCTGAACAGAAAAGTAAATGAAAAATTTGAAAAACCATATTTGAAAGCTTCCATAGAGTGTGGATGCATTTCCAGAACAAGGGACAGCCAAAGTGTGTAATTACTGGGGGCTCAGTCATCATTATAACAAAACCATCAGCCATCTTACTTTCAGTGAACTTGTTATCTGGGATCAGATGGAGCGCAATGTAACATTTAGTGAAAAATAAGAAATCTCTTTGAATTTATGGGTTGAAGTGCAATAAGAACATCCTGAACTGTCTGATAAAGCCAACAAGTTCTGCTCAGTAGCTGTGGCTCCTGGGCTCCAGAGCACAGGCTCGCTGTTGTGGCATTGCCCTGGGGGATGAGGCATCTCCCTGGACCAGAGATCAGACCCATGTCCCCTGCATTGGCAGGCGGATTCTTAACCACTGGACCACCAGGGAAGCCCTGAGGACAGTATTCGTTTTTAATGCAGCAAAAATGAACACATTCACTGTCACGGAAAACTGGAAGATTCTTCCCTGAGGAAATGGAAGCCAAAAACTTCTTGACTCAGAATCATCAGTTAAACAGCAGGCAGGGGTGAGATCTGGACTTGAAAACAAGGAGATTGATGATGAAAGGTGCATCGCTCTACCTAGTTCTCTGGCATTTGTCAGTGACTCAGACAGTAAAGAATCTGCCTGCAAAGCGGGAGACCTAGGTTCAATCCCCAGGTAGGGAAGATCCCTTGGAGAAGGGAATGGCTCACCCACTCCAGGATTCTTGCCTGGAGAATTCCACGGACAGAGGTGCCTGGAGGATTCCCAAAGAGTAGGACATGACAAGTGAGTAACACTTTCACATTTTTTCAAGGAGATGAGAGCAGCCTCCCTTAAGAAACTCAGGGAACCCAGAGGGTCCCAAATGAGGACCTTATCAGCCTGCTCCAGTGTGGTGCTACATTATCAGACCCGAGGTGATCTTTCAACAAGCAAAGTCATAGATTTTAGAAAATCCAGCTTTCTCTGCAGTAATGCCTCCTCTTCACCACTCCTAATGCAGGAATGTCAAGCAATTTTTAGGTGCATGACTCACAAATATCAAAGAACAGTCAAATGTAGGACAGGAAAAGTTTTTTTTTTTTTGCTCTGTCCTCTTAGATTCAGGGGTTGCTCAAAAATCAAACTGATAAAAGAGGTCAGTAAGAGGGGAAAACAGTTTATTTGCACATGCAATGTGCATGCACACAGGAGAATTCAGTGATGTGTAACTCAAAGAGGTGGTTTGAATTTGGAATTTTTACACCCTCTTAACAAAGAGCAATCAATTTCTGGGGAAGTGACAAAATGAAGGAAAAGGGGTGTGGGCTCTTAGGGGTGGTAAAATGTGGGATGATAGATACACAGAATGGAGAAGGAAATGGCAACCCACTCCAATATTCTTGCCTGAAGAATCCCAGGGACAGAGGAGCCTAGTGGGCTGGCGTCTATGGGGTCACACAGAGTCAGACACGACTGAAGCGACTTAGCAGCAGCAGCAGATACACAGAAAAGTTAGTGAAAATGATGGGATATTTCAATAAGTCTTGTCTGTGCAGGCCCAACTCAGGGTAAACTTTCTGTCTCTAGTGATAACGGTTGCTTGGTTGGGAAAATGGGAGAAGAGATGGGGAATATCTTCAAAAGGGAAATTTATATCCTGCCTTCTGGCAGAAAGGAGAGGATAGAGGACCTTTCCTCAGTCTGTTGGTTCTCAATTGCCTTTTGCTCAAAATAATTCTTATGTTAAAGGGCATATTTTGGGGTGGTGTATTCTAATCTCCTTCACAAGAATAACCAGATATTTGAAAATATCCTATAACACAAAAGCAAAAAAGAAAACAGAAAAGAGAATGGAACACAGAATAAATATCAACAATGTGGAGAGCAAAAGACAACTTCAGAAAAATCTGCAATTAATATGTTCAGGGATATAAGACACAATAGCTCAGTTCAGTTCAGTCACTCGGTCATGTCTGACTCTTTGTGACCCCATGAACTGCAGCATGCCAGGCATCCCTGTCCATCACCAACTCCTGGAGTCTACCCAAAACCCATGTCCATCGAGTCAGTGATGCCATCCAACCATCTCATCCTCTGTCGTCCCCTTCTCCTCTTGCCCTCAATCTTTCTTAGCATCACGGTCTTTTCAAATGAGTCAGCTCTTCACATCAGGTGGCCAAAGTATTGGAGTTTCAGCTTCAACATCAGTCCTTCCAATGAACACCCAGGACTGATCTCCTTTAGGATGGACTGGTTGGATCTCCTTGCAGTCCAAGGGACTCTCAAGAGTCTTCTCCAACACCACAGATCAAGAGCATCAATTCTTTGGCCCTCAGCTTTCTTCACAGTCCAACTCTCACATCCATACATGACCACAGGAAAAACCATAGCCTTGACTAGACGGACCTTTGTTGGTACAATATTGAATCTATAAAACAGGAACCTTTTCTTTGTGAAAAGAAAAAATAAAGAGTAAGAAAATGCTAAGTAATTAAATATATAGTGAAAATTAGGACTTCAGAAGCAGCTTTGGACAATAATGTCAAATCAGTCTTTGAGAAGGTAAAATAAAAATTAATGAATTCATGGAAACAAAATGAGTGGATAAGTCTGGGTTTGATTGATGGGTATTTGACTAATGGGTATTTGAGAAAATGAGGCAGTTGGAGAAACTTACCAAAGAATCATACATATGAATTTCTCCAGAAGGGAAGGACTTGACTTTTCAAACTGAGAAGGCTACCAAGTTCTTCCATCAAGTGAAGGGATAGTTAGGGACTTTGGGAAGGTTATATATTTTAAATGGTGGTTAAGAGCATCCCAAGATAGTCCTAAAGGCAAGTCCCAGGACCACTGATTGGCAGCAGTTGAGAGAACAACAAATGCAGATTCAAGGAGGAAGAGCATTGCAGGGGGGTGGTGCAGAAATAGAGAATAGAGCCCACATATAATTCAATCAAATGATCAGATTATATGCAAAGTAGACAACTTCAGTGAAGAAGCTGGAGGGTGAGATAAGATAAGGATAAAGAAAAGCACAGCAAAGAAAAAGATGTGGAAATTATTAGCTAAGAACAAAAAATTTGTAATAATGAATGATATATAACTTGACTCATGGAGAATAGAATGTAATGGCTACAAATATGAAAGTACCACAAACCAATTTAACTAAAAAGATGTTTAATGTATTGGGTAGTGAGAGAGGGGGAAAGGTGGGGGGTAGAAATTGGATATCCAAGTCCTCATCTCTCATAACAAGACAATAGATAGAGGGAACTTTGATGAGTCAAGACACAGTAGACCTGATAAGTAATAAGAATTTACTATTTAGCACAGGGAATTATATTCAGCATCTTGTAATAACCTATAATGAAATATGATCTTAAAAAAGTATAACTGAATCACTTTGCTGTACATCAGAAACTAACATAATATTGTAATGAACTATACTTCAAAAAAAAAAAAAGGACACAGTGGATCCATTTAAAGAGTCCACCAATGCTAAGTGTTTAAAAAACTGCTCCCACCAAAATTTCTAAAGACAAGCAGACATTGATTGCTGATATATCAGGACCACAATATTCCACCCAGAGTAGGGAGGAAGATCTTCCATGAAGGTCTTATGCACTGTGACTGTGGAAATTAAGTGAACAGCAAACTGTCTAAAGCATCACTTGCTCAAAGAAAACACTTGAGCAGCAAAGAATCTCTACACACAGAACATCTGGTGCACTTCCCTTTATTTATCTATGAAAAGATCAAAGCAAACAAATAGAACCCCACAAACACATACAAATAACAAAGAAGGCCCATAATTTTGGAGTTATTCTCTCAAAACTAACTTAAGTGCTTCTTTCTTCCTATCACAAATGGCTCCCATGGCAAATTCACTTATCTGTGGGAGCTCACTTATCTCACTCTCTGCCTCTATGACACACTGAGGCAGTAGATCGAGTATTTGCTCCCAAGTTTTTAATCCCTCCTTCTGCATGAGACCCTGTGGTACAGAAAGTGTGCTTCCCTGCTCCATGGCTTTGCCATGTGACTTGCTTGACTAATGAAATAATACCAGAGGTAATACACGCAGAGGTCTTCAATGTTCTTGTGCAATTCGGTTTGTGCTCCAGTGATCTACCATGAGAAAAACATGTGTCATGTTGTTACTGAGCCAAGGAGACTGAAAACACATGGGCAGAATGGCAGCCAGCCTAACACTTGAGGTCAGACCAGCTGACCTGAAGCTGAAAGAAGAGCCAACCTACAGAATCATAATGAAGAAAAAATGCTCGCCTTTGTAAACCATTGAGATTGAGGATATTTATTACATAATACTGTAGTAGCAATAGCTAAGTAACACAAATGGGAAACGTGTGGACTTCGGAGTTAGAGACATCTGGGATCTATTCTTGACTATGCATGCACCCACGCATGGATACAAAAGTCTGCCTGTATAGTGTTTCCATTCTGAGTCTCTTCCTTCTAATATCATTTACTTGTGTATGTTGAACCAACTGTGCATTCCTGGGATAAATTCCATTTGATCATGACACATAATCCTTTTTACATATTGCTAGATTCAGGTTGCTAGTATTTCACTGAAGATTGTTGCATCTATATTCACATCCGTGCATACATGCTGTCGTTTCAGCCGTGTCTGACTCTTAGTGACCCCATGAACTATAGCCTGCCAGGCCTCTCTGTCCATGGGGATTCTCAGGCAAGAATACTGCAGTGGGTTGCCATGCCCTCCTCCAGGGGATCTTCCCGACTCAGGGATCGAACCAGCGTCTCTTGTGTCTCCTGCGTTGTCAGGAGCCAACCTGGGAAGCCCAACTGTATTCATGAGGGGTGTTAAAATACAGCTGTCTTTTCTTTGTGATGTCTTTACCTAGTTTTGGGATGACAGTGGTACTGGGTCATAAGTTGAGTTAGAAAGTATTCTGTACTCTTCTATTTTTAGAAAAAGTTTGTGAAGGAGTGGTATTAATTCTTTAGACCTCTGATAGAATTTACCAGTAAAGCTCTCTAGGATTGGGCTTTTCTTTTGTGGGAAAGGTTTTTATTACTAGATTAATCTCTTTACCTTTTATGAATCTATTCAGATTTTCTAATTCTTATTAAATCAATTTTGATAGTTGGTGTCTCTCTAGCCATTTGTCCATTACATCTAGGCTATCTAATTTGTTACTGTATTAGATTCCCACTGTTGCCAAAATAAATCAACTCCAATTTATAAATGAAAACAACAGAAATGTATTAAACTTATTATTTAATAATTTTGTAGTTTAGAAGTCTGACATAGGTCTCACTGGGCTATAATTAAGGTGTCAGCAGGGCTATATTACTTTCTGGAGGTTGGAGGGGAGACTCTAGCTTCCTCTTCCAGCTTGCAGAGGCCTCCTGCACTTCTTGACTCAAATGCCTCTTCCTTCATCTTCAAAATCAGCAGTATTTGATAATTTCCTTTTCATTTTGCCATATCTCTGTTTCTCCACTTCCAACCTGGAGAGGTCCACCCCATTTAAAGACTTAATGTGATTAAATTGGCCCACATGCATCACCCAGGATAGTCTCCCCATCTTAAACCTTAACCTTCAGTCAGTCAGTCAGTTCAGTTGCTCAGTCGTATCTGACTGTTTGCAACCCCATGAACCACAGCACACCAGGCCTCCCTGTCCATCACCAACTCCCGGAGTTCACTCAGACTCACGTCCATCGAGTCAGTGATGCCATCCAGACATCTCATTCTCTGTCGTCCCCTTCTCCTCCTGCCCCCAATCCCTCCCAGCATCAGGGTCTTTTCCAATGAGTCAACTCTTCACATGAGGTGGCCAAAGTATTGGAGTTTCAGCTTTGGCATCAGTCCTTCCAATGAACACCCAGGGCTGATCTCCTTCAGAATGGACTGGCTGGATCTCCTTGCAGTCCAAGGGACTCTCAAGAGTCTTCTCCAACACCACAGTCCAAAAGCATCAATTCTTCGGCACTCAGCTTTCTTCACAGTCCAAATCTCACATCCATACATGACCACAGGAAAAACCATAGCCTTGACTAGATGGACCTTTGTTGGCAAAGTAATGTCTCTGCTTTTCAATATGCTATCTAGGTTGGGCATAACTTTCCTTCCAAGGAGTAAGTGTCTTTTAATTTCATGGTTGCAATCACCATCTGCAGTGATTTTGGAGCCCCCCAAAAATAAAGTCTGCCACTGTTTCCACTGTTTCCCCATCTATTTGCCATGAAGTGATGGGACCAGATGCCATGACCTTCGTTTTCTGAATGTTGAGCTTTAAGCCAACTTTTTCACTGTCCTCTTTCACTTTCATCAAGTTCCTCTTCACTTTCATCAAGTTCCTCTTCACTTTCTGCCATAAGGGTGGTGTCATCTGCATATCTGAGGTTAGTGAAGTCACATTTAAAAAATCCCTTGCCATGAAGTATTATGTATTCATGGATTCCAATGATTAAGAAAAGACATATTTGGGGAGAAAGGAACCATTATTCTGCCTACCATAGCTGGCATACAATTATTCATAGAATTCCCTTATAGCCCTTTTTATTTCTGTACTATCTGTAGCACTGTCCTCTCATTCTTTCCTGATTTTAGTTATTTTAATTCTACTCTTTTTTCCTTTGTAAATCTAGCCAAAGTTTTGTCAATTTTATTAAAGTTTAAGAACAATTTTCTATTCTTTCATGTATTTCTGCTCTAGTTTTTATCATTTCTCTTCTTATGCTAGCTTTGGGTTTAGTTTGTTGTTCTTTTGGTAGTTTCTTAAGGTGATAGTGTATGTTACTGATTTGAAATCTTTCTTCTTAATTCAGTATATGCTTTTATGGTATAAACTTAATGCTCAGAATGGTTTTAGTGGCCTCTAAAAAGTTTTATTTTTATTTATTTATTCATTTATTGGCTGTACTGGGTCATTGCTGCATTCAGGCTTTCTCTAGTTGTGGCAAGAGGGGGCCAGTCTCTAATTGCAGTGCTCAGACTTCTTATTGAGGTGAATTTTCTCATTACAGAGCACAGGCTCTAGAGCGTAGCCTCTGTAGTTGTGGCTCAAGGGCTTAGTTGCCCTGAAGTGGAATCTTCCAGGACCAGGGACTGAATCAGTGTCCCCTGCATTGCTAGGTAGATTCTTAACCACTGGACCACCAGCAAAGTCCTCTCATAAGTTTTTGTATATCGGGGTTTCTTAAAATTCTCTCTTTGCACAGATATAAAGAACAGGCTTTTGGACTCTGTGGAAGAAGGCAAGGGTGGGATGATTTGAGAGAGTAGCCTTGAAACATGTATATTATCATATGTGAAATAGATCGCCAGTCCAGGTTCGATGCATGATACAGGGTGCTCAGGGCTGGTGCTCTGGGATGACCCTGAGGGATGGGATAGGGAGAGAGGTGGGAGGAGGGTTCAGGATGGGGCACACATGTACACCCATGGCTGACTCATGTGAATGTATGGCAAAACCCACCACAATATTGTAAAATAATTAGCCTCCAATTAAGTAAATTTAAAGAAAAGAAAAAAAAAAAGATTCTCTTTTTGTCTTTTCACAGTTTGATTATGATGCTTCTAGATGTGGATCTCTTATCTTGAAGTTTTTTAGTTTCCTGGATATGCTCATTAATACATTTTCTACACAATTTGAGAAGCTTTGGTCATTTTTCTCCAAACATTCCTTCTTCTTCTTTCCTCTTTTCTTTTCTTTTGGAGCTCCCATTATGTGCATGTTGGTATATCTGACGCTATCCCACAAGTTCTAGGTTCTGTTCATTTCTCTTTTTTTCTTGTTTCTCAGACTGGATAATCTCAATTAACCTGTCTTCATGCTTGCTGATCATTTCTTCTGGCTGTTCAAATTATTTGTTGGAATCCTATCATCAAATTTTCATTTCAATTGTTATAATTTCAGCTCCAGAAATTTTATTTGTTCTTCTTCTTAGCATTAAAAAAATTTTGTTGGTGTTCTGTATTTGGTGACACATTGTTCTCAATCTCCTTTAGTTCTTCAGACATGGTTTCCTTTAGTCTTTGAACTTATTTTTAAAAGTTGACTTAAAGTTTTGTCCAGTAAGCCCAACATCTGGAGATTCTCATGAACAGTTTCTACTGATACTTTACTTACAATGTATGGGCTATGTCCACCTAGTTCTTTGTGTGTCATCTAACATTTGTTGGAAACTGGACAATTTAATAATATAACATCGTAACTTTGGTAATCTGACCCCCTTTCCTTTGTGTTGTTGTCAGACTTTCAGTTGTCTTTGTCAGACTTTATTATTGTCACTATTTGTTTAGTGATTTAATTGAAATAATTCTTTAAAGTGTGTATTCTTTGGCATGGGTGGCCATAGAATCCTCTGCTTAGTTAGCCTAATGGTCAGCTAATATTTGGGCAAAGAGTTTCTTAAATGTCTTGAACCAATTAATCTCCCAGGATTTTCTGGGAGATTAATGTGTGCATTGGGGAATCCCTTAAATGCCCCAGTTGGAAGTTTAAAACTCTGCTTTGGCCTTCACTTCTTGTTTACACAGTGTCTTGAGGTCAATCAAAGGTGAGACATTGGGGCTTTTCCAACTCTTTCTTGGACTTATGCCTGACTGTGGACGTATGTGTGGGCTTCCAGAATTCCAGGATTGTATTGGAGTTTTTCAAAGCTCCCTCTGGACATCTCATTAATCAGTCTTTCATTTTAAGTTTTTGACTCAAATTTTACAAGGATGTATAACCTAATGAACACATTGCTAGGGCATTGCGTAAAGGCAAGTGTATAGAGTGGTAAAAATACAGTTGACTGGCTAGATACCCACTTTGGTTTGTTCATCAGTGGTAGGAAGAATAGAAGGAGTCATCTTTTATGAGTAGAGACCATAGCCTATGATGAAAGAACAGGAAAAACAAAGGTGGAAAGGATGAGAAGACAAGAAGGACCTGGTCCCAAGAAACTCACTGTGAAGCAACTTCTAGCGATTAGTGTTCTGTGCCTCAGATGTTTGTCTTTGAGTTAAATGAACTTTGCCTCTGATTGCAGTCAGCTAATTCCAAAAAGTTTCCTTTACTCAGTCTTCCCTTTCTTTGCCTTACATTTTAGTCTCTAAGAAGGAGATCAGGGTCAGAATATGGAAGATTGTCCATATCTCTGAACAATGTGTTTCCCTGTTTGTGTAGGCAACACAAAACATTTTCTCCTTCTTTATCATTTTTGCTGATTGATTGTCAAGAGAGTAGTGGTTGGAAGCTAACAGGAGGAAGGGGTAAGAGTGTGGAGTCATGGATATATTTCATTATTTGCATAGATTCTATGAAATCTTCTATACGGATGGAAACGTCATCTGGAAATAAAGCTGTGTCTTCTTGCACTGACTGGAAATACCAGAGCAATGGTAAGTGGAAGGATGAGAACAGGCATAATGTTGGCTTCATAGGATGAGAAGACATCACCACCTCGAGTTTTCTGAGATTGTGTAGGAGTGATGTTACTTTCTCTATAAAAGTTTTGTAGAATTCACAAGTGAAACCATCTGTGCCTCAAGTTTTCTTTGTGGGAAAATTATTAACTAGAAATTAAAATTCTTTTATAGACACAGGCCTACTCAAATTATCTGTTTCTTCTTAAGTGATCTTTGATAGTTTGTGTTTTTCCAAGACTTTGTTCATCTAAATTGTCAAAATTATTGGCAAAAAAATGGCAAAAATATTCCCCAATTATCCTTTTAGTATCTGCAGAATCTGGTCTGATGTCACCTCTCTCATTACTGATATTAGTTATTTTTGTTTTCTCTTTTTTTCTATTCAGTCTCCCAGAAGTTTTCAGTTTTACTGATTTTTCTCAGAGAATTAGCTTTTGAATACATTATTTTTACTCTTTTTTTCCTATTTTTTTATTTCAAAAATAAGGTTTATTTTTTCTTCTGTTTGGCTGCATTTTAATTCTTTTTTTTTTTTTTAGTTTCCAAAAGGTAATGGCAGCAGTAGGAAACTTGATATAAATTTTGGAATCTGGGAGTAAGGTTCTGCTATTATCAATCATCACAAACTTAGTAGATTAAAGCAATACAAATTTATCATCTTACACAAATGTATTATCTTATCTTACCTTTTATGGAGGTAGAGGTTCAAAATGGGTCCACAGGGCTATGTTCCTTCTGAAAATGCTAGGAAAAAATATCTTTCTTTGCCTAGAAAAGCTTCTACAGACTACTTACTGTAATAACCATATTTTCTAGTTTCCATATTTGATCCTCTGATATCTTGAGGCTGTGCTGACCCTGGAGGGATGTCCTTCCCAGGGCTAGTCAACTCCTGGAGATATTATGGGACTCTTCTGCAAGCACTCCTCTCATATGTAAGCCAAAAAATCCAGAGTCCACACTTCAACTACCTACTTGATCAGCTCTCACAATCAGACCCATTACCTGCCTGCCCTAATCATCCCAGGGCCAGGTGCCAGACAATCAGGACAGACCTGACACCTCAGAGAACCTGTTGAAATGATTCAAACTTAGAGATATTACTTTGTCAACAAAGGTCCATTTAGTCAAAGCTATGGTTTTTCCCGTAGTCATGTATGGATGTGAGAGTTGGACTATAAAGAAAGCTGAGTGCCGAAGAATTGACACTTCTGAACTGTAGTGTTGGAGAAAACTCTTGAGAGTCCCTTGGACAGCAAGGAGATCAAACCAGTCCATCCTAGAGGCAATCAGTCCGGAATATTCATTGGAAAGACTGATGCTGAAGCTGAAATTCCAATTCTTTGGCCACCTAATGTAAAGAACTAACTCACTGGAAATGGCCCTGATGCTGGGAATGATTGAAGGCAGGAGGAGAAGGGGACAACAGTGGATGAGATGTTTGGATGGCATCACTGACTAGATGGACATGAGTTTGAGCAAGCTCCAGGAGATGGTGAAGGACAGGGAAGCCTGGCATGCTGCAGTCCATGGGGTGAAAGAAGAGAGTGGAAAAGTTGACTTAAAACTCAACATTCAAAAAACTAAGATCATGGCATCTGGTCCCATCACTTCATGGCAAATAGAAGGGGAAACAGTAGAAGCAGTGACAGATTTTATTTTCTTGGGCTCCAAAATCACTGCAGATGGTGACTGAAGCCATGAAATTAAAAGATGCTTGCTCCTTGGAAGGAAAGCTATGACAAACCTAGATAGCACAATAAAAAGTGGAGACATCATTTTCTCTCAGCTTACTAATATTTTCTTCTGAAATGTCTCATCTACTGCAATGGTCATCTGGTATGTTTTTCAACTCAGTTACTGCAATTTTTGTCTCTAGAAGTTTGATTTGGGTCTTCTATGTCTCTACTTAGCATTTTCAATCTGTTTTCTCACTTCTTGAACATATGGAATACAGTCAAAATTATTGTTTTAAAGTCCTTGCTATTCATTCCATCATCTGTGTTATTTTGGAGTCAGTTTTGGTTCATTGATTTTTCTCATCAAGATGGGTTGTATTTTCCTGTTTCTATGCATATCTGGCTATTTTTTACTGAATGCTAGACATTGTGATGGAGAAGGCAATGGCACCCCACTCCAGTACTCTTGCCTGGAAAATCCCATGGACGGAGGAGCCTGGTAAGCTGCAGTCCATGGGGTTGCTAAGAGTTGGACATGACTGAGCAATTTCACTTTCACTTTTCACTTTCATGCATTAGAGAAGGAAATGGCAACCCACTCCAGTGTTCTTGCCTGGAGAATCCCTGGGATGGGGGAGCCTGGTGGGCTGCTGTCTCTGGGGTCGCACAGAGTCGGACACGACTGAAACGACAGCAGCAGCAGCTGCAGACATTGTGAATTTACCTCATAGGTTGATGAATATTTTTGTGTTCCTATAAATATTTTTGAGCTTTGTTCTGGGATGTGATTAAGCTAACTGGAAAGAGTCTGAGCACTTCTGGGCTTCATTTTAAGATGTGTTCAGCAGAAGCAGAACTGAGTTTAGTCTGGGATTAATTCCTCCCTACAGGGGTAAGACCCTTCTTAATACATTACCCAATGTCCTTTGAATTGTAAGATTTTCCCCTCTGACTTTGGGGAACAAGCACTGTTTTGGGGCTGTGTGCCCTGTGAGGCGCTGTTCTCTATAGTATTTTTGGATCACTCTTTCCCCATCCTTGGAGAGTTTCCTCACGCTTATGCCTTAGGCAGTACTCTGCTAAATATTCAAAGCATCCTCTGCAGGGTCTCTTCCTGTGTAGCTTTCTCTTCTCCAAAACTCTTATTATTAGTTTTCCCAGGCTCCTGCTGCTGCTGCTAAGTCGCTTCAGTTGTGTCCAACTCTGTGCGACCCCAGAGACGGAAGCCCACCACATTCTTCTGTCCCTGGGATTCTCCAGGCAAGAGTACTGGAGTGGGGTGCCATTGCCTTCTCCGTTCCCAGGCTCCTGGCTCTGCTTAATTCAGAGAGACCATTAGCCTCCCCACTGCCCCTCTAGGCAACATAGCTTAAAACCTCTCTAAGGGCCATAAGTTGGAAAATCATGGGGCTCTCCTTATTTTTTCCTACTTCTTTGGGGATCGTTATCTTTTGTTGTCTGATGTTCAATGTCTTAAATTTTTTTGTTTCATGTATTTTATCCTTTTTCTTAAATTTAGTCCTTAGGGTAAACCTGGCCACTGTTAATCCATTTTAAGCAGATTAAAGTCTATTTTAAATTCCTTTTAGTTTCACATTGTCTTCTCCATTTTCAGAGGCATCTGCCAAAATTCCTTTGAATTCCCATGATCTCTCTTTGAATAGCAAACCTAAATGGCTACTTATCTTTAACACTGGGAATATTAAAACTATTATAGTCAAAACTCATTTTCATATGTCAATATCAAGCTTCTTTTAAATAACAGTATTATTTTCTTCCTTAAACTTCTCATATTTCAATTTTTCTCAAAAAGTGCTGTGAAGCTACTCTTAAAGGTGAATCATGGAACTACGCAGCAAAGACCAAGGACTAGGACTATGGCTTTGTTGTAGTAAAGGAGTATCACTCTCGTACCTCTTTATAAAGCAGAAGTGTTGCTATCAATATTGTGACTGAATTTGCCATGGTAGTGTTTTCAAAAGTGAAGTAAGTAGTACTTTAGTATTTTTAAACTTGTGGAATAATGTACCAAAAAAGGCATGCATCACTGTCCTCCAGGATCCTTTTTTTCTTGGCTGCGCTGGGTCTTCATTATGGTGTGTGGGCTCTCCAGTTGTGGCTTGAGGCTTGTGGGATCTCAGTTCCCTGACCAGGGATTAAACCTGTGTCCCCTGCATCGAAAGACAGATTCTTTTCTTGGTAGTAGTGCCGGGTCTTGGTTGCTTCGAGTGGGCTTTTCTCTACTCTCTAGCTGCCGTGCGAGGGCTTCTCCTTGCAGCGGTTTCTCTTGTTGCCGAGCACGGCTCTAAGGCACTCAAGCATCAGCAGTTGCAGCACGTGGGCTCAGTGGTTGTGTTTCCTGGGCTGTAGAGCACCGGCTCAGTAGTTGAGGCACACGGGCTTGGTTGCTCTGTGGCATATGGGATCTACCTAGATCAGGGATCGAACCCGTGTCTCCTACATGGCAGGCAGATTCATAACCACTGGGCCATCAGGGAAGTCCCATCTCCAAGATTTTGAAGACCAAGCAAATATAACAGCATGTCCCATTGTTTGAATCGTATAGACTTATATTCCATTATTCTCCTCTACTAGACAAATGGCATATCCTTCATCTTTTTGGTAAAGTTTGGGGTTTTGTATTAATAAGGTACATTTAAGAATTTCCATGACTGAGTTACTGACTCCCCCATGCTTTCTGATCCACCACCGCCCCCACCTCTGTGCTCTCTGCTTCTCTTAGATGAGCTTCCCCCACACCTCACCATGGTGCTCCGTTCATCTCACCCTTCCTTAGAAAGCCTGTCCCAATACCAAATCCAGGAAACTTCCAAAATTTGTCTTGGCCTCAACTCAGCTTTCCCTCTGGAAATTCCACTATGTATTCTTTTTTTTTTTTGGCCACATCACATAGCACGTGGAACTTCCCCAACCAGGGATCAAACCTGTGCCCCTTTCAGGGGAAGCCCAGAGTCATAACCACCCGGCCACCAGGGAAGCCCTATATATTCTTGCTTTTTTTAATTCAGTTGCTTTTATTTTTTTTTTAATTTAAATTTATTTATTTTAATTGGAAGCTAATTACTTTATAATATTGTATTGGTTTTGCCATACATCAACATGAATCCGCCATGGGTGTACACATGTTCCCAATCCTGAACCCCCCTCCCACCATATAAGAAAGGAATAGCCAGTCTAGGTTCGATGCAGAATACAGGATGCGTGGGGCTGGTGCACTGGTATATATTCTTTTTGACAGTTTTCTGTTGCACCTTTACTCACCTTAGTTTGTTATCTATTTTAAAGATCCTCTAGGTAGAATGACCACCCACTTAGTGGGATACAATAAGTCACCCCTCTCAGCGTGATATTTTTGTCTTTGAAAAGCAGAGTTTCTTATAGGAACCTTATCAATCACACAGTAGTTACAAGAATGTCATATATAATGATGCATACAATCTAAACAAGAGAAGCTATTTAAGAATTTACATACTGTAAAAATATGCACATTAGAACTTAGCCATGTGGAGAGATACAAGCAGCGGGAAGAGTAGTTGATTTGGGTTGAAGGCCCATATGCAGTAATATTGTTTTTTCTTCCTATATATATTTATATGAATAAACTTATTTATTACAATGAATAGCTGCCACTAACAGATACAGGTTCTGCACACACATCTAAATACACAAGAGTAAATGATGGCCTGCTGCATGTACAGTTCCAAGTGGGTCTGTGATCCTGTGATAGCCCTCATGAAAATAGTAGGTAATAGTACCCCAAGCAGGTAAGTAGGAAGCACTAGTTATTTATCCTAGTTTTAATTTGAAACTGTTTAACTTTTGACATTATTATCTGTGAAGAACATGTTTTCTTTTATTGTTTTAAAAATTGATATGCATGCAGAGTGGGGGAATTTTGATGGTTGCTCGAACTAACAGTGATAGCTGAAATATCCTTAAAAAGACTTTTTAATGACAGAATTTATTCACATATTTAACGTAGACCATGGGTCATCTATAGTTTCAAATCTAAAGATGGAGGAAGTGTATTGGGATTTTAACGCATTTAGTTTTAGCATCCTGTAGTTTCCTACCTTTGTCCCAGAGAATGAAACCCATCTAACTGCTTCTGTATTCACCATGCAGGCACTATTTTGAGCTCTTAAGAGAATATTCAAAACAAAAAGTGTACTTTCTCTTCCTCTGCACTTTTTGAGAAACTTGACCAAATTTATAAATTATTCAAGGTTCCTGTTGAGCAGTGGTGTTTTTCTGTGTTACTGTCTAGAGAACAAACAAAATGAGAACTTCGTGAGAAAAGTGCTGACTTGGAATATATGTTAGCAAGCAGGAACCCTGGACAGCAGCTCAATTTTCTCATTTACAAAACACCCCCATTCACTCTGCTTTTCACCAAATATTAAGGCAAAATCCTAGGGGATGGGAATTGGCTATACCTAACAATTTATGCTTAAAAAGATCCTCCTAAGGAGATTTCTCTAATCAGGGAAAATCCCTTCTCTAAGAATTTGGCAGGTTCTGTGAACCAAGAGGGAAGACTTAATGTCTCTATGGATGCTTAAATTACAAGTTCTTTTGGGGAAAAAGACATTAAAATAACTTGAAGGTCTATTTCATTGGCAACTTAGAATTTTATTTTTAAACTTCTAAATTTGAAAACAAGACAGTCCAGGTTGAATAATAAAGTTTCCCAACGTTGAATGTGCTCATCTGGAGCTAGTTTTTTGCCTGAAGTACAAAAACTAACTTTCTAAAACTCCTAGGTAGGGACAGTACTGTTCTGATGATCTGTGATTAGATGAACTGATCAATCTCAGTCAGTAACACCCCTTTTTTATTCCTTGGTAAGGGTTTAAACTATAGAAAAGATTCACTGTTTTAGTCTTACATAGACAATTTCATTCTCAAGTCTCCTGAGAGGCGTATGCCATATACAAGAATCCATATTTATCCTTCTCACTTACATACACTTCACAAATTGGATGGACACACTCATTATGTCTATTCACTATCAGGAAGAAGATGATTAGCATTGAGCTGTAAGTACATTCTAATTATCTTGAAGAGCTCACTCATGTTGACATGATCAGGCACCAGGAATTTTGTTTTATCCAGGACCAGAAGCTGTTTCTCAGCTTTGTATTTTTCTATTATTACCAAGGTTTTGGTAGGATGCTGCTCTGGGATAAGTTGGATATCTTCTACTCTTCGTTTGAAGGTTCTGAGCTGTTAGAAGTTTTCCTCCTGCAATAGCATCTTCTCTTGTGTCTCCTCAGCCTGCAGTCATTCCACTGTATTTTATTTGTACCTTTAAAAATCTTGTTTTAGAGTCTTTATTTGTATTTTTTTGGTTTGTTTTTGCTGTTTTGCATCTGGAGCAGCAATTCTCAAACTTTATGTGCATCAAAATCACCCCCAAAACTCGTTAAAACAGATTGCCTGACCTCATGCCCAGAGTTTCTAGGGTCCAAGAACTTTGATCATGCTCTCAACTGATGATGTATGGTACAAGGAAACACTTTGAGAACCAGAAGCTTCGACTAGACCCACAGTCTAGGTCCTTTGAAGGCAGGGTCCATGTCCCTGCATGGACCTTTCATTCATCTTTTATTCCACACAGTATCCACCACAGTGACTTGTAAAGAGCTGTTCGGTAGGATGGCTTCATTAGTATTGAATTTCTGGACTTCAAAGGTGTGTCATAGAAATTTCATACACATTAACATTCTAAGGAAGAATCAGAGTTACAGTGAAGAATCCACAGAGTGAAGGAGAGCTCGTGATCCATTCCTAAGTCGGCCTGCATCATCAGTGAATAAAGCAAAAGGGGAAAGTGTAAAGCTGGGTAATTTTCAACGTCAAACAGGCAGCAAGTGTTAGAGTAATTATTTTAGTTATTATGCAAAAAAGTTTTCCTTAACTATAGCCTATTTCCAAGTGGTTAATAAATTCAGCAAGAGCGTTTTATTAATTACTACTAAGAAAACCAATAGAATTAATGTACATCCGAAAATTGTCAGACATGGAAATTAAAAAATCAGAGACCACCATGAGATGGGCAGTGGATGCCTGGCTTTGAGTCCCAGCTGTGTCCCTGATGCCCGTGTGCATTCAGGTACTCAGTTTCTTCTTATGTAGAATGGGTAGCAAAACAATCATGTCTGCTTTTGAGAGATAAGTCCTCAAAACAGTACCTGGCACACAGTAAGTGTTGGCTAAACAAAACAAAGCACTAGTAGAGAAATGTAAAGTGGTGCAGCTGCTGTGAAAAACAGTACAGAGATTCTTCAAAGAATTAAAAGTAGAACTGCCATATGATCCATCGATCCCACTTCTGGGTACTTATTCAATAAAAATGAAAACAGGATCTCAAAGAGGTATCTATACCCCCATGTTCACTGCAGTATTATTCATATTAGCCAAGGTATGGGAACAACCTAAGTAATCTCAGTGGGTAAATGAATAAACAATGTGTGGTAACTATATACAATATAGTATTATTCAGCCATAAAAAGCAAGGAAATCCTGCTATTTACAACAACATGAATTGACCTTGAGGGTGTAATGCTAAGTGAAATAAATCAGACAGAGAAAGTCAAACACTGTAAGATCTCACCTACATATGGAATCTAAAACAACAACAGCAAGTCAAAACAAAAACCAAATTCATAGAAACAGAGAAATGGTGGTGGGTGAAGAAGTGAAAAGGTTCAAACTTTCAGTGTTAAAATAAATAAGTCCTGGGGCTATGTGTATATAGCACAGTGACCTTAGCTAATAATAACTTATTGTATATTGGAAAGTTGCTACGACAGTGGATCTTCAAAGCTCTCATTAAAAAACAACAGTAAAAAAATAAACTAACATGGAATCTTCTCAGGTTAGTCTATGCCTTTGGTGATCACATTTTGTCCACCTGAAATTTAGAACAAGGATGATAGATACTCAGGCCACTCCTGGTAAGAAAAGCCTTTCCAAAAATTCTGTGATTCTCTAAACCAGGGTTACAGAAGCCACCGACAGTGTTTTGTATACAGAGAATGTTCTGGACACCCCAGGTTGTCTGGTGTTTGTATCTGTGTATTCCCAGCTCATCTCTTCCATTTCCCCCCAAATATCCTGCCACCCCAAGAATGGAGAGAGAATGAGAACAGGAAAGATAAAACTCGTGTCTTCATCAGCTTTTCCAGTCATGATGTGAGTGGATTTTTGTGGAATGGAAGTAATTTCATGGTAATGTTCCCCACTGGAACCCAAGAGAGTCTCCATCTTGGACCTGAAGCTTCAGGGTGTTGGTTAGTGTGTATAAACAGAATAACCAACGGAAACCCAACCAACACACAGGCAATCTCTCAGCAATGTTCTTCCTTTTAAAACATGTTAATGTTTCCACTGAGAGCCCTGGAATTTACTGTACATTTTTGCTTCTGCTTCTTATGGCAGCAAAGGGAGGCACTTACAAGTAAGGGACTCATAAAGTGCAAGAATCACTCAGAGGTGATGTTTATCCAGCTGGACTTCTGCAGTGAGAAACACAATTCAAGAACACAACTGAAGGCAAGGAGCCAGTCCCAAATTATGGATGCAAAGATTGGACAAAGGCAGCAGAAAGGGAAAAGATCATGTGTCAGACTGCTAGTCTTCCGGCTATTTCTCATCTGTCAGCGTTGATCCCACTCATGGAGAAGGCAGCCGGCCCCCACAAGAAGCTCCAGAAACTGCCTACACCATCCTATCTTCTTCATGCTCGTACGCTCTGTCCTGCCGCCCTCCCTCCCTTCTTTCCTCCTTTCTTTCTTTCGTTCCTTCCTCATCCCCTTCTTTCCTCCTTCCTTTCTTCCCTGCCTTCCTCTCTCTCTCCTTTCTTTCTTTCTGGATTTCTTTCTCTCTTTTTTACCCTTCTTCCTTTGTCTGAGCTATTTCTCTTGTTATAGAGATTTCCAAACATACACAAAAGTAATGAGAAACACATAACAACCCCCCAGCTATCACCTGCCTCAGGTATATCAACTCTCTGCCAGCCTTGCTGTCCTAGCTCTCCACCCCAACTCTCCCTGCAGCCCAGTGTCTGCCTGCAGCATTTAAAAATAAACCCCCAAATGTCACTCTTACATGTGTCATTATGTGTCTCTAAGAGAAATTTACTTTTTAAAAACCTAACCAAGCTTCCCTGGTGGCTCAGTGGTGAAGAATCTGTTTGCCAATGCAGGAGACATGGATTCGATCCCTGATCCAGGAAGATCCCACATGCCATGGAATCCTGATCTAGGAAGAACCCACATGCCGCGGAGCAACTAAGCCAACACCACAACTGTTGAGCCCTGGACAGCCCGGGAGCCACAAATACTGAAGCCCAAGTGCCTAGTGTCCATGCTCCGCAACAAGAGGAGTCACCGCACGTGACAGCTAAAGAAAAACCTGCACAGCAACGAAGACCTAGCACAGTCAAAAATAAATAAAGTTTATTTTAAAAAACCAAACAAGCTGAAATGCATTAGCATGCTTTTCAAAATTAGCTATATTTCCTTGAGATCAGTGTATTTAAAAAATTCTCAAAAAGTATTTTTATAGTTATTTTGTTCAAACAAACTCCAATCAACCTCTACATGGTGAATTTAGTTGAGAAGTTTCTTAGGCTTTTTCATTGTGTAATACTTCCCTTCTTGTTTTCATGCCTTAGGTCTGACCTGCCCAATTTCCCAGTCTAGGTTTCGCTGAATTGTATCCTCATGGTTGTCAAAAGTTCAGGAAAAAACAAACAAGCAAGCAAACAACAGAAGTAAAGCCAGTGAATCACTGAAGTAGTAATTAGTAAAAGGTACAGGGAATTCTGCTCAATGTTACGTGGCAGCCTGGATGGGAGGGGAATTTGAGGGGCCTGTGGGTATGTATATATGTACAACTGAATCGCTCTGCTGTCCACCTGAAACTATCACAGCATTGTTAGTTGGTCATGCTCTAATATAAAGGAAAAAGTAAAAAAAAGAGTTTATTGTGAGCAGACCAAAAAGACAGTCTACCAACAGGGAGCACTCAAACCCAAACATGGTATATTGTTGTAAAGCAGTGTGAAGGCAGTGACTGTTTATTTTTCAGAGTAATCGATTAAAACAGAATTTTCTTGAATGAAAAGGAATTGGTTAGTGGTTACATCATATCAACTGGGAGGAGCAGTTCATATTTTTTGCTTATGATTTTCAGAGGCATAAGCAACAAGTGACCCAGGTCAAGTTACCCTCACTTGTCCTACAAAATCAGCTAAATAAAACTTTGTTTGTATGACTAAACTGGTTTTGTCTGCAAGGGGAATTTTCAAGTCTGGTCTCTGTTTGAGTTTGATTTGAGCATGATTTAACTAACACATTCCTTTGCTCCCATAGTTTGGAGGTTTGTTTAGACTGGGTTATGAACTTTTCAGTGTGAGTCGTCCATAGGTGGTGCTGGTGGTTCCTTTTGCACCCCTAATGTTTTGTTACCCAGGTTTAGTGGATTTGAAATTAATCACTAGTAAGCTGAGGTATTGTCATCCTGATCCACTCATCAAATGTTTCCCATCAGCCTCATGTTAAGTACTTTCATTTATTGCCCAGATCTGTTTTTCATTCAGTCAGTTCAGTTCAGTCACTCAGTCATGTCCGACTCTTTGCGACCTGTGGACTAAAGCACGCCAAGCCTCCCTGTCCATCTCCAACTCCCAGTTTACTCAAACTCATGCCCATTGAGTTGGTGATGCCATCCAACCATCTCACCCTCTGTCATCCCCTTCTCCTCCTGCCTTCAATCTTTCCCAGCATCAGAGTCTTTTCAAATGAGTCAGTTCTTTGCAACAGGTGGCCAAAGTGTTGGAGTTTCAGCTTCAACATCAGTGTTTCCAATGAACATCCAAGACTGATCTCCTTTAGGATGGACTGGTT
Source organism: Cephalophus harveyi (assembly GCA_006410635.1). Taxonomy (NCBI): domain Eukaryota; kingdom Metazoa; phylum Chordata; class Mammalia; order Artiodactyla; family Bovidae; genus Cephalophus; species Cephalophus harveyi. The sequence continues at coordinate 288,780 of SJYT01080116.1, read as the reverse complement.
GGATCTCTTTGCAGTCCAAGGGACTCTCAAGAGTCTTCTCCAACAGCACTATTCAAAACCATCAATTCTTCAGTGCTCAGCTTTCTTTATAGTCCAACTCTCACATCCATACGTGACTACTAGAAAAACCAAAGCTTTGACTAGACGGAACTTTGTTGGCAAAGTAATGTCTCTGCTTTTGAATATGCTGTCTAGGTTGGTCATAACTTTTCTTCCAAGGAGCATCTTTTAATTTCATGACTGCAGTCACTATCTGCAGTGATTTTGGAGCCCCCCCAAAATAAAGTCTGACATTGTTTCCACTGTTTCTCCATCTATTTGCCATGAAGTGACGGGACCAGATGCCATGATCTTCGTTTTCTGAATGTTGAGCTTTAAGCCAACTTTTTCACTCTCCTCTTTCACTTTCATCAAGAGGCTCTTTAGTTCCTCTTCACTTTCTGCCATAAGGGTGGTGTCATCTGCATATCTGAGGTTATTGATATTTCTCTCGGCAATCTTGATTCCAGCTTGTGTTTCTTCCAGTCCAGCGTTTCTCATGATGTACTATGCATAGAATTTAAATAAGCAGGGTGACAATAGACAGCCTTGACGTACTCCTTTTCCTATTTGGAACCAGTCTGTTGTTCCATGTCCAGTTCTAACTGTTGCTTCTTGACCTGCATACAGCTTTCTCAGGAGGCAGGTCAAGTGGTCTGGTCTGGTTTTTTCATTAGTGGTTGCAAAATGGTTGTTGTTGTTGTTCTGAATTTATTACAGTATTGCTTCTGTTTTTTAGTTTTTTGGCTGCAAGGCATGTGGAATCTTAGCTCCCCTACCAGGACTGGACTCGTACCCCTTGCACTAGAAGGCGAAATCTCAGCCACTGGACCACCAGGGAAGTCCCTGTTCTGCATTTATTAGCATAACTTCTATAACTATTTGGTTAACCTGAAAGAGAATTTGTATAAGAAATGCAGAATCAATACATAATCCTTTCTCTTAATGAATTGTCAAAATAATTGTGAACCTACAGTGAAGATGACTTCCTTCTTTCTGTGTGTCATTATAAACACGTAGAACATATGTCTACTTTATTTCAATACATTTAGTCACTTATTGTCTGTGGCCCATCTTTCGCCTGTAGGGCTCCTCCAGTTTGGCTCTTGGACAGAGTTCCCTGGTTTTTGGCAACAGCCTTATTTTGGGCCACAGTACATCTCAGGATCATTTTGTACTGTACCTGCCCCAGAACAGCCATTTCTCTAGGAACTCTGGTTCCTGTTAGTGAAAAATAGCATTTGGAGACCACAGTCTGGGAACTGGGATTGGAAAGTGTGTGTGTGTGCCCACTGAGACTGTCTAGTCTTTGAATCTAGGTTTCTTTGCTGTTGTTTTTAACAGCACGTTATATAAGCTCACATTATAAGCTTATACTCACCTTTCCAGAGCAAATGTAGGATGTAGGTTTGTAGGATTTTAAGTGTGATGATAAGAATGTATTCCTTTTCTTACATTGAAATTTTTAGTTTCTAAAGATTCCTACATAATTATGTATTTGATCTCTTTGGTCTTTCTGTATCTCTGTGTATATGTGCATGTGTGTGTGTGTGTGTACACATGTACATACATGTGTTTTTCTATATATGTCTATGTGGATAGTTCAAATAGCAATGTCAATATTACTCTTAAATGTAAGAATCTAAAATGAAAGAAAAGTTTGTGAACTGAATGGCAAGAAGCCATAATGATAACAGTGTACTTGAAGTGCATGAAAAGTTTTTGCATTCAGTGAAAATGACAAAATCAAGAGGAATTAATGAGGATTTCAGTGTATGTTGGAGAAGGAAATGGCAACCCACTCCAGTATCCTTGCTTGGAAAATCTCATGGACAGAGGAACCTGGTGGATTGCAGTCCATGGGGTCGCAAAGAGTCGGGCACGACTGAGCGACTGATTTTTTTTTTTTTTTCAGTGTATGTACTTACCTGACTGTGAGATTGCTTTGAAACTAAATCTCTGAAGCCATGTTCTTAGAGGAGTCTTGCCACTAAGAATATTTAACAACAGACAGTTATTGGTGTCCAGGGTCTTAGGTAAGAAGAGACGGAAAGATCTTTTCATCTGCTTCTAGGAAGATTTACAGAGAATATGCTGACTGTCTTGATTTTAACTGTTTCTTGTAGGTTTGTAACTCCTTCCTTTTAACTTGGACCTAGGGGCGGCATGAAAGAAGTGAAAGTGAAAAGATGATTGTAACTTTTCCAATTTCCTCACTGTTCTCTAAGCTTCCTCACTTCTCTCAAACTCACCGTGGGTTGTTTTTAGAGAGTTTCAGCCTAATAAACATGATAAAAAGTCAAGCCAGTTTATACTCTTGCATTTGCATCTTAAAACCTTCTCTGATTTTATTAAAGAGGCATGTTAAAACCTTCCTCTGGTTATTTCCTTTCCTGTCAGCCATGTTTCATCTTATTCTGCTGTTCACAATATGCCCCAGGTTTCATGTCCAGGAAAAGGACCGCATGCTGATATACCCAGTTATATTTAAAGTGAATAGCCCTTGATTTGTTTAGTAATTAAGTTGATAATGGTATATTTTACTAAGTTTGTTACTTAATAAATAGGATGATTGGCACTTTTTATAAGCATTGCCAACTACTCTTGGAAAATATTAACTCATTATTTTAAAAAGCTGTTTTGAAATATTGACTACGGGATTAATCCTGAATTTTCCTGAGGATGATGATGCAGGTACCTGTTTGCAGCTCACTTGAAGTGGCCCCAGTTGTCAGTTTGGAAGACATGGAGAAAATCAGACAGGATAAGCTCATTTTTGAGACTGAATTATATGCCTACCTGCACTCTTCTTTCATTTAATTTCCCACAGCATCATGGTCCTAGGGGTAGAATTCTATCCTAAAGTAGGGATTGCAAAACATGAAAGGATTTGCTCACAGTCACAGCTAATAGGGGACAAGAGAGTTTTAATCCTGTCTTCATCTTGCATATACATATCCCTGCACCCCAGCTGCCTGTCCCTGAACCTGGCAGGAGAAATCCATCTGAGTTGAACCTTAAAGTAAAAGAATCCAGTTAAAGAGTGAGTGCGTGGGGTCAGGGGGTGTCCTATTTCCCGCTGACAACACAGCATCTTACTCAGAGTTAGGTTCAAAGCTGTGCTTATTGAATGGAAGAGGTTGATGAAAGCCAGATTCTCAGGACTTCAGATATAAATCTGTTATTCTCAACTGAGAGGTCCTAAAGTTTATTAATGCAATCTATATGTTGTAAAATTTTATCTTATGGCCTTTGCAATTTTGATCTGCTCACTGTAGCTCTGGTCCTTACTGTTTCACCTTTTCTCATATACAGAAATTAAAGCAAGAAAATTTTTAAAAATATTTTAACATTTCTTAAGTTGTGAGAATCTTAAACTAAATATATGAAGAAGTCAGTTGTTTACTCAAACAACTTAGACACTTGTTTGGAAACTGATATCGTCAGTGTCTGTGCTCATCATATTCTCTGATGAATGTTCTTTGTTCACTTTCAAAACTCGCCAGTCTGCCAAATATTTATTTGCTGGGAAGTTAGCATGTCTGGGAAGTAGCACATTCTTTTTGATTTAGGCATGGATAAATATTTTTTTAAGTCGGATATATATTTTTAAGAAGATATCGTAGTAAACCTGGGATTGAAATCTATGTATTCATTTCTCCCCTTATTTTTCCTATACCTTTAAAAGATTCCCCTTGGACACTTGAAGCAGGGGAGGTAGGGTCCATTGCCACAAAGGTGCAGCAGTTGACACAAGACATGTATTCAGGGCCCCAAAGAGACTCATGGCTGCCTGTAAGAAGGAGCTGGAATCCCTCTGCACCAGAGGCCTGGATGGAAATCATCAGCATGCACGTGAGCTTCACCAGTGGGTGAAGAGCCAGGCATTAACCCATGGTCTGACTGGGAACCATGTGCGTGTGTGCATGCGAAGTTGCTTCAGTGGTGTCTGACTCTTCTCCACCCTAGCCTGCCAGATTCCTCTGTCCACAGGACTCTCCAGGCAAGAATACTGGAGTGGGTTGCAATGCCTTCCTTCAGGGGATCTTCCAGACCCAGAGATCAAAGCCCAGTCTCTTACATCTCCTGCACTGGCAGGCAGGTTCCTTACCACTAATGCCACTTGGGAAGCCCTGGGAGCCATGTACCTGTGGGTTAACGTGAAAGTGCTTCACAGGGAGACAAGAATGCCTTGGGACACCCGAAAAGTAAAATTCCCACAGAAGATAAGCTCACACACAAGAATTACAAAACATATGAGAAAGTCCAGTGTTATGAAAAATAGCCAGAAGACCCAGGTCCACTGCATATAGCTTGCATAATTATAAATTGTGCACCAAACAATTATAGGTGTGTCATTCAGATTGACCACAATCACATTTATACACACACACACATGCACACGCACAAAGCAAAACTTGAGAATAAGAATTTTAGGGCAGTCTAAAAAAGATGTTAAATTTTCAGGCTGATGAAAAGAGGGGATTACATTCATGGAATAAGAACATTCAAAATAAAAACATACCATTATGGCAAAAGAACAGATGATTGTGAGAAAAAACAAAATCAGGTATCTTGATAGTTAAGTCTTAGGGTATGTATTTAATAGAGGACATATCCAGCAAGCAAGATATTTAATAAATTAAAAAGGAAAACTAATTTAGAGGGAACATGACCCTGCCAACACCTTGATTCTGATCTAGTGAAAATGATTTTGGGCTTCTGGCCTCCAGGACTGTGAAATAATAAATTTCAATTGTTTAACTCACCAAGTTTCTGATAATTTGATACAGCAACCATAGGAAAATAAAATACTAGGCAAAGATGGAGCATTTTGAGCATCATCAAAGTAATAATTGTAGTAAATCACAGTATATAAATTGGTTTTAAATAATTTCATGAGTTCAAAATGATACTAACACTGTGCTATACACACAAACTCATTTGTCACTAAGTAACCAATTCATTGTCCTGAAAACTGAAATAAATGGAAATAACTGTACTTCAGGGTATTAATACAGTTGATAAGGAAAAACTTTGCTTGATGGAAAATTTTAAAAAAGAAGGATTTGTAGAATTAAGATATTATCATTTTGTAGTTTGTTGTAAAATAACAGACTTAAGCAGTGATTATTAACGACTTCTAAAACCATTAGGTGAAAAAGTTATGAGAAACGTATAATCAGGCTGACAACTTCCAAACCCCACAGTTTAATTTCAGCATTAAAAAGAAAAGAGTAAACTGGCATATGTACCCCTTGATGTAATGCAGTAGGAAATAAAAAACACCAACTTGAAATTTTCCTGAAAAAAATTCAAACTTGAATCTGATCAAACTCTTATTAATAGATATAATTACCAGCTTACAAGAAATACTGGGGACAGGGAAATATGTTAAAGTAATACTTCTGGGCTGCTACCAGCAAAATTCGAGGTACGGGAAACTATAGAGGAAAAGACCTAGTCTGTTCAACAAATAAGTTATAAAAACAAACAATGTAGAAGAAACAACCTGTAATTAAAAGCATTTAAGAGATTTATCAATCCAATGAGTCTTGATTCAAATAACCCAACTGTAAAACAATCATGACACAATGGCAGACATTAAAAATGGATTTGCAATTTAATTAAAGAATTATTCTTATTATTTTAGGGATGATATAATTGGATGTGTTTTAGAAGTGATGTCTGTTATCTATCCTAACTGAGAAATACATACTGAAGAATAGAGAAACAAAATAATATGGTATTTGGAATTTACTTCAAAATAGCCTAGCTGGAGGTGGAAAATTAATGAGAATAAAAGTAAAATGAAATTTGTCAAGAGTTGATAATTGTTCTAGTTGAATGATGGGTATATGGGAGTTTCACTATTCAATTCTCTCTATTTTTGTATATGGTTGAAGATTTCCATTTAAAGGTTTCCTTTAAGAATAAAAGAAGGAAATAAAACCAAGAAAATCTCTCAGAACAGAGCAGAGATTAAGAAATTGAAATTAGAAAAAAATAAAGTTAAGATATATACATATATTTGAAGAAGTATGTGAGTGAAAGAATAAAGCTGGATTAGTCATAATTCTCCAGAGAAATAAAAGCCATAGGAGACATATAGACGATAGACAGGTAGATAGATATAGATATAGATGATGGAGACACAGATATAGATTGGAGAAGGGCATGCAACCCTCTCCTGTATACTTGCTTGGAAAATCCCATAGACAGGGGAACCTGGCAGGCTATAGTTCATAGGGTCACACAGAGTTGGACATGACGGAAGCAACTTAGCACAAAGCCATAGATACAGATACAGATACAGATATAAACAGGGACAGAGTAAAAGGACAAGTTCAGTGGAGTCACTCAGTTGTGTACAGCTCTTTGCAACCCCGTGAACTACAGTACGCCAGTCCTCCCTGTCCATCACCAACTCCCGAAGTCCACCTAAACCCATGTCCATTGAGTCGGTGAGGCCATCCAACCATCTCATCCTCTATTGTCCCCTTCTGCTCCTGCCCTCAATCTTTCCCAACATCAGGGTCTTTTCAAATGAGTCAGCTCTTTGCATCAGGTGGCCAAAGTAACGGAGTTTCAGCTTCAACATCAGTGCTTCCAATGAACATCCAGGACTGATCTCCTTTAGGATGGGCTAGTTGAATCTCCTTGCAGTCCAAGGGACTCTCAAGAGTCTTCTCCAACACCACACTTCAAAAGCATCAATTCTTCGGTGCTCAGCCTTCTTTATAGTCCAACTCTCACATCCATACATGACTACTGGAAAAACCATAGCCTTGACTAGATGGGCCTTTGTTGGCAAAGTAATGTCTCTGCTTTTGAATATGCTGTCTAGGTTGGTCATAACTTTCCTTCCAAAGAGTAAGTGTCTTTTAATTTCATGGCTGCAATCACCATCTGCAGTGATTTTGGAGTCCAAAAAAATAAAGTCAGCCACTGTTTCCACTGTTTCTCCATCTATTTCCCATGAAGTGACGGGACCAGATGCCATGATCTTCGTTTTCTGAATGTTGAGCTTTAAACCAACTTTTTCACTCTCCTCTTTCACTTTCATCAAGAGGCTGTTTAGTTCTTCTTCACTTTCTGCCATAAGGGTGGTGTCATCTGCATATCTGAGGTTATTGATATTTCTTCCGGCAATCTTGATTCCAGTTTGTGCTTCTTCCAGCTCAGCGTTTCTCATGATATACTCTGCATATAAGTTAAATAAGCAGGGTGACAATAGACAGCCTTGACATACTCCTTTTCCTATTTGGAACCAGTCTGTTGTTCCACGTCCAGTTCTAACTGTTGCTTCCTGACCTGCATACAGGTTTCTCAAGAGGCCAGTCAGGTGGTCTGGTATTCCCATCTCTTTCAGAATTTTCTACAGTTTATTGTGATCCACACAGTCAAAGGCTTTGACATAGTCAATAAAGCAGAAATAGTCAAAACAGATTAAATAGTTAATCCCACTGCTGCCGCTACTACTGCTGCTAAGTCGCTTCAGTTGTGTCCAACTCTGTGCGACCCCATAGATGGCAGCCCACTAGGCTCCTCTGTCCCTGGGATCCCACTAGGGGATTATAAACAGAGAAAATATGGGCGACCCCTGTAAGTTAATGATCACTTAAGAAGACAGGTTTGCTTAACCACAAAACCAAGCAGGCTTGCTTAATAGCAAACCATGCAGTCCCCTGAGACATGCCTCCAAACAATAAAACAATGGTGGCATGAGACTTACATCCTGCCCAGGGAGCTCAGTAAGTTAATGATCCCTAGGACATGCTCTCTGCATACATAAAACACAATAATTTATGAAAAGTGACATTTCAAAGTGAAAGACCCTCATTGTCCTGGGAGCTAAAATAATTTTTCCATAGTGCCATGACAGTCCCAGTTTGGCCACAGGGGGATGAGAAAGTTCCCTTTACCAGCCTGGAGGAGGAGCTGATGATCGAAATGTGATGCCTACTCAAGAATGAGGAAGAAGATGATCTTCCCCCATCTCCTCATTTTTCCTTTGATTTTAAAGCTGTAGCTCACTAAGTTCTTGGGGCACAGATCCTGTCGCCCACCTGCTTGGAAGCCTCACAAGTGTCCGAATAAGTCACTTCTTGTCTATCACTTTGCCTCTCTATGTATCTTTTCTGCACTGAGACACAAAGGACTGAGCTCTTTGGAGCCCCCCGAAACACCACCTAACAGTTTCAGAGTTAGACATAGATGATATGAAGGAGATTTATTATCAGGAATTGGCCCTTTTGATTATGTAGGCTAAGAAGACCCAAGATCTGCCATCTGCAAACTAGAGCCCCAGGAAAGACAGTGATGTAATTCAGTCAGAGTCTGAGGGCTTGAGAACCAGGGGAGCTGATGGTGTAAAACCCAGTCTGAGGACAGGAAAAGATGAGATGCCCCAACTCCAGGCAATTGCCTCCTTCCTTCACCTGTTGTTTCTAGTCAGGCATTCAATGGATTGGATGGTGCCCACCCACGGTGGGGAAGGCCATCAGCTTTTACAGAGTCCATCAATTTAAATGCTAATCTCCCCCAGAGACACCCTCATAGACACACACCAAAATACTATTTAATCTGGGCGCTCAATCACCAGTCTAATTTACCCTTAATTAACCATTGCAAAAGTGAATGTTGAAGAAGTGATAATGAAAGAAATAAAAGCTGAGATTTTTCTAAAATTGAAGGACATGAGTCCTTACATTGAAAATTCTACCTAATGTTGAAAAAATAATAATAGTAAATTCCCAGCCAGATCCATCATAGTGAAACTTCAGAACTTTAAAGATAAAGAAAAATCCTGAAAGATAACCAGAGAGGGGGAAGACTCACACATAAATAAAAAGAAAGCAATAAACAAGAACAAACTATCAATATAGGTAACGACAAGGATGACTCTCTAGGGTGTCTTACCAAGTGAAAGAAGCCAGTCTGTAACAGTTACATTCTGTATGATTCATTTTATGTGATATTCTGGAAAGGCACAACCATGAGGAACAGAAAAGTTGAGCAGAGTTCCTAGAGGCCGGGGAGGAAAAGGGTGTGATGTCAAAGTATCAAACACTTGAGAGTTTATTTCTAAGAGATGAAGCTATTCTATATCCTAATTGTGGTGGTAGTTATGCAAATCTATATATGAGTTAAAAGTCACAGAAATATATGGACTTCCCCGGTGGTCCAGTGGTTAAGAATCTGCCTTCCTATGTAGGGGACATGGGTTTGCTCCTTGATCTGGGAAGATTACACATGCGTGGGGAAACTAAGACCGTGTATCACAACTACTGAGCCCATGCTCTAGAACCCATGTGCTGCAGCAAGAGAAGCCACGCAGTGAGAAGCCCATGCCCTGCAGCTAGAGAGCAGCCCCTGTTTGCCACAACTAGAGAAAGCCCTCAAGTAGCAAAGAAGACCAAGTGCAGCCAAAAATAAATAAATAATTTTTTAAAAGTCACAGAACTTTAGACCCTCCCCAAAAGATCACTAGATAAATTAAATTTAATTAATTTTAAAAATTGATGCATCTTGAATATATGGCAATGAAAGGACAGTGTTGGATGAGACTTAAAATCAGGATTGGTCATCCTTCCTTAATGACCTAGAAGTCACATACCAACTAATTGGATGGTCAGCTAATTCCAAGGCATTGGCCTGGCCAGGAGGGGGTGGAGTTTTCTGAAAATTGTGGTTTTCTGAAAATTGTGTTTTTCTTGAATATTCTCCATATTAAGTACATGCTGTAGATAGAAATATATTTTGTGTCCTCTAAAGCTCTCAAGCAGATGTAGCAATTTGAGATGACTTTCTTTTATTAAAAGTTATTACTACATGATAATAAGGAACTGATAACATTCCCAGCAATGTTCTTAAAATATTAATATTCTCAAGGAAGTTTCAATTAAGTGAAATCAAAATACATGGAAGCATATTAAAAGCTATGGAAAAGCCTTTAAACATGAAAACCAAAGGTTTGAAAGATATACTTGTCTCTGAAATTGCATATGAGGGAAGACAAAATTTGCATAATATTTCAGGACAAGCTGAGTTTGCCACAGTTTGTGGCATTACTGTTACAGCTTCAATTTGGAAAGAGTTAACAAAATTTTGTTGAACTGTTGTGAAGAGCCAACTCATTGGAAAAGACCCTGATGCTGAGAAAGATTGAAGGCAGGAGAAGGGACGACTGAGGATGAGATGGTTGGATGGCCTCATTGACTCATGGGACATGAGTTTGAGCAAACTCTGGGAGATGGTGAAGGACTGGGAAGCCTGGTGTGCTGCACTTCATGGGGTCGCAGAGTCAGACACAGTTTAGCAGCTGGAAAACAACAACAAAAACTGTTTGTAAGATGGTATCCTTTATTTGTCCGTTTCTCACAAAGGCTCAGCTGAAGGCATTTATCACCCAGCCCACTCCACGAGCAGATTCAGTTCAGTTCAGTTCAGTTGCTCAGTTGTGTCCGACTCTTTGCGACCCCATGAATTACAGCACGCCAGGCCTCCCTGTGCATCACCAACTCCCTGAGTTCACTCAAACTCACGTCCATCGAGTCAGTGATGCCATCCAGCCATTTCGTCCTCTGTCGTTCCTTTCTCCTCCTGCCCCCAATCCCTCCCAGCATCAGAGTCTTTTCAAATGAGTCAACTCTTTGCATGAGGTGGCCAAAGTATTGGAGTTTCAGCTTCAGCATCATTCCTTCCAAAGAACACCCAGGACCGACCTCCTTTAGAATGGACAGATTGGATCTCTTCGCAGTCCAATGGACTCTCAAGAGTCTTCTCCAATACCACAGTTCAAAAGCATCAATTCTTTGGCACTCAGCTTTCTTCACAGTCCAACTCTCACATCCATACATGACCACTGGAAAAACCATAGCCTTGACTAGACGGATCTTTGTTGGCAAAGTAATGTCTCTGCTTTTGTATATGCTATCTAGGTTGGTCATAACTTTCCTTCCAAGGAGTAAGCGTCTTTTAATTTCATGGCTGCAATCACCATCTGCAGTGATTTTGGAGCCCCCCAAAATAAAATCTGACACTGTTTCCACTGTTTCCCCATCTATTTCCCATGAAGTGATGGGACCAGATGCGATGATCTTAGTTTTCTGAATGTTGAGCTTTAAGCCAATCTTTTCAAGGAACAGCGATCTCTCTGACCCAGACATAGCTGTGCAACCCCATGCCATGTTACGTTAGTCACTCGGTCATGTCCGACTCTTTGTGATCCCATGGACTGTAACCCGCCAGGCTCCTCTGTTGAGCTGGAAAACCAGATTAAGAAACCTTGTGGGAACCAGGGCACCAAGAGTGACTCCCTTTTGAACCCTCCTATACTGTTCCCTCATAGCCCAGTTGGTAAAGAATCTGCCTGCAATGCAAGAGACCCAGGTTCGATCCCTGGGTTGGGAAGATCATCTGGAGGAGGGCATGGCAACCCGCTCCATTATTCTTGCCTGGAGAATCTCCATGGACAGAGGAGCCTGCTGGGCTACAGTCCATCGGATCACAAAGAGTCATTTCAACCTCATCAACCTCACACGACTGAGTGACTGAGCACAGCGCAGCACACATATAATGGAATATTCAGCTCAGTTCAGTCGCTCAGTTGTATCTGACTCTTTGTGACCCCATGGACTGCAGCCCACCAGGCCTCCCTGTCCATCACCAGCTCCCGGAGTTTATGCAAACTTATACTCATTGAGTCAGTGATGCTATCCAACCATCTCATCCTCTGTCATCCCTTTCTCCTCCCACCTTCAATCTTTCCCAGCATCAGGGTCTTTTCAAATGAGTCAGCTCTGCGCATTAGGTGGCCAAAGTATTGGAGTTTCAGCTTTAGCATCAGTCCTTCAAATGAATATTCAGGACTGATCTCCTTTAGGATGGACTGGTTGGATCTCCTTGCAGTCCAAGGGACTCTCAAGAGTCTTCTCCAACACCACAGTTCAAAAGCATCAGTTCTTAGGCACTCAGCATAGTCCAACTCTCCCATCCATTCATGACTACTGGAAAAACCATAGCCTTGACTAGATGGATCTTTGTTGGCAAAGTAATGTCTCTGCTTTCTAATATGCTGTCTAGGTTGGTCATAACTTTTCTTCCAAGGAGCAAGTGTCTTTTAATTTCATGGCTGCAATCACCATCTGCAGTGATTTTGGAGCCCCCAAAAATAAAGTCAGCCACTTTTTCCACTGTTACTTCATCTATTTGCCATGAAGTGATGGGACCAGATGCCCATGTTATGGAATATTATTCCACCATAAGAAAGAATGAAGTGATGCCATTTGCAGCAATGTGAATGGACCTAGAGATTATCATACTAACTGAAGTAAGTAAAAAAGAGAAAGATAAATACCATATGATATTATTTATACACAGAATCTTTAAAATACGACACAAATGAACCTATCTACAAAACAGAAATATACTCACAGACCTAGAGGGCAGACTTGTGGTTGCCAAGGGAGGTGGGGGAGTGAGGGATGATGAATTGGGAGTTTGGGATTTTGTTGTTGTTGTTTAGTCCCTAAGTCACATCCGACACTTTGCAACCCCATAGACTATAACATGCCAGGCTTCTCTGTCCATGGAATTTTCTAGCCAAGAATACTGGAGTGGGTTGCCATTTCCTTCTCCAAGAAATCTTTCCAACCCAGGGATTGAACCCATGATTCGGGCATCTCCTGCGCTGGCAGACAGATTCTTTACCACCTGCCTATTCCTTATCATATTTACATTTAATATTCCTCTTTTGAAAGTCTTGTTAAGACATAAATTAAATAAACAGCCAAGTAAAACTGTGCCCACTTAGAACTTAGCAAGGAATTTTTTAAGTTTAGTACACAAATAAATGTACACTTACTATAAGGAAAAGACCAGAAATGAAAAAAAAACAAAAACAAAAAAAATCAGAGGGAGGTTTATATTTTTTTTATGAAAAAAGGGGAATTTATACATATTATGATGCTAAAATATTAACAACAACTGGGGTAAATAACTGATTGTTCTAATTTTTAAAATAGACTTTATCTTTTTAGAGTTTTAGGTTTGGTTTACAGCAAAATTGATGGGAAAATACAGAGATTTCCACAACTTCCTGCATTATCAACATCTTCCACTAGAGAAGTACGTTTGTTACAACTGATAAACCTACATTGACACATCATGATCATCCAAGTCCATAGTTTAGATTCAGGTTCATAGTTCACAGATTTACCCATTCATGCTTGGCATTGTACATTCTATGAGTTTGGACAAATGTATAATAACATGTACCGAACACCATAGTTTCATAGAGAGTATTTTACTGCCTTAAAAGTCCTCTGTGCACTGTTTATTTATTCCCTAGAAAGCTTTGATCTTTTTACTATCTCTACAGTTTGCTTTTTCCATAAAGTCACAGAGTTGGAGTCATACAGTTCATAACCTTCTTGGGTTGACTTCTTTCATTTATAATATGCATTTGATTTTCCTCCATGTCTTTACATGACTTGATAGCTCATTTCTTCTTCAGTTCAGTTCTGTCGCTCAATCGTGCAACCCCATGAACTGCAGCACGCCAGGCCTCCCTGTCCATCACCATCTCCCGGAGTTCATTCAAACTCATGTCCATCAAGTCGATGATGCCATTCAGCCATCTCATCCTCTGTCGTCCCCTTCTCCTCCTGTCCCCAGTCCCTCCCAGCATCAGAGTTCTTTCCAATGAGTCAACTCTTTGCATAAGGTGGCCAAAGTACTGGAGTTTCAGCTTTAGCATCATTCCTTCCAAACAAATCCCAGGGCTGATCTCCTTCAGAATGGACTGGTTGGATCTCCTTGCAGTCCAAGGGACTCTCAAGAGACTTCTCCAACACCACAGTTCAAAAGCATCAATTCTTTGGCACTCAGCTTTCTTCACAGTCCAACTTTCACATCCATGATCTTAGTTTTCTGAATGTTCAGCTTTAAGCCAACTTTTTCACTCTCCTCTTTCACTTTCATCAAGAGGCTTTTTAGTTCTTCTTCACTTTCTGCCATAAGGGTGGTGTCATCTGCATATCTGAGGTTATTGATATTTCTCCTGGCAATCTTGATTTAAGCTAGTGCTTCTTCCAGCCCAGCGTTTCTCATGATGTACTCTGCATAGAAGTTAAATAAACAGAGTGACAATATACAGCCTTGACATGCTCCTTTTCCTATTTGGAACCAGTCTGTTGTTCCATGTCCATCTTTTTAGTTCCTCTTCACTTTCTGCCATAAGGGTGGTGTCATTCTGCATATCTGAGGTTATTGATATTTCTCCCGGCAATCTTGATTCCAGCTTGTGTTTCTTCCAGTCCAGCATTTCTCATGATGTACTCTGCATAGAAGTTAAATAAGCAGGGTGACAATATACAGCCTTGACATACTCCTTTTCCTATTTGGAACCAGTCTGTTGTTCCATGTCCAATTCTAACTGTTGCTTCCTGACCTGCATACAGATTTCTCAAGAGGCAAGTTAGGTGGTCTGGTATTCCCATCTCTTTCAGAATTTTCCACAGTTTATTGTGATCCACACAGTCAAATGCTTTGGCATAGTCAATAAAGCAGAAATAGGTGTTTTTCTGGAACTCTCTTGCTTTTTCCATGATCCAGCGGATGTTGGCAATTTGATCTCTGGTTCCTCTGCCTTTTCTAAAACCAGCTTGAACATCAGGAAGTTCACAATTCACATATTGCTGAAGCCTAGCTTGGAGAATTTTGAGCATTACTTTACTAGCGTGTGAGATGAGTGCAACTGTGTGGTAGTTTGAACATTCTTTGGCATTGCCTTTCTTTGGGATTGGAATGAAAACTGACCTTTTCCAGTCTTGTGGCCACTGCTGAGTTTTCCAAATTTGCTGGCATATTGAGTGTGGCACTTTCACAGCATCATCTTTCAGGATTTAAAACAGCTCAACTGGAATGCCATCACCTCCACTAGCTTTGTTCGTAGTGATGCTTTCTAAGGCCCACTTGACTCCACATTCCAGGATGTCTGGCTCTAGTGGAGACTTAACTCTCAGAATCGAGATGGATGAGAGTACAGCAATGAAAGGCAAGGTTAGACAGTGTCATGGAGATAAATAATAGAACTTAACATCTCCAGCAGCAAAGTGAATGGAAAGGCAACAAGGACATCAATCTAAATGGTGAAAAGAAGTGAAGGATAGAGAGGGTTATATGTCCTGAGGGCAGCTGTTCAATAAAAAGTGAAAATCCATTTCCCAGTTTTAGAAAAGGAGCTGTTTTTAAGCTCAGAGCTCACTGACCATAGGATAAGGTAGGTCTCCAAGAGGAAGGACTCTTCAACATAATGGTTAATATATACCATGTATAGCATGACAACCCCCCTAGACTTTTCCCAAAGGAGGCCATCCACTCATGTGACTGCAGTGTGAGAAAAGGAGAATATTCAGATGTTTTATGGTCTACTATAATAGATTCCACATTGACATCAACACCAAGGGACATAAAGCATCAAGAAGGAAGGTGGCCCTATCTAAGTTCTTACAGAGTTCTTGATCCAATTACCTGGCATCCTGGCATCACATCAGACCAAGGATCCCAATTTAAAATAGATAAAGGGAAGAAGTGGGCACATGCCTATAAGATACACTGATCCTACCACATACTGTAGCATCCAGAAATTGCCAGACTGATAAAACAATGGAATGTCCTTAAGTCGGTATAGATGGGATCTAGTTTGGAGATGACACCTACTAGGATGAAGCCTCTCGCATTGGAGGCAGACACTTTAACCTCTGAGCCACCAGGGAAGCCCCTAAGGATGAAGTATTGTCCATTAGAAGAGAATATATCACAAATTGATGCCTATTATGTGAGGCTTTGTCCCCATGCTACCAATTCATGGTTCCAGGAATCATGAGCAGAGCAAGAATGGTCTAGTTAATACTGTGCCTAGAACCCACTTCCTACATGGCATAGGATTTCCAAGCAAGAAAAAGTGGAAGTTGCAAAGCCTTAGAAAGACTAACTCCAGAGCTGGTACCGTGTTGCTTCTGTTATATTTAACTGGTTAAAGTGAGTCACAGGAGTTAGTCTATGTTCAACAAGTATTTACTTCCTTTCAGAGTAGAAGGGCCTCAATGTAATAGTTTACCTTCTTGACGTGTCAGGTCCTCTTGTGCAACTGTTTTCAAAATATTCAAGCATTTCCATTTTCCAGAATGCTGTCTTGTGAGTATATCTCCATGGGCCCCAAGGGGAAGGATGAAGGAATTATTACTCTACATACTCATCATGGTGTTGAGGGGCCTTGCTATTGAGAACCTGGTTTGAAAATGTTCCCTTCAGGGGCAACCAAAGGACATAAATAAAAGCCCACTGGGAACCACCACTGTCACAGACTACGGCACTTCAGAACTGAGCACATTATTTCCCTCGGATATTCCCTGAGCATCCAGGTTCTATCCAGTTCCAAAGAGTGCTTCACTCACCTTGCTACACCATGTAGAAAAGCGCCTCTAGTGTGTGAAGTGTGGGCTTCCTTTATGAGCACACACCTGTTGTCTCCAAGGTAAGGGTTATAAACTTGGAGTAATTAGTACAAGTACCTTAGGTCGCTTCTTTTATGACCCTGTATTTCTGCTTTAGGGTTTTATTAGTGTTTTTATCAGATAAACTTTTTCCTGGATCTGCAAACCACTTAATAGTCCTAATACCTATCTGCTCTGGCCCTTTACTTCTCTATCCCATTTTTATTTATTACTATTTTATAAGCAGGTAGAGGAAGGAAAATCAGGAGTAAGTAGTCTTCTGTCTTCATAATTAAGAATGAGTTTAATTCAGTAATTTGGAGCTGAGGTCAGTGAGGGGAACATGTAGGAAGAGGAAAGGATGAGCAATATAATTAAGAAACTTCAAATTATGCACATAACTCTCTGGTGAATTGGTTGAAAGGGGAAAGGGGAAAGCTTGAGGACCGTCATTAGTACTTTTTAATGGAAAACATATCACAAATGAATGCTTACTGTCCAAAACTTTATTGGGAAATGGGGAATAGTCATCCTTAATTTTGATCTAAACCCTAATTCAAAATTTACAATTTTAAAATTATTTTTACATACAATGTATTTTATAAAATCTGACCCTTAGCTTTGGAGAAGGCAATGGCAACCCACTCCAGTACTCTTGCCTGGAAAAATCCCGTGGACGGAGGAGCCTGGTAGGCTGCAGTCCATGGGGTCGCTAAGAGTTGGACATGACTGAGCGAGTTCACTTTCACTTTTTACTTTCATGCATTGGTGAAGGAAATGGCAACCCACTTCAGTGTTCTTGCCTGGAGAATCCCAGGGACGGCGGAGCCTGGTGGGCTGCCGTCTATGGGGTTGCACGGAGTTGGACACGACTGAAGTGACTTAGCAATAGCAGCAGCAGCAGCATTGCTTTTTGTGAAAATTTTTCTCGTGTCTGTACCTGTGTAATAGGTAACATAAAGTAAGAGACGTAATTTCTGGAAATTTTGAAGACAGAAAATTGTTTGGAAAGAAGCATAGAAATGAAGGAAAAGCCGAAGTATTGTCAGCACGCTCTCCATAACTCTCTTTAGATATCGCAAATCCCTTTGTTAGTTTCTGATCAAGTAGCACTCCCTTTTGGAGAAGGCAATGGCACCCCACTCCAGTACTCTTGCCTGGAAAATCCCATGGACGGAGGAGCCTGGTAGGCTGCAGTCCATGCGATCGCTAGAGTCGGACACGACTGAGCGACTTCACTTTCACTTTTCACTTTCATGCATTGGAGAAGGAAATGGCAACCCACTCCAGTGTTCTTGTCTGGAGAATCCCAGGGACGGGGGAGCCTGGTGGGCTGTTGTCTATGGGGTCGCACAGAGTCAGACACGACTGAAGCGACTTAGCAGCAGCAGCAGCAGCAGCAGCACTCCCTTTGACTTAAGCAATTGTTCCTTATGAGGTGACCTGAAGGCCAACCGACCCTCCAGGTCAAATTAGCATTTAGTGAACTAGAAGTTTCTGGGTTTTCTGTACACAGCCAAACTAGCTTGACGTTTTGATCATGCTGAGAGTCTACTGTCCTAAATCTGTCAATGCATGCTTGCCAGACCCAGACTGAGAAGGGTCTTCTTGGTGGTTCAATTTGCAATTGTAAATTCACAAATCAAAATAAACATATACTATGAGCTTACAACGGAGAAGGCAATGGCACCCCACTCCAGTACTCTTGCCTGGAAAATCCCATGGACGGAGGAGCCTGGTAGGCTGCAGTCCATGGGGTCACAAGAGTCGGACATGACTGAGCGACTTTCCTTTCACTTTTCACTTTCATGCATTGGAGAAGGAAATGGCAACCCACTCCAGTGTTCTTGCCTGGAGAATCCCAGGGACAGGGGAGCCTGGTGGGCTGTTGTCTATGGGGTCGCACAGAGTCAGACATGACTGAAGCGACTTAGCAGCAGCAGCAGTAGCAGCGACTTAGCAGCAGCAGCAGTAGCAGCAGTGTGAGCTTACAAATGGTTGATAAAATATGAAACTATGTTTAACTCCTCTCATAATAAAAGAAATGGAAATTAAAACCATACAGGGCATCTTTTTTTTTTTTAACTATTATATAAGCAAAATTTTTAAATTATCCTGGGACTTTCCTGGTGGCTCAGGCGGTAAAGCGTCTGTCTACAATGAGAGAGACCTGGGTTCAATCCCTGGGTCGGGAAGATTCCCTGGAGAAGGAAATGACAACCCACTCCAGTACTCTTGCCTGGAAAATCCCACGGATGGAGGAGCTTGGTGCAGGCTACTGTCCATGGGGTGGCAATAAACGGTGTTGAAAACCTATAGAGAAGTAAGTTTTCTCATATATTGTTGACAGGGGCATACATTGATTATTTTGAGATCAAACCATTATTTTTTAAAGTTTTTCTTTGTTTTCTAGAAAAATTTCAGAAGATGTTATTGCTCTATTATGCAAAGCATTCTAAGGTGTTATAATTTTTTTCCTCTAGGCAAGTTTTTCATAAAAACATTCCCGTGGCCTTGGCAGTATAGTTTATTTGAAAATTACTCTAAAATAAGATCTTGACAACAGATTTAGAAAGTTTTAGAAAATCATACCCAACATGATTTCTCTTCTGCCAAGAATGACCAGCTATCTTATCATTGAATGCATGTTGATTTGCTTTTTGATTATTAGCCTCAGAATCCAACCAACATTTTACATACCTTGCCAACATTTCAAAATTGATAGTGTTCATATAAAAAATCCATAGTTCTGGCCATACTTAAACTCAGTCTATATTTCAATGTGGAATCAATACATTGGAGCTGAGCAACCACCAAACACTTTAGAAGGAGTTATGCTCTTTAAAGGGACACCAACCCTCCCAGCCCTCCTTACTTTTTTACGGTTACCTACATGTCAGTTTATGGCGTGCTTTCAGATTTCTGCTGTGGTTTACCGAGAGTTTCTCAGCCTTGGCACATTGCTGTTTGGGGTTGGACAAGTCTCTGTTATAGGAGCTGTCCTGTGCTTTGCAGAATGTTTAGCTCCCCCAACTCCATTGAGCCAATCAAAAATGTCTTCAGACAGTGCCATTGCCTCCTGGGGGGAGGGGGGCGGTTGGGGGGGGCGGCAAAATTGTCACCAGTTGAGAGCCTCTGGTTTAACGACAATCCAAACTACAAAAAATATGACAGTTTTAACAAAACAAACTTTTCAGTTAACTTCTTCCTATGGATACATGGTTAACCCTCTACCTAATATTTAACCAGTTTCCGTATAGTAACAACTGTATTTTGAAAGTGATTTCTGGTAGGATCGATAGCTGTTACTTTATCTTAGATCATGCTATTCAGATGTTTTTAGTCATGGCTTATGAATTGCGCTTGAGATCAAAGTTCAGATTATTAGGTTAAGTAAAAAGCAATTTGAAAATGGCCCAGTGGTGGCAAAAACAAGCTGTTTATGCAGGAATGTAAATTATGCAAAATCAGAGGGTTGTAAAGAGGCCACAGCAGCTCTCTGGGGAGAAGGTTTGATTGAATATCAATTAGGTTCATTAAATGGATTTCCATTTCAAGTGTGGAATTTGCCTAATCCTGTTCAAATCATTATTCATCTCTGACAAGATAAAAAAGGTACTAGAGAAACAAGATTAAAAAACTGTTTTTCTACTTAATCTTTCTGCCTTTGGATTTAGGCAAGTATGTGATAATCAAAGCCCTAAGGTCGGTACTGGGGAGGCTCCAGGGCACCTCATTTCAAGGGGCTGAGGTTGGGGGAGCAGGAATGAGTAAGAAGCCTTTAGTGGTGACACTGTGCTCCTCCCTTGCCAATTCTTTTGAAGGAATTTAAGAAAAAAGGAGTTGCCACCTAATATTGACTACTATCTGCTTTATTGATTATGCCAAAGCCTTTGACTGTGTGGATCACAATAAACTGTGGAAAATTCTGAGAGAGATGGGAATAGCAGACCACCTGACCTGCCTCTTGAGAAATCTATATGCAGGTCAGGAAGTAACAGTTAGAACTGGACATGGAACAACAGACTGGTTCCAAATAGGAAAAGGAGTGCATCAAGGCTGTATATTATCGCCCTGCTTATTTAACTTCTATGCAGAGTACATCATGAGAAACGCTGGACTGGAAGAAATACAAGCTGGAATCAAGATTGCTGGGAGAAATATCAATAACCTCAGATATGCAGATCAGTTCAGTTCAGTCACTCAGTCGTGTCCGACTCTTTGCGACCCCATGAATCTCAGCACGCCAGGCCTCCCTGTCCATCACCATCTCCCGGAGTTCACTCAGACTCACGTCCATCGAGTCCGTGATGCCATCCAGCCATNAAATATCAATAACCTCAGATATGCAGATCAGTTCAGTTCAGTCACTCAGTCGTGTCCGACTCTTTGCGACCCCATGAATCTCAGCACGCCAGGCCTCCCTGTCCATCACCATCTCCCGGAGTTCACTCAGACTCAGTCCATCGAGTCCGTGATGCCATCCAGCCATCTCATCCTCGGTCGTCCCCTTCTCCTCCTGCCCCCAATCCCTCCCAGCATCAGAGTCTTTTCCAATGAGTCAACTCTTCTCATGAGGTGGCCAAAGTACTGGAGTTTCAGCTTTAGCATCATTCCTTCCAAAGAAATCCCAGGGCTAATCTCCTTCAGAATGGACTGGTTGGGTCTCCTTGCAGTCCAAGGGACTCTCAAGAGTCTTCTCCAACACCACACTTCAAAAGCATCAATTCTTCGGTGCTCAGCCTTCTTCACAGTCCAACTCTCACATCCATACATGACCAGAGGAAAAACCATAGCCTTGACTAGACGGACCTTAGTCGGCAAAGTAATGTCTCTGCTTTTGAATATACTATCTAGGTTGGACATAACTTTTCTTCCAAGGAGCAAGCGTCTTCTAATTTCATGGCTGCAGTCACCATCTGCAGTGATTTTGGAGCCCCCCCAAAATAAAGTCTGACACTGTTTCCACTGCTTCCCCATCTATTTCCCATGAAGTGATGGGACCAGATGCCATGATCTTCGTCTTCTGAATGTTGAGCTTTAAGCCAACTTTTTCACTCTCCTCTTTCACTTTTGACACCACCCTTATGGCAGAAAGTGAAGAGGAATTAAAAAGCCTCTTGATGAAAGTGAAAGAGGCACATTTTCTCTTGAGGATTTAATCTAGGAAATAAACAGTGAAAGTTGAAATTAATATACCACATCAAGTAACAGGCCAAGGGGCATGGTCAAGGCATTAAGGCAGACTCAGAGCTATAAGGCATTATGCCAAGTTAATGTTATAAATAAGAAAAATACCTATGAGTATACAGAAACTAAAAGTTAGAACCTGTGTGCATACTAAGTCTCTTCAGTGGTGTGTGACTCTATGCGACTCTATGGACTGTAGCCTACCAAGCTCTCCTGTCCAGGAACTCTCCAGGTTAGATTACTGGAGTAGATTGCCATGCCCTTCTCCAGAGGTTCTTCTTGTCCTAGGGATCGAACCCATATCTCCTCAGACTCCTGCACTGCAGGTGGGTTATTAAATGCTGAGCCACCAGGGAAGCCCAAAATTTAGAACAAAGATAATCAAAGGAGAAGAAAAGAATTACTCATTTCTTGGGAAAGAAAGCACTATATTTGAATCTCCACCTCTCTCCTTTCATTAGAATTATTTGTAAGGATTCCAGCAAAGGTTATATTGGTAAGTGTATCAGCTATGGAGTCAGGCAGCCTGGGTTTGAATCATAGCTTTACTATTTAGTAGCTGAAGGTTCATGGTTGTACAAGTTATAAAACTCTCTGTGTTGCAGTTTTCTCCTTCCTCACAGTCTGAGGAGAATAAAACTGAAAGGAATCATTTTACAAAAAATTTTCTTCTTAATGGATGGGCTTCTGCATATGCTCACCTTCTTGTGTTCCAAGCTCTCAGCATTATCTTGGGCCTTCTGTTTCCTCATTACTTTTTAGTTGCTGAGTATGGATGTGGTCCACTGGAGAAGGGAATGGCAAGCCACTTCAGTATTCTTGCCTTGAGAACCCCATGAACAGTATGAAAAGGCAAAATGATAGGATACCAAAAGAGGAACTCACCAGGTCATTAGGTGCCCAATATGCTACTGGAGGTCACTGGAGAAATAAGTCCAGAAAGAGTGAAGGGATGGAGCCAAGGCAAAAACAATACCCAGTTGTGCATGTGACTGGTGACAGAAGCAAGATCCGATGCTGTAAAGAGCAATACTGCATAGGAACCTGGAATGTCAGGTCCTTGAATCAAGGCAAATTGGAAGTGGTCAAGCAAGAGATGGCAAGGGTGAACGTCGACATTCTAGGAATCAGCGAACTAAAATGGACTGGAATGGGTGAATTTAACTCAGATGACCATTATATCTACTACTGTGGGCAGGAATCCCTCAGAAGAAATGGAGTAGCCATCATGGTCAACAGAAAAGTCCGAAATGCAGTACTTGGATACAATCTCAAAAATGACAGAATGATCTCTGTTCGTCTCCAAGGCAAACCATTCAGTATCACAGTTATCCAAGTCTATGCCCCAACCAGTAATGCTGAAGAAGCTGAACTTGAACGGTTTTATGAAGACCTACAAGGCCTTTTAGAACTAACACCCAAAAAAGANAAAAGGAGTACGTCAAGGCTGTATATTGTCGCCCTGCTTATTTAACTTCTATGCAGAGTACATCATGAGAAACGCTGGACTGGAAGAAACACAAGCTGGAATCAAGATTGCCGGGAGAAATAGCAATAACCTCAGATATGCAGATGACACCACCCTTATGGCAGAAAGTGAAGAGGAGCTAAAAAACCTCTTGATGAAAGTGAAAGAGGAGAGTGAAAAAGTTGGCTTAAAGCTCAACATTCAGAAAATGAAGATCATGGCATCCAGTCCCATCACTTTATGGGAAATAGATGGGGAAACAGTGGAAACAGTGTCAGACTTTATTTTTGGGCTCCAAAATCACTGCAGATGGTGACTGCAGCCATGAAATTAAAAGACACTTACTCCTTGGAAGAAAAGTTATGACCAACCTAGACAGCATATTCAGAAGCAGAGACATTACTTTGCCAACTAAGGTCCGTCTAGTCAAGGCTATGGTTTTTCCTGTGGTCATGTATGGATGTGAGAGTTGGACTGTGAAGAAGGCTGAGCGCTGAAGAATTGACGCTTTTGAACTGTGGTGTTGGAGAAGACTCTTGAGAGTCCTTTGGACTGCAAGGAGATCCAACCAGTCCATTCTGAAGGAGATCAGCCCTGGGATTTCTTTGGAAGGAATGATGCTGAAGCTGAAACTCCAGTACTTTGGCCACCTCATGCGAAGAGTTGACTCATTGGAAAAGTCTCTGAAGCTGGGAAGGATTGGGGGCAGGAGGAGAAGTGGACAACCGAGGATGAGATGGTTGGATGGCATCACTGACTCAATGGACGTGAGTCTGAGTGAACTCCGGGAGTTGGTGATGGACAGGGAGGCCTGGCGTGCTGCGATTCATGGGGTCACAAAGAGTCAGACACGACTGAGCGAGTGAACTGAACTGAACTGATGTTACACAACAACAAACAAAACAACAACAATAAAACTACCCTCCCATGTGAGCTGGTCACCAGTTTAGGATATTATAACTTCCTGGGAGACTTTTGGGCAAGTTATTACTCTCTAGGGTACTAACTACTCAAAACCTCCCAGATCCTTATGCAATATAGCTCCACTTTGCCCAGCTTTGAGTGAGTGAATGAGTGAAGTCGCTCAGTCATATCTGACTCTTTGCGACCCTATGGACTGTAGCCTACCAAGCTCTTCCGTCCATGGGATTTTCCAGGCATTAATACTGAAGTGGATTGCCATTTCCTTCTCCAGGAGATCTTCCGACCCAAGGATTGAACCCAGGTCTCCACCATTGTAGGCAGACGCTTTACCATCTGAGCCACCAGGGAAGTCCTTGCCCAGCTTTACCGCCTAATTATTATTTTTTTCTTTTGAGATAATCACAGTGAAATCAGGGTCACTGATTTCACACATGTCTCTCTTATTGTGAGCCAGGTTGTTTGGGAAGCATTTTCCAGGATGGAGATGAATATGCATGAGGGTAGCAGGCAGCTTTCTTGGGTGCAATGACTGTAGAAGGGGAGGGAAGGAGACATGATAGAGCAGAGAGAGATCCATCTAGGTCCAGGCAGGCCTGGTGGAGGACACAGCAGCCAGGTTAATCCTTTAAAGACTTCCCAATCAGGGCAAGAGGGGGAGAATTTTATTCCCAGTCTCACCCCATTGAGCAGTTTTAGATTCAGGAGGCCCCTGGAAGGGGCACCCTCATCAGCTGAAGCAACCCCAGAGAGACCAGACAACTGAGGTCTATTGGCAGGGAGCATCCCCAACAGTTGTGAGAATACATCCTTCAGTCCTGAAAGGGAATCTAGAAGGCACACAGCCCAGGCTCCCAAACAGACCTCTGCAAAGATAAAGATGAAAAGTGAAAGCATTAGTCTCTCAGTTGTGTCCAACTCTTTGTGACTCCATGGACTATAGCCCAACAGGCTCCTCTGTCCATGAGGTTCTCTAGGCAAAAATAACTGGAGTGGGTTGCCATTCTCTTCTCCAGGGGATCTTCCTGACACTGGGATCAAACTCAGGTCTCCCACATTGCAGGTAGATTCTTTACCATCTGAGCCAAGACCAAAAAGATCCAGTCTAGACTGTATCAGACAAAGTCCATATCGGTGTCACTAGCTGGCTTGTGACTCTTGAGCATGTCTTCTCTTGCCCTTGTAATAGGTGCACACTCTCCTGCCTGACTGCCAAGCCCCATTGTAGACCTTTCTCTCCCTCCTTCCTTTGTAACCTCAGACCACCAGAATGCTTTCTCCTTGGCTCTTGTATGGCACACCCTTTGACAATCCAATCCCTGTCCACCCTGGAAGCGTCCCCATCTGGTCCTTTACTGACCACTCCCCATCCTTGGCTACTAGCTCCTAGTGCAACAGACACTGATTGCTCCATCTGCCCCATTCTTCTGGGCCCTTCAATCCACCCTGCTCTCTGGAGCCATATACCTGGGCGATGTGTCTATCTTGCTCTGCCTATGAGATATTAAGTCCCTTGAGGCATGAACTTTGTGTGTAACTCCCAGCCTAAGGCCTGGTACATAGTGATCATCCATAATACATGTACTCCTCCAACCCTCACCCACTTCAGATCAGCTGTGTAGAAGAAAAAAATCCTTGCTTCTTAAAAATGCTCATGAATGACCTCACTGAGTGAGCTCTCCTCATACATGGGAACCCCCGCTTCCCGTTCAGCAGACAAAGAGAAAAGGACAAATAAAAGGATGAGGGCCCCATTCAGATGTGCCCCTCTCTCACATAGTACTTCCGGACAGGAAATCTTCAAGTAACATTGTTTCTGGGGAAGCTTAACCACAGGCAGGTAGAAAGACATGCGTGTGAAATGAGTTAATCATGTATTGTATGAATTGGTTAAAATTGAGTTCAAGGAAATCAAAAATTTTTGAAGAGTCCACAAAATTTTGAAATTCATAGTCATTTCCTGAAAGAACCGTCTGGTAAAATTGGCTTATCACCTCACTTTTAATGCACATACGCGATTTCCTGCTTACAGTATTTCCCAAAGGGATGAGAAAAAAAAATATTTTACAACTAGGGAAGTTTTATAAGAGGGATTATCTGTAGTTCCTGAATAAGAAGCCTTCTCCCTCTCCAAGCACACCTGCAGCTCCTAATAACTGACTTACGCAATTTTCCTCCCCTTGAATCAAAATTGGCAATAAATGTTGTATATGTCTGAAAAAGTGAATTTTTGAATCTTGTGTTTACTGTTTCATGAAACTGATTTCCTCTAGTTCTCCAGTGTGGAGGGGTGGGTTTATAGGGAGCAATTAGGGATAAGATAGCCAAAGAAACACACAGTCAGTTGAAAAAAGAAATCTGTGTGTCTGGCTCTCTCTATGAATTATGACTATTCAAGAGGGGGAAAACTCTGAACCTTTGCCAAAAGACTGGTGTGTAAAGGAACAGCTGGAGTTTTCTGTTAGGGATTACAATGCGTTGCTTGTTCCATAAGGGAAAAGGGGGATCGCTTACCACAGCAACTCACACATCGCATGAGACACTGGTACATCTCTACCCCGTGAAGCATTTTCTTCAAAGGAAAAGAACTAGATATTTCAGGAAAGTCATTGGAGATCTTTGGGTACAGACATGCTGACCTTCCTGCTAGAAATGTATAGCTTTTGTGATGTATGGACTCCGTCTCTATAGATGCCTTCATTGTGCTGTAACTTTGTTATTCTGGATGTGTTGTTTAAACTGCTTAGTTTCCGTTTTTTTTCAAGGCTTGGGGACTTCTAACTAAGAGAAATAAAAACCCTATTGTTTTTTTCCTTGGTTGAGATGCAAATAACATTTTGAATTAGAATGTAAACAAGCACTTAAACACACCAAGTTGGAACTTTCAATGGGACTCTAAAATTGAAATGTTTTAAACAGCAAAATACAAATGAGTGATGAAGTATGGGGAAAGAATGATAACCACATTGAAACATCTTTCATAGGAACCAGAATCTCTACCCTCACTACGTTAGGTCTCTGAATCTGTGCTCACGTTAGGTCTGTTTATCAGCCCAGAGTACAGCGCTAACCAGCATGGGGTTAAACTGAGAATACTCCTGTCCACCAGGGTCAAAGCAGAGGCATTGAAAGAGTGGCATTTTTTCCTAAAGCTAGATCTAAACAAACAAACAAGCTTATTAAAAGCTATTGGGCAAATCACCTTCAATGAGCTATGATCGGTTCGTTACATGTAATTGAGGTTAATTTCCTAAATTTCTAAAATCAGTAGAAGAGTCAGATTCAATCCTGCTGGTTGAGCATATCAAGCATACTAATTTAAAAATTTATCTCTGATCTGCTTTAGGAAGCCACATGTTTAGTCATAATGTCTATGGAGAGAGAAAGTAGAACATGAGGCATTTAAACCTACCTTGAGGTTTTTTGGTTTTGTTTTTTTTTTGGCTGGGTGAGGCAGGGAGAGTCTCAAGCAAAGGGGAGCAGGTTCAGAATTCACTATAAGAGAAGGCTTCTAGAAGGCAGTTAGCTTAAGGGTGGAGCATATACCAGCACTTGTGTCTTCCTGGATCATAGCCTCAGCTGTGAAGCTGCACTATTGGGCCAGTCCGTTCAGTTCAGTTGTTCGGTTGTGTCTGACTCTTTGCGACCCCATGGACTGCAGCACACCAGGCTTTCCGTCCATCACCAACTCCTGGAGCCTGCTCAAACTTATGTCCATCGAGTCAGTGGTGCCATCCAACTATCTCGTCCTCTGTCATCCCCTTCTCCTCCTGCCTTCAATCTTTCCTGTCATCAGGGTCTTTTTCAATGAGTCAGTTCTTCGCATCAGGTAACCAAAGTATTGAAGCTTCAGCTTCAGCGTCAGTCCTTCCAATGAATATTCAGAACTGATTTTCTTTAGGATGGACTGGTTGGATCTCCTTGCAGTCCAAGGGACTCTCAAAAGTCTTCTTTAACACCACAGTTCAAAAGCATCAGTGGGCCAGGGGTTGTTCAAATTCAAGGGCAACTCTAGACCGTAGTAGCTGGGAATGTGCCACATCCACTTGCCATTAGAGAACCCTTCACATCTAATTTAAACCTCTGGCATTTGTGGTGAGACTTTTACAGAAAGAAGTAACTATAGGAGATGTGAATAATATTTTCCAAAAAGGTTCCAGTTGCCTGAAGCATTCTTTTGATTTAAAATGTCTGTTGACAGGAGTACTGAATAAAAGGAATATCTTCTCACCAGGTTTCCACAAAATTGTTAAATGCTCATATTAAAAATGATAAAAGACTTGAAGGAAAATAAGAGGAGCCCTCGCTGTATTTTACACTCTGTTTGCTCCAACCTCATATTAAAGTTCCAGAAAAGTAACTCATTACCATGTCTATGAAGGGCATCCGTTTCTACTTCACCAGGTTGTATTTCTGTATTAACCCCCTGACTAAAGGAGTCTGCTTAGTATGTTTGTCATTGACCTTTTATCTTTGTTCATGTTTTACTCTATAATATCTTATGTGAGACTATGTTTTTTTAGAGTTGATAATGTCTGTAATCTTTTTTTAATGTTATACAAAAAAGCAAGTTCTTTGTAGTAGATTTAAGAACTATAGTTTTAAATCACAGTTCCTTTTCTAAGCATCTAATTTTTAAAAATTGTTATAAAATACATATAACATAAAACTTACTGTCTTAACCATTTTTAAGTATATAGCTCAGTATTAAGTATATTTCACAACATGCAACCAAACTCCAGAATTTTTTCACCTTATAAAACTGAAACTCTCTACCCATATTTTTTCCTCCCTCCCGGCCTGGTGACCACTATTCTTCTCTATTTTTCTTTGAATGTGATTACTCTAGCTACCCATAAAAGTGGAATCCTACAATATTTGTCTTTGTGAGTGGCTTATTTCACGTAATATAATGTCCTCAAGGTCCATCCATGTTGTAGAGTGTGTCAGAATTTCCTTTCTTTTTAAAGCTGAATACTATTCCACTGCACTTATACACCACATTTTGTTTATCCATTCATCAACAGCGTTGATGAGGATTCACTTTTCTCCACACCCTCTCCAGCATTTACTGTTTGTAGATTTTTTGATGATGGCTATTCTCACCAATATCAAATGGTACCTCATTGTAGTTTTGATTCCATTTTCTCTGTTAGTGATGTTGAGCATCTTTGCCTGTTTGTTGGCCATCTCTAGGTATTCTTTGGAGAAATGTCTATTTAGATTTTTCACCCATTTTTTTGATTGGGTTGTTTTGTTTTGTTTGATATTGAACTGCACGAGCTGTTTGTCTGTTTGAAAATTAATCCCTTGTCAGTTGCTTCATCTGCACTTATTTTTCTCCCTTTCTGAGGGTTGTCTTTTCATCTTATTTATGGTTTTATTTGCTGTGAAAAAGCTTTTAAATTTCATTAGGTGCCATTTGTTTATTTTTGTTTTTCTTTTCTTTAGGAGAAGGGTCAAAAAAAATCTTGCTGTGATTTATGCAAAAGAATGTTTGCCTATATTTTGTTCTAAAGGTTTTATAGTGTCCAATGAAATTAAAATACGCTTACTCCTTGGAAGAAAAGTTATGACCAACCTAGATAGCATATTCAAAAGCAAAGATATTACTTTGCCGATTAAGGTCCATCTAGTCAAGGCTATAGTTTTTCCAGTAGTCATGTATGGATGTGAGAGTTGGACTGTGAAGAAGGCTGAGCCCCGAAGAATTGATGCTTTTGAACTGTGGTGTTGGAGAAGACTCTTGAGAGTCCCTTGGATTGCAAGGAGATCCAACCAGTCCATTCTGAAGGAGATCAACCCTGGGATTTCTTTGGAAGGAATGATGCTAAAGCTGAAACTCCAATACTTTGGCCACCTCATGCGAAGAGTTGACTCACTGGAAAAGACTGATGCTGGGAGGGATTGGGGGCAAGAGGAGAAGGGGACGACTGAGGATGAGATGGCTGGATGGCATCACTGACTCGATGGACGTGAATCTGAGTGAACTCTGGGAGTTGGTGATGAACAGGGAGGCCTGGCATGCTGTGATTCATGGGGTCGCAAAGAGTCGGACACGACTGAGTGACTGAACTGAACTGAACTGAATCTTTCTTACATTTAGGTCTTTAATCCATTTTGAGTTTATTTTTGTGTATGGTGTTAGGAAGTATTCAAATTTCTTTATTTTACATGTAGCTGTCCAGTTTTCCCAGCACCACTTATTTTTTCAGGGTGATAGAAATTTTATTTATTTTTCTTCTTATTAAAATTTGTAATTGGAGGAAAATTAAACAACAATGTGACCAGTACCACTTATCGAAGAGAGACTTTTTTCATTTTATCTTATTGCCTCCTTTGTCATATATTAGGTGACCATAGGTGTGTGGGTTTATCTCTGGGATTTCTATCCTATAACATTGGTCTATATTTCTGCTTTTGTGCCAGTAACCCACTGTTTAGATGACTATAACTTTTTAGTATAGTCTGAAGTCAGGAAGCTTGATTCCTCCAGTTCTGTATTTCTTTCTAAAGATTGTTTTGGTTATCTGGGGTCTTTTGTGTTTCCATACAGATTGTAAAAAAAAAAATTTGTTCTAATTCTGTGAAAAATGCCCTTGGTAATTAGATAGGTAATACACTGAATCTGTAGATGACTTTGGGTAGTGTAGTTATTTTCACAATATTGATTTTTCCAATCCAAG
Source organism: Cephalophus harveyi (assembly GCA_006410635.1). NCBI lineage: Eukaryota > Metazoa > Chordata > Mammalia > Artiodactyla > Bovidae > Cephalophus > Cephalophus harveyi. The sequence goes on along the minus strand of SJYT01080116.1, from coordinate 257,974 downwards.
AACATGGCACATCTCCCATTCTGTATTTTTTTTTCTTTCGATAGTATCTTATAGTTTTTCTGAGTACAGGTTTTTTGCCTCCTTAGGCAGGTTTATTCCTAGATATTTTATTCTTTTTGCTGCAGTGGTGAATGGGATTGTTTCCTTAATTTCTCCTTCTGTTTTTTTGTTGTTAGTGTATAGGAATGCAAGAGATTTCTGTGTACTAATTTTGCAGCCTGTGACTTTACTAAATTCATTGATTAGCTCTACTGGCTTTCTGGTGGCATCTTTAGGATTTTCCATGTACAGTATAATGTCAACTACAAACAGTGACAATTTTACTCATTTTTCAATTTGGATTCCTTTTGATCCTCTCCCTGGATTCTTTCTTCTAACCCCACACTTGAGCACTCAGACCCCACCAGCATCAGTGGCTTCCTGTCTCACGCTGCAGGGCCCAGGACTGATTTTGGAGGTGGTTTTGGCAGTGGCATTGCTCAGAGCCTTGGCTTGAGGGGCAGGTGAGCCTACTCAGCTGGAAGCCCCTCCCAGTGCCCATGAGGAGGGGCTAGCAGGTGGGGGATGGAGTTGCAACAGCATTCCCGTTGCTGGTGGGCCACTCAACAATGGCACCTTGTTTCCAAGGCAGACCACGGTTTCTCCAGGAGCACCCCCGGCTTTGGAACCTCTCACTCCCATCCCCTTAGGTTGTATCTGCATAGCCAACAGCAGTCCTCTCCCTGGGTCTGCTCTCCAAAGCCTACACTTGAGCACTCAGCTCCCACCAGCACTGGCAGCTTCCCATCTCATGCTGGCACACGCAGGTCCAGTTCCGGAGGAGGCTTTGACAGTGGCAATACTCAGGACTGTGGAGCCTGCAGGGGGCTGGAGGGAGGAATGGGATTTGTAATGGCGGACCCGCCCTTGGCACGCCATTCAACAGTGGTGCCTTGCTTCTACAATGCCCTGGATTTCTTGGGAAAACCTTCCTGGTTGTGGAACTCCTTATTCCTTTCCTGTCTCTTCAGGCTATCTTTTCAAAGCCAACAGCTGTCCCTTCCTGGGTCCACTCTCCAAACCCCACTTTCGAGCACCTAGCCCTGCTCTATGCCAGGAGACACACAACTCAGGCTGGGGTGCACAGGGCGGAAGCACAGACACACGGACCGTGAGTGCAGTTCTGACTTTGTCCTGCCTTCCACAGACCGACTGCTGCCTTTTCCTCCAGTTCCCCAGAAGTCCCGTTCTGCCTCAGCTGCTTTCCCCTCTGTGAATGGGCTTTTCTGAATGCAAGAACCTCGCCTCACCGTCAGTTCCCTGCCAGGGTTGCTGGTCCCTTCCCATTCCCTCTTTATTTTATTTTTTTCCCTTACTTTCATCCTACCCGGTTACATGGGGATTTTTCTTGTCCTTCTAGGTGTCTGAGGTCTTCTAGTGTTCAGTGGGTGCTCTGTGAGAACTGTCCCATATGTAGATGTATTCTTGATATATTTGTGAAGAGAGGCAAATTCTGTGTCATCTTATTCCACCATCTTGACCCATTTTTAAATTAGGCTATTACTTTTTATTGTTCAGTTGTAGGAGTTCTTTATATAATCTGGATATTAATCCTTTATCAGATAGGCAATTTGCAAATATTTTCTCCCAGCCTATAGATTGCTCTTTCATTCTGTTAATTCTATGCTTCAATGCTTTGTTATGGTTCATTTTATTGACTTTTATGTTTGTTGCCCACAGCCATTGTCAGTCATTTGAGATGTGTACATTGTATCAGTTCAGTTCAGTCGCTCAGTTGTGTCTGACTGTTTGCGAACCCATGAATCGCAGCACGCCAGGCTTCCCTGTCCATCACCAACTCCCGGAGTTCACTCAGACTCAGGTACATCGAGTCAGTGATGCCATCCAGCCTTCTCCTCCTGCCCCCAATCCCTCCCAGCATAAGAGTCTTTTCTAATGAGTCAACTCTTCTCATGAGGTGGCCAAAGTACTGGAGTTTCAGCTTTAGCATCATTCCTTCCAAAGAAATCCCAGGGCTGATCTCCTTCAGAATGGACTGGTTGGATCTCCTTGCAGTCCAAGGGACTCTCAAGAGTCTTCTCCAACACCACAGTTCAAAAGCATCAATTCTTCAGCGCTCAGCCTTCTTCACAGTCCAACTCTCACATCCATACATGACCAGAGGAAAAACCATAGCCTTGACTAGACATAGAGACTTAGAATTCTACATCAGTAGTTGAATTTAATACTGTTTCCGTTTGGCAATAATTTCTAGCAGTTTTTCAGGTTCTTAAGCTTGATAGACAAGATGATGACTCTATGCTTTTAATGGGTTAATTAGTTTGATAAAAATATAGAGATTGGAGTATATTTAGAGAACTACCTTTTTTGTCTGGCCAAATTTATGCTACTCTTTTTTTTTTTTTTTTTTTGCTGAAGGGATTTTTCATTACCATATATATTTAGCTCTCTTAAGCATAGTAAAAAGGGAGAAGTGATGCTTTTAACATATAGTCAGAAATCTGTGCGTTCAAACATGACAGAGAAAAGCAAGAGATATTGTTCCTCTCAGTAACTATAATTACCCAACCTGCCTTTCTCCAAAATCCAAATCTTTTGATCTTCATTGAGACCAAACAGGAGTTTCTTTGTATAGTCTTAGAAGTTCTGAATCCTGAGATGCTAACTCTGGGGGCTAAATATTAAAGAAGCTCTCTTTGTGCTAAGAGAGTTGCTGCTTAACATTTGTGTGAGACTTATTTACCCCACTTTAGTGAAAGTACTACTGTTGGGGTTGTAGTCTCCTGGTGGAAAATATGGTTGTAAAATATTAATAAAAATTATATGCAGGAAAATTTTACATGAAAAAGGGAGAAAAGAGCAATAAGAAAAATACAAGCATTTGTTATTCTTCTCAGATCACTACCATTAAAATTTTCTTTTGCCTTTTCTCCTTCATTTAATTGTGACACATGTTAAAATAATTGCCCTATGGTGTGTTTATGCTAAAAAAAAAATAGCATTTTTAACATACCTATATTTAAGCAATAAGTATTTCATTTTCCTTTTTTCCATGATAATTCAAAAACTAAAACAAACCATTAGTCTCTATCTTTACTAGCAGACAGATTCTTACAGGTCATATCTGAATTTGATCTTTGTAGAACTTTCAAGGCCTCAAGGCTGTCTCACACTTTGCTGTCATGTGCACTTTTAACTCTCAGTGCACTGGGAGAGGCTGCATTTCTACTGGTCATGGATAACTTTTTGTTCTCATATATGTGAGATTTATAAGGACCTGAACAACTTCATATTAAAAAGCAGAGACATAACTTTTCCAACAAAGGTCCATCTAGTCATGACTATGGTTTTTCCAGTAGTCACGTATGGATGTAAGAGTTGGACTATAAAGAAAGCTGAGTGCCAAAGAATTGATGCTTTTGAACTGTGGTATTAGAGAAGACTCTTGAGAGTGCCCTGGACTGCAAGGAGATCCAACCAATCCATCCTGCTGCTGCTAAGTCACTTCAGTCGTGTCCGACCCTGTGCGACCCCATGGACGGCAGCCCACCAGGCTTCCCCATCCTTGGGATTCTCCAGGCAAGAACACTGGAGTGGGCTGCCAGTTCCTTCTCCTATGCATGAAAGTGAGAAGTGAAAGTGAAGTCGCTCAGTCGTGTCCGACTCTTCGCAACCCCATGGACTGCAGCCTACGAGGCTCCTCTGTCCATGGGATTTTCCAGGCAAGAGTACTGCAGTGGGTTGCCATTGCCTTCTCCATCCTAGAGGTGATCAGTTCTGAGTGTTCATTGGAAGGACTGATGTTGAAGCTGAAACTCCAATACTTTGGCCACCTGATGCAAAGAGCTGACTCATTAGAAAAGACCGTGATGCTGGGAAAGATTGAAGGCAGGAGAAGAAGGGGATGACAGAGGATGAGATGGTTGGATGGCATCACCGACTCAATGGACATGAGTTTGAGTAAAACTCCGGGAGTTGGTGATGGACAGGGGGGCCTGGTGTGCTGCAGTCCATGGGGTCGCAAAGAGTTGAACACGACTGAGCTAATGAACTGAACTGAATAACTTCATGATAACTGTATGTCATCTTCTTGAGATGGGAATCTGGTTGAATGATGCCTCTGTGGCTCTTTCTGTGAATATTTGACCATCTATGGAAAGACAAATTGACTTATTACATTAAAAGCAATATTTCTTTTCTCTTTATTTTTGTGTTACCTAGATATTAATACTATGTTATTTTTTGTATCAGAAGGAGAGAAAATGTTACAGAAGGAGAGAAAATGTTACAGTGAGGAAATTTAGAAATAAATGGAAGGAAAAAGTAGAAATAAATGATGAGTAAAGAGGAAATAAGGATAACAATTAGGAGGAGGAAGTAGGGAAGATAAGAAAAAGTAAGACAGAAGATTTTGATCTGCCCTTCTGCTAATTTCCTATGGTTTGAAGATTTATACTGTAATTATTATTCCAATGACCTTGTACATCAGTATGGTAAAATGAGAAGAGTTGGTTAACTGGGAATCCAAGCTAAAGGAGCCTTTGAAAGAACTTCATCTAGCTTAGCCCCAAAATTGCTGGGGAGGAAATCACACTGTGAAATGGTCTCACCAAATTTTTCCCTGTAGTTAATAGTCAAATTGGAATAAAAACTCATGACCATGTCAGTGTTATAAAGTGACCAACTCAAAATTTAATGAAGACCACCCCCATACATTATACATTGGAAATTAGACTATTACAGTCTATATGACTCCTGTTCTTGGTGCTGTGAAACACAATGGAACTGGGTCAGAGGTCCTGGAGAAGAAATCAGAAGCAAATTTAGGCCCTGATGCAGTAGACAAATCTCCTCACTTTTCTGGTCCAAATAAAAGTGTTGGACAGATGACTTAAGTCTTCTCCAGGTCTGAAAATTGATTTCTAGGAATATATCCTCATTCAAGCTTACATCGAACTCCCCACATGCTCAGTCAGGGAGCACATTTTCCAGAGCAATGTAGCCTACTGGATTTTATGAGCACACAGCCTGTGGTCTCAACACAGTCAGCCTGGTCAGCTTCTCAAGTTGGGGTAAGCTTTGCTACTTTCTCACTTTGAAACAATCAGAGCCACATTCATCTCCATCCATACCACACAAGTGTGTATTCCTGAACTGGCCAAAGTTGCTAGATGGCTCAAAAGGGAAGAACATTTTTCTTTTTCTTTGAAAAATTCTCTGCAGAGAACAAAACAAACGATATTAGAAGACCACACAACTGCAACTCCTGTGCTAGGTCCTGTATATCATCCTAGAGAGGACAGGTCCCTCTTCTCCAACCCTGAAAAGTCTAAAAAATAAACCTTAAATTTTTACAGCATGAAGTGAACTCTCTTGCACTGTGCAAAGAACCTCAAAAATAGACTTGGTTTACTGAAGAAGGAAAGAATAAAAACAGATGTAAGACTTTTGCAAACAGTAGAAAATGGTCTACAGATGGATGGATGGATTGCCATAAGAGCTGATGTACTTGTAACTAAGTAGGGGGAGGAAACATCCTGTTTGGCCTGAGACAGTCCTGGTGACTTCTGCTATTCCAGTGTAATTGCCGTCAACGCGTGCTTTCACTTCAGAGGTGTTCCAGTTGAGACACTAAGTGGCATAGTCACCCTTCAAATAAGCCACACTAATGAAAGTAAGTCTTCCCCACTCCAGGAGTAGAGGGAACAGCTCTCTTCATGTCTCCCTTTGAAGGTCCTCACCTTGAATGTTAAATTCAAGGACACGGGCCACTGGTATATCCATTAGAACCAAGTTGACCATCTCACTTCAATTGCCTATCAGTCTAATCATGAGAAAGCTATTTGATCATACTTCTGGCTGATCCCACCCTTATCTTGGCCCATATGAAGGCAGATTGCCAAAGGCAGCATGCCAAGGCAGCCTGGCATCTTTTGAGCCATGTGTCATAATACTAGCAAGAGACCCTCTTCTTAGTTGAGAAACACTGGCTCTTCACAGCTAACAGTTTAGCCCTTAGTCTCCCCTTTGTGGAGGGGTGTGTGTTAGCTGTTAACATGAGCTATATGCCAACACCAATAAGAAGGAACAGTTTCGTACTGGAAGACAAAATTTGAAAGCTTACTTGTGGGCAAGAGAAGTGGACTATCAAACCATTGTGTGTTTTAACAAACATGAGCCAAAATAAATTTTCAGATGTTTTCTATAAATCTTGTGACTGGGAAGAGGGATGGTTGTTGCTGGGCAAGACAGGGCTTGTAGCATCATTGCTCATGTGGAAAGTTGGATCCTTGCATCTGGGGCTTCTTCAGGAAGTGTTGAGCATCCCACGGCACAGAGAAACACGTGTGAATGAACAGGGCATCCTCTATTCCCTGTGAACCCAGACACATACTGGGGGCTAAGGGAAAGGGGATGAACCATCCACAGGAAACATATTTATTATGCAGCTCCCTCTTTTTTTTTTTCTGGGAGTTGGTTTTAGTTTTCTTTTATTTTTTAGAAATATATGGTGAATAAACTGGAAACATTCATTTTTGCTTTATAACAGAATTTCTCTAAACAGGTAGATGAGATGTCTCCGCAATAAGCAATAATCATCCATATCAAGTAGAATCTATGAGAAGAGCAAAAAAGGATAATATATACATGACCTGTGAACGTATGTACAAGGGGAAAAAATCATTTTTAAAGTTTTTGTATTTTTTTTTCTGCAGAGAATACTAACTGAAAATTTAAAGTGACCGTGTCTTACTCTAGGAGATTTTTTTAAATTGAAGCACTCATAAAATGTTTCAGAGTAACAAAATCAGAATAAATTATTCACTTGTTCTTAAGATAGCAAATATTAGCATTGTTATTATTGACATTGGTATTTAAGTAGAAGAAAAAAGGAACCACTTATTATAAAAATATTCTGATAAACTCAGACTGAGTTTTCTGAAGACAACTCCACTCCCATGTCAAGCTTATTCATCCTATCTAAAATTTTTGTTTTGTTTTTAAGAAATGTCTCATCAGCCATATCCCTGAAGCTATGTCTTTCTATAATATTCCTCTGATGTTTAAGTAAAGTTTTCTCTTTCCTCCCTAGCTCTGGGAGCCATTTCAGCTAAATTCTGAACACATTTAAGGATCACAAAAGAACTAGTTTGAACTAAATTGCATTTTTTGGTAAGGTAGATTCTGGTCTCTCATAGTTATTCGGCCAGTGTGTTCCAGGGAATTTTCCTAAGCTATAAAATGAAGAGAATCAAACAGGAGTATTTGTGTATCCAGAGTATTTATGTATAATTTTGGCATTGTATTAATATTTGCATAGACCTCCATGGAGCACAAAGTTTGCTTTCTGCCTAAAAAAAATTTATTTGCTATGCTTCATTTAATTTTCTCCCCCAGTATCACATCTTATCCCTCTTCGGACTCATTGCAGCATTTACTAAAAATATTTATTGATCATAAAAATGTCCCATAAATAGACTAATGATAATAAATAAGTGTAAGTAGTCCTTGAGAGCTTTTCCATCATAGAAATGATTCCAGTCTTTGAAGGTTTCTTTTAAATTTTCTTTCTTGCTTCAAAGATTTATTTTTTTTCCACTAAAGAGACTATTCCAAGTTGGATACTCTTATGTGACATTCTGGGGGCAGCTCACTCCTCTTGTTTTTTAAAAATGTCTGGCCTATAAAGAAAAAAAAATCTAGAAGTGAGAGGGAATGGAAAGAGAGGAAAATAACTCAGAGTCACTGAGGAAAGGAAGATCATCACCTTGCCTCTGGGCTCCCACAGTCCTTGAAGAATTCTCTCTCTCAGGGCACTGCACCCATTGCCACTGTTCTAACTACTCTTTCACTGTTTCCCTCATCTTTTAATGGGTTGATTGCTTTAGAAACGATCCTCCCTGAGAATATTTTGGAAGAAGTGGAAGAATCTTGAAGTCTCACTTCTCAAGGTGTAATGGCTTACTGGCATTTGTAAGTTTTTCAAAATTAAAAACCTGCAGATTTAGGCTGCATCATTGACTCTTTTACTTACAAAAGAGACTAGAAAGATCTGATGCCTTGTTGGTGTTGTTCAATGAATGAGTCATGTCCAACTCTTCGCGACCCCATGAACTGCGGCACACCAGGCTTCCCCGTCCTTCACTATCTCCAGGAGTTTGCTCAAACTCATGTCCACTGAGTCAGTGATGCCATCCAACTATCTCGTTTTCTGCTGTCCCCTTCTCCTTCTGCCTTCAATCATTCCTAGCATCAGGGTCTTTTCAAATGAGTTGGCTGTTTGCATCAGGTGGCTAAAGTATTGGAGTGTCAGCTTCAGCATCAGTCCTTCCAATAATATTCAGAGTTGGGTTTTCTTTAGAATTGACTGGTTTGATCTCCTTGTAGTCCAAGAGTCTTCTCTTGGACTTCTCTTGTAGTCAAGAGTCTTCTCCAACACCACAATTGGAAAGCATCAATTCTTCACTGCTCAGCCTTCTTTATGGTCCAACTCTCACATCTATACATGAGTACTGGAAAAACCATAGCTCTGACTTTATAGGCAAAGTGATGTCTCTGCTTTTTAATATGCTGTCTAGGTTTGTCATAGTTTTTCTTCCAGGGAGCAAGCATCTTTTAATTTCATGGCTGCAGTCACCATCTGCAGTGATTTTGGTGTCTAATTTTTATTAAAGCATTATATTGTCATAAAAATCATTGCATCATTTATTAAAAACTATTTGTAAAATAGATGCTTCCTTTGCTTTTAAGACTGAAATAGCAGTCTTACTTTTCATCACTGTTCTGGGTTTAACCTTACTTGAAATAAAAATCAAGTCCAGTTTTCTCACACATCAGGGTTATTCATAGGTGAAGACATTTGCTTTCTTCAAAGCAGTGATCTGATTACTTTCCTTTAAAAGATAATGTCTTAGAGGACTAGGATTCATCAGTATTTATGTTACATTTATTTGCATTCTATCCCTTTGAGAAAATGGCAAGTCCTTTAGGTACACCAACAGGAGAAGGGATGCACTTATGTACAAAAGCAGAAGCAACTTTTGTTTTTGACAATTTTTTTTCATCCAGTTCAAACAAGGATTTCTGCACAATCCATCAGTTGATTTTACCATATAGTGAATCTTACTCAAATGACAGGAAACTGGTATTTGAATGGACTTAGATTTAAAAAAATTTTTATTTTAAAGAAAAGAGCTCAGCCTCCAGAAATACCATTTTAAAAATCAGAGCTTAATTCCTTTTCAGAATTACAATCACTCAACTCTCTCTTGTGCCTTATTCTTTTTTACGTAGTAGTTTTCTAAGTCATTTGTTAACCATTTTATAGCCATTCTACAGCTTCATGAAGCAATGCGTTAGTCTCAGTAAACAAGAGTGGTAAGTACTGATCACAATGAAGCAACCCGACACATTAATATTCACGCAGAGTTTTATCTAACGAACAAATGATAGTCACCAGGTTTAGCTGGTCTATTATCTTGTGCATTAATTGTATGATACACACTACTTTATCCAACTCAATTTTGTACCCATTTGTTCTGTTTAAAGATATCTCTAATTAATACATAAATCCTAGTATAAAATGGGAGATACTAACAATGCTAAGAAGACATTTTTCTAGTGATTATAATCTTTATTGGACATATATTCTGTATTGATTAAAAAAAAGTACACTTCTGCATTTAAAGCAAAACTTATTTGGCTTTATTTTTGACAAAAAATTCTAAAACCATAGTTCTTTATAATATCAGAATCACAGGTTTTGATCAGATTTATAAAGAGATGCATAAAAACATGAACATTTTTGCATTTTTTACAAAACTTTTTAGAAAACATTTCTCCTTAATTTGATGATGATGCATCTTGGTAGAGTTTTCCTCACATTTCTTATCCTTGAGGTTTATTGAGCATCTTGGATCTGTGGGTTTATAGTTTCATCAGTTTTAACAATTTTCAATTATTTCTTCAACTAGGTTTATGTCTCACCCCCCTCTCCTGTCCTTTGGGAACTCTAATTACATGTATATCTGGTCATTTGAAGTCATCACACAGATCACCAATACTGTGCTCTTTTTTGTTGTTTACACAATCTTCCCCATGATTTTTAGTCTATTGCTGCATCTTCAAGCTTCATAATCTTTTCAACTGCAAGTTCAAGTTTGATATTCTGTTAATCTTACCTGGTGAAGTTTTTAATCAGACATGTGGTTTTAATCACTCTAAGTTAACCTGGGGTTGCTTTCATATTTTCCATGTCTTTGCTTGTTCAATACTTCTAACTTCTTCAATAGAGGGAATACAATTATAGTAATAACTGTTTTTTTTTTTTTCTGCTATGCTGTGAGGGTTACAGGATCTTAGTTTCCTAACCAGGAATTGAACCTGGCCCACTGCAGTGAAAGTGCTGAGTCCTAATCACTAGACCACCAAGGAATTTCCTAGTAATAACTGTTTAAATGTCATAATCTCATTCATCATAAGTGCTATCCGATTCATTTCATTATTTTTCTTTTTTCTTTGTTTGTTTTTCACACCCCTTTGAATCCAATGGACAGAAGAGCCTGGTGGGCAGCAGTCCATCGGGTCACAAGGAGTCAGGCACGACTGAAGTGACTGAGCATGCTCGCACACATAGATCCCATACACTACGAGCGGTACTCTGTTCAGTTCAGTTCAGTTCAGTCGCTCAGTCGTATCCGACTCTTTGCGACCCCATGAATCACAGCACGCCAGGCCTCCCTGTTCATCACCATCTCCCGGAGTTCACTCAGACTCACGTCCATTGAGTCCGTGATGCCATCCAGCCATCTCATCCTCGGTCGTCCCCTTCTCCTCCTGCCCCCAATCCCTCCCAGCATCAGAGTCTTTTCCAATGAGTCAACTCTTCACATGAGGTGGCCAAAGTACTGGAGTTTCAGCTTTAGCATCATTCCTTCCAAAGAAATCCCAGGGCTGATCTCCTTCAGAATGGACTGGTTGGATCTCCTTGCAGTCCAAGTGACTCTCAAGAGTCTTCTCCAACACCACAGTTCAAAAGCATCAATTCTTTGGCGCTCAGCCTTCTTCACAGTCCAACTCTCACATCCATACATGACCACAGGAAAAACCAGAGCCTTGACTAGACGGACCTTAGTTGGCAAAGTAATGTCTCTGCTTTTGAAAATGCTATCTAGGTTGGACATAACTTTTCTTCCAAGGAGTAAGCGTCTTCTAATTTCATGGCTGCAATCACCATCAGCAGTGATTTTGGAGCCCCAAAAAATAAACTCTGACACTGTTTCCACTGTTTCCACTCTTTCCCCATCTATTTCCCATGAAGTGATGGGACTGGATGCCATGGTCTTCGTTTTCTGAATGTTGAGCTTTAAGCCAACTTTTTCACTCTCTCACTTTCATCAAGAGGCTTTTCAGCTCCTCTTCACTTTCTGCCATAAGGGTGGTGTCATCTGCATATCTGAGGTTATTGCTATTTCTCCCCGCAATCTTGATTCCAGCTTGTGTTTCTTCCAGTCCAGCATTTCTCATGATGTACTCTGCATATAAGTTAAATAAGCATGGTGACAATATAGAGCCTTGGTGTACTCCTTTCCCAGTTTAGATCCAGTCTGTTGTTCCATGTCTGGTTTTAACTGTTGCTTCTTGACCTGCATACAGGTTTCTTAGGAGGCAGGTAAGGTGGTCTGGTATTCCCATCTCTTGAAGAATTTTCTACAGTTTGTTGTAATCTACATAGTCAAAGGCTTT